>CM065122.1:4520000-4867500 GCA_033026305.1 Cirrhinus molitorella | reverse complement strand
CACCACAGCAAAAGAAATCCTACTTTATACACTTCTTTACAGTTCATAAGCATCAGCTGTCGCTTCTGCCTAGTCCTCCTTCTCCGAGCGGCCCGCGTGACGTCATGTGATCAGTGCGATACAGCGCTGTGCCACAGACAGCTGGCATTCGCCTGGCGCCACCCTGCTGCACACAGTTGTTTGGAAAGCTCTGATGTCTCACGTACTTCTGTGACCAACACAATCCTGAGTCCAGTGATATGAAGCTAAAGATACACACTGACAACACTGCCAAATCCACAGCAGCACAGCACAGAAACTGTGTTTATACTGCACATACACAATTATCTCAATTCAAAATACATGAGGCAAATTTAATGACGCACATGCTGCTTTGCTTACAAGCATAATTTAACATAAAAACACATTGAAATTTCCATAGAATGCATATTCAGCAAACAAATAAAAGAGTTCCCACACTTTTGACCAATGACTGTCCCACAGTTGCGTATTTACAGCATAAGTATTTCGCCAATGGCAATATTTAGACATCAGGGTGGTCGATATTATACTCAAATATGAATAATACAATTTAATGACACCAAAAGGAATGCATATATATATATATTCAATATACTGAATATAATTTAAGTGTCATTTTATCCAATACTCATTCAAAAAAAAAAAGTATGATAAATAGAATTAAATAAATAAATAAATAAATAAATAATAATTTAATAATATTAAGAATGGATTGTACCAATTTTACTTATGTAATGTGACATTACCGAGTGAAACACATATTATGTTCACAGAATAACTGAATTTAATTATTGTAAATGTAATGCAAAGAAATCACTATTAGCATTTGCATTATTTTTATTATACTATTTTTAATGAATACCAAATAAATTAAGATTTTTTTTTTACCAAAGTAAAAAAAAATCCTAAAATAAAATGTATTATTATTATTATTATTATTATTATTATTATTACTAGCATTAGCATTTTTATTATTATTATTATTATTATTATATTGTAGCATTATTATTATACATTTTTTAATGATAGCAAATTAAAAAAAAACATTTCACCATTTTACCCAATTATATATATATATATATATATATATATATATATATATATATATATATATATATATATTATTGTTGTTGTTGTTGTTATTATTATTATTATTATTCACATTATTAGCATTGTTAGTACTTTTTAGTACTTTTATTAATAGCTAATTGAAATAAAATTGCACCATTTTACCAAATAGTTTTAAAAAATTACAAATATAATATTTATATTTTTATTTATTTATTATTATTATACTTTTTTAATAATAGTAAATGTAAAGAGAAAATTGCACCCTTTTACCCATGCAAAAAAAGTAATATTTATTATTATTATTAGCAGTAGTATTAAATTATTATTATTGCTATTATTTAAAAAAAAAAAAATCACCACTTTACTCAATATTTAAATGTATTTTATTATATGTATATATATAATATTTATTATTATTATTATTAAGATTATTATATTATATTAAAGTAATATTATTATATTACTTTTTTAATAATAGCAAATTTAAAGAAATAAATGCACCATTTTACCCCATAGTCTAAAAATATAATAAATATTTTTATTTTATTTTATTTTTTAAATAAATATTTATTATTATTTTTATTATTATTATTATTATTAGCATTCTTATTATTAGCATTATTATCATTATAATTTTTTTAATGATAGCAAATTGAAGGGAAAAAAAATGCACCATGTTACATTTTTCAGTGTTTTTTTTGTTTGTTTTTTTGCACCCTCAGTTTCCAGATTTTCAAATAGTTGTATCTCGGCCAAATAGTGTCCTATCCTAACAAACCATACATCAGTGGAAAGCATTCAGATGAAGTATAAATCTCAAAAATTTCAAAAATGACCCTTATCACTGGGTTTTGTGGTCCAGGGTCACAAATGTTAAAAATTACATACATAATGTATATAAACACATAATATTATGACTTTATGATCATATTTAGAATAGATAATGGAACAAATGGAACATTTCAGCCCTGAGCATAACAAGAAATATAAATATTTACTAAACTAGTTTACAATGAATTCTTTAATTCATTTCTGTGACTATTTCCCGGTCATGTGTGACAGTGGGAACCCTGACGTCATCAGCAATCTTCTACTCTAACCAACAAAATCGATTCTGAAAGCAAACACACACACGTCTCTGAACCAAACAACAGCATGTGTCATCACTCACCAGTCGTACCTTCAGGAACCTTCCTCAGCGACGAGGTGATCCCATCTCCAGGAACGCGAGGACTCTCCACATATTTGGGCTTTCGAACAGGTCCTTTGGAACATAAAGAGAAACAAAAGACGTGTATAATCAATAATCTGTGACAGATCTTCCAGAAAGGAGCGACAGCGTCCGTCTTATGCGAGGGTAAAGAGCGGGTGAACTCAGGCTGCCTATGCCAGCTGCAGCAACAATCTCCACAGCTCTGGGAATGTAAACTACAGCAGGAAACAGCGCAATTTAACTCTTAGGAGACGGGTGTGAGATCTCTGTGATAATGTGTGCGGTTCTTTTGCCAAATCTGGTTGTCCGTTTACTCATGCATGCACACATTATGAAAAAACACTGCGGTTCGGAGTCCATTTAAAGACATGAAACGGCATTCCCAAACAGTTTTACTTACATAAACTGAAGCAAAATAATAAATGCATGCTCTGGCTGATTTTATCGGTTAACCCTCTGGGGTCGACGGTCGCGCCGGCGCGACCAGCTCACTTTTTTTAAGATCAGTGCGAAAGATACTAAAATTGCTCTGTCGATATTAGTCACACAAATACGAGTTATACATCATTCAAAATGGTTAAGTGTATACTTTTTTTTGTGTACACTCAGAATAACAACTGAACTTTGTTCTTTTTTAAAATAAAGAAAAAAGACGGGGTGTTTTTTCTGTCTTCAGCGTCTCCGCGCACTGCGATTAGAAACGCCTCAATAAATGTATCTTTAACTCGGTGGAGGCTCAGCACACAGACAGTTAATATACATGGATAGAAAGCTTAATATCTCTACTTTTAAATAAAGCAAGTCTTGTCGAAAACAAATGTTCTGTTATAAAGTAATCCGTATGAAACCAACAACATGTTGAGTTTTGCGCTCAGTGTTCATTAACGATAATGAAGTTGAAGCCTCCGCTTTTGATATGATAATTAGCCATGTGCGCCGCGCGGGAATGTTAACGCCCACATCACCGCAAACTAACTTTGAGAATTCATCGCGTTCATATCAGCTACTGTTCGCTTATGGAAGAAGACACACTGAGAGGAATACACACTGAATTCACCTCAGATGAAGAACAGAATGCGACGTGCGGCTGATCCACGTGACGCGATCGTTCTGATGAGCAAGTAATGTTTCTTATTTGCATTAGTTAACGTGCTATTCTTACATATACTTGAACACATAGCTGTGTTTTTCTAAAACTATAACTCCTGGCTAAAAGGTTTGAAATCGAGTGAAAAGGATAGGTACAATTCATATAATAGGCTACTACACAATTCATTGTATCTAAATTCTTACGACGCAATGAAGGTTTCATGCTCTATAGGCTGTAATATAAAACAAAATATATAAGTAATAGGACTGTACTGTTTTTAGTGATCGCATACCTGCATCACATATGACTCTTCACTTGAATCTGAGGTAGTTGTATTAACATTATTTGTACGGAATACCAGGGGTAGTTCAGTTTTTGCGGTCGAGTAAATGCACAGATATAATAATTCACTGATGTAATTATATGTGCATCGCCATAATATTGAAGTATATGTACTTGTTTGACGTTACTAAATAATAATATAGATTCTCTAATTGTTATCTGAGTGCTGCTCACACTGCAAAAAAATCTCTATCTTAGATTTTTGTCTTGTTTCCATTCAAAATATTTAAAAATTCTTAAATCAAGAAGGATTTTCTAGACAAGTAAACAATGTCTTGTTTTCAGACACTAGAAAATTAAGTGAGTTTTTGCTTGAAACAAGCAAAATAATCTGCCAATGGGGTAAGCAAAATAATCTAGCCTTCTGTTTGAAATAAGATTATTTTGCTTACCCTATTGGCAGGTTATTTTGCTTGGTTTAAGCCAAACCTCACTTAATTTTGACTTATTTTTTCTGAAAACAAGACAATAATTTTTACTTGTCTAGAAAATCCTTCTTGATTTAAGAATTTTTAGATATTCTAGCTGGAAACAAGACAAAAAAATCTAAGATAGAAAAGCAAAAGTGTTAATATATTTTCACATTTTTAGCACAGCAAGCAAGGCACAACACTTTTGCACATAGAGGAATTACAATGAAATAGATGAAAATCTTTGAGCATTCTCACATTCTTTCTTCACAGTGCTCCAACTTGATGGGTGAACATTACCTTTGATGGGGGGAACATTAGCCATTGTGGGAGTGTCTTTTGTCTCTCCTTGTGTGAATTACATGAATATTCAGAGCTATTAACACTCCCATGAATATGGCAATGCTGGCCAAAAAACTTACTTTCAAAATTCAAATTATTATATCTTTGTTTGTGATGAAGTGGTTGGAATGATTCTCACATCATTGTGAAGTAAATATTCTAGCTTACAAGACTGATTACTCCAATGATTTCGTCAGAACTATTCAGTAGGTTTTTTTAGGCCATCTTTTAGATGAATGTTTTTTCCTAAAATGTGCTAACCACGCATAATATTTTTTTTCTACAAAATGCAAACATGTACATCTATCTTTCTCACATATTATTGTTGCACAGTGTGTGCTGAATACAAGAAAAATACATATGGGCAAATAGTATGTTATAAGTAGCTGAAATAAGCACAAATGTCAGGGCATGTCAGCACACCTCAAGGGCCCCAAAACCACCTCAGACCCCAGAGGGTTAATAAATGAAAAGCTACATACCAGAATGAAGTCAGCTGACTTTTTAAACTACTGTTCAAAAGTTTGGGGTCCAATATTTCTGAAAAAAAGTCACTTCTGCTCACCAGGTCTGTGTTTATTTGATTAAAAATACAGTAAAAAATTTGAAATATTATTCCAATTTAAAATAACTGTTTTCTATTTCAATATATTGTAAAACGTATTTTATTCTTGTGACGCAATGCTGAATTTTTTAACAGCATTACTCCAGTCTTTCATATCACATACTACTTCAGAAATCATTTGCTGCTCATGAAACATTTATGGTTAATATCAATGTTAAAAACAGTGGAAACTATGATACATTTCCTTTCAGAAGTTTTTGAACATGTTGAAAATAAATAATTATAAATAAATGTAAAAAAAATAAATAACAAAATAACGAAATAAATATCAATATAATTTACTTTTTTTTGGGACACACACACAGGCAAATTGAGCAATATACAAAAAAACATAAAAAAATATTATATTAAGATTATTTCATAAATAAAATGTGAAAAAAAAAAAAAAAAAAAAAAAAAAAAAAAAAAATATATATATATATATATATATATATATATATATATATATATATATATAAATTTTATTGTATTTATTTTAGTTATGTTGCATTTATTTATTTATTTCATATGTAAAAAATAAATAAATAAATAAATAAAAATACTACATAAATAAAGCCCTTTTTTTGGACAACACGCAGAGATAAACTAAGCAATATACAACAAAAAAAAAACAAAATGCTATATTAAGATTATTTTATAGATAAAATGTGAAAAAAGAAGAAAAACAATTATTGATTATTGAGTATTATTGAAAATTATGATAATATTTAGAAAAGATAATTTGTTTTTATAAAAACATGTAATTTAATTAGTTCATTAGTATTTAGTATTTAATTAGTATATGTAATTTAATTAGTTTTTATTTTATTTATGTTGTATTTATTTATTTTTCAATATGCTTATGTAGATTTTAACATTTTAGTTTATTTAATTGTTTTTATTTTAGTACTTTAGATGAAAAATGACACGTTTCCTTAGCATGTAGCTGAATTAAAATTTTATTGTTTTTATTTTATTATGTTGTATTTATTATAGGGCTGTCAAACGATTAATCGTGATTAATCGCATCCATAATAAAAGTTCATGTTCACATACTATATGTGTGTTTACTTTGTATATTTATTATGTACATATAAATACACACACATACATGTATATATTAAAACTAAATATTTATATGTATATATATTTATAACTGTATACAATTTAGATTATAAATAAATATAAATATTTATGATATAAATCTAAAATATTTTTCCTTAATATATACATGCATGTGTGTGTATTTAATATATACATAATAAATATACACAGTACACAAATATATAGTATGTAAACATAAACTTTTATTTTGGATGCGATTAATCGCGATTAATCATTTGACAGCACTAATTTATTATTTATGTATTTAATTCATATGTAAAAAAATATATATATATTATATTATTATTATTCAGTTCATATATATAAATTGCACCATTTTAGCAAATAGCCCAAAAAAAGATTTAATTATTTTATAAGTAAAGTGTGAAAAATTATGATAATATATAGAATAGATAATGGAACAAACTGAACATTTTAGATCTGAGCATAGAAATATCTCTGAAGCATTACTAATTATTATCAATGTTGAAAACGGGTTGCACTGCTTCATATTTCATATTCATGCCACTAGGAGTTACAACAATACTAATGTAGATCACACAAATATACAGCAATTTGGTCCAAACTAGTGTAAAACAACAGTCTCAGGTTTGAGATGAAAGGCATTTGACACACAAAAGGTCGTGCCATCTTGAAATTCCTCTTGGTTGAGCGTATAAAAAGAAAAGCGCCCTTTAAATCCTGCTCGACCCCCATAAAGCTTGTAGGTTTTAAGTGTGTTCCTCTGTTTATCATGGAAACCCCTGGTGAGATCAAAGACGCTGGCGGCCCGTGTAAGATCTGACCAAATAAAGTCATGGAGTAAAGAGCAGCCGCTGGCGACGGGAGCCCTTAAATCTAGCACAGACATCCATCAGGATTCAACGCCGTTACAGAGATTCATCTCCACTCGGCACCTGCACGACTTTGACCTCCAGGAAGAAAACACAGCGCTCACAGATGACAAATGAACAGGCGACGTGCGTAAAGACAGACATAAATCAGAGCTGGATGTCTTCAACTCATGAAGTGATGATTCAAGTGAAGGTGCTAAAATCATAACTGACGCTGTTTACTCTCTGCATGAACACCGCTGTTCTTATTGTGAACATCAATGATGCAATGAGAACTGTCTTCATAATATTTGATCTAAATGCAATTACTTGCATGACACAAATCCTTAATGCAACATTCACTTTTCAACATTCAATCAAGAAAAATCCTGGTAATGCTTTACAATAGGGTTCATTAGTTAACTTTAGTTAACATGAACTGAGAATGAACAATACTTCTACCGCACTTATTCATCTTAATGTTAATTTCAGCATTTACTAACGCATTATTAAAATCGCAATTTGTGTTTAACATTAGTTCATGCACTGTGAACTAACTTGAACCAACAGTAAACGACTTTATTTTTAATAAATAGTGTAATAAATGTATTGTTTATTGTTTGTTCATGTTAATGCTAATACATTGACTAATGTTAACAAATGACAACTTATTGTAAAGCGTTACCATAATCCTCCACGGTTTCTCTTCGATGGTAATGAGATGAAGTAGAGGGCAAATGGAGAAATTTGTTGAAGTCTTCAGCTTCTCAGCAGGGTTATTATTAAATATTTTATTTAATAATAACCCTGCTGAGAAGGCAATGAAAACTAAAATCATAAAATTAATAACTACATGAAATAAAATAAACATGAACTGAAATGAAATAAAATAAAATAAAGTAAAATAAAACATGCAAAAACATTTTAATTCAGCTAGATGCCAAGGAAACATTTGTAATTTTTCATTTAAAGTACTAAAATAAATACAAATAAATAAATAAATAAAAATTGATTTAACAAAAATACGTAAGCATATTGAAAAATAAATAAATGCAACATAAATAACATAAAAACAATAAAATTACTAAATAACAAAAATTAACTGCAATAAAAAATAAAATAAAATAAAAAATGGAAACACATTTTAATTCAGCTAGATGCCAAGGAAACATTTGTCATTTTTCATGAAAGTACTAAAATAACTAAAATTAAATAAACTAAAATTTGATTAAAAAAAAAAACTACATAAGCATATTGAAAAAAAATGAATGCAACATAAATAAATTAAAAACAATAAAAATTCTCAAGTTAACTGAAATAAAATTTAAAAAAAATGTAAACAAATTTTAATTCAGCTAGATGGCCAAGGAAACATTTGTCATTTTTCATTTAAAGTACTAAAATAACTCAAATTAAATCAACTTAAATGTAATAAAAGCTACATAAGCATATTAAGTAAATAAATAAATTAATAAATCAATCAACATAAATACAATACAAACAATAAAATTGCTAAAACTAAAATTAAAATAAAAAAAATCTAAAAGAAAATAAAAAAGAAAATATAAAATCTAATTAAAAATATAATAGTATATCAATGGCAGTAAATTATGGACAAAAACCAGCCCCAAAATAGTATCTGCAAACTTTCACATACATCCACTAAAAAGTTTTAACATAATAAAACTAACATAAATGCATCCATTCATTTTGGGGCTGTATTAGCATAACAAAAGTGAATTATGTTACCTTTACATACTATTATTACACATTAAAGTTTTAAAGATTGATTTTTGCTGTCAATATAACTTTATATTTAAATATAATATTAGAGGATATGTTAGGGGAAGCTGTGATTCCTCTGTAGCCTTTAACTCTACTGACACACACACACACACACACAGAGATCTCGACACACACACACACACACACACACACACACACACACACTCTTCAGCACTCATAGTGATATACACTGCCATCTATGGACACCTACAGTGAAATGCAAACACATGCTGAAAGCGCATATGACACAGAAATCCATTTGTGACCCCAGACCAAAAAAACAATAATAAGGTGCATTTTTTGGAAATTGAGATTTATACATCATCTGAAAGCTAAATAAATAAGCTTTCCATTGACGTATGGTTTGTTAGGATTGGCCGAGATACAACTATTTGAAAATCTGAAATCTGATTGTGCAAGAAAATCAAAATACTGAAAAAAAATCACCTTTGAAGTTGTTAGCAATGCATATTACTAATCAAAAATGAAGGTTTGATATATTTACAGTTGGAAATGTACAAAATAGCTTCACGGAACATGATCTTTACTTAATATCCTAATGATTTTTGGCATAAAAGAAAAATCTATAATTTTGACCCATACAATGTATTTTTGGCTAACGCTACAAATAAACCTGTGCTACTTAAGCCTGGTTTTGAGCTCCATAATTCATATGATATTCATGTAAATAAAGCAACTTAGAAGCTGGTGTCGGTGGCGCAGCTTATCCCTTTAATATATTAGTTTGCTGATGAATAAAGATCAAGATCAAATATATATGAACAGCACACGCTTTCCTTCAATGTATTTCCTTTCACATAATTCTTGTAAGTTTTGGCTTCAGGGGAGAGAGAATAAATCCACACACACATCTGTGATTAAAATGCATGAGTCTCATCTCTCTGGTGGAGAGCACAAACAGGTATTAACTCAGTCTGAGGTCCAACAGCACATCTGAGATGCATGCAAATAAAGAGGCAAAGAATATAAATGAGAGGAAGAACAAGAGAGAGAGAGAGAGGAGGAAAAACAACAAATCACTGATCACAGTGATAATGATACTGCTTTCTAAGATACCTTCTGCTGGTCATATCCAATCAAGAAGGCAATCGCATAATGCATTTCAATGATATATTCAGAGGAGAAAAAAATACACAGTAAAGTTTTAAAATATTTTTACTATTTCAATTGACTGTTGTCTATTTGAATTTATTGTAATATGTAATATATTCCTGCGATCACATCTGAATTTTCAGCATCATTACTCTAGTCTTCAGAAATCATTCTAATATGCTGATCTGCTGTTCAAGAAACATTTTATATTATTATTATAAATATTAAAAAAGTTGAGTACATTTTGTGCAGGATTCTTTGATGAATAGAAAGATCCAAAGATCAGTATTTATCTGAAATAAAATGCTTCAAATCATCAAAAGATGATAAAGACATTTATAATGTTACAAAAGATTTCTGTTTTAGATAAATGCTGTTCTTCTGAACTTTCTATTCATCAAAGAAACCTGAAAAAATTATACTCGGCAGTTTTCAACATAAAAATAATAATAAATGTTTTTTGAGGAGCAAATCAGAATATTAGACTGAAGTAATGATGCTAAAAATTCAGAAAATAAATTAAAATCACAGGAATAAATTACATTTAAATATTTTGATTATTTTAAATAGTAAAAATATTTAAAAACCTTACTGTTTTTGCTGTACTTTGGATCAAATAAATGTCGACTTGGTGAGCAGAAGATACTTATTTAAAAAAACATTAAAATAATTTGATTTTAACTTTAAACTTTTGACTGGTGCACATATTAAAATATATAAAATGTATTTTGTATATCCAAATGTATACACAATATTAAAGAAAACTTTTTTTGCATATTAATTGTATCCATTTTTTATATATATATATATATATATATATATATATACACATATACACACACACACATATATATTTATATTTATATATATAAATATAAATATCTACCTATCTATCTATCTATATATATATATATATATATAGAGAGAGAGAGAGAGAGAGAGAGAGATAGAGAGATAGATATAGATATACACTAAAATATATATATAGTTACATTTTTTATATATTTATATTTTAATTTAAACTAAATTACACCTCAACAGAGAAAATAAAAGGGATTTTTACCTTCCATAATGCATTGAAATGAGCGTATTGAGAAAAAAAAAGTATATACAAACAGTTTTAATATATATTATTTAAATATATTTAAAACTACATACAACATTTAAAAATGAAAGATTCTTTTCTTCTGCAACTGGATTTTTGTGCTCTACACATCGGTTGATCCGACAAACGTTAAAAGACATGGAGCAAAGTCACAGACCTCATGACAGGCTCACATTTGAGTCGTTCTCCCCAGACACAAGATCCACTGTACGGACAACAAAAGCCACGGAAGAAAGAGAGCGGCGTGACAATACTCCTCTTTACTCTGAAATATCAGCCGTCTGTGAATCACGTATTCAGACTGAAGTGACGTCCACAGATGGAAGTTCACTTTTGTGAAGTAAAATACTGAACAGAGGAAGCTGTCATCCAGATCTGCTCTGAGGCCGTTTTATTGCGTTGGCCGGTCAATGCCACACCAACGCCACCGATGCCAATGTGAGCTCCAATGCAACATGTAATGAGCCAGATCATTCTGGTTCTGGAGAACCTTATGAACTCTAAAATGTTCAAAAATGAATCGCTTTGTACTGCAATTCAAAGCAAAAATTATAATAAAAAAAGGGTATAAAAGGCATGATTATAACTTGATTAGCATGATTAAAAATATATAAGTAATTATAATTATTATAAAATTATTCTCAGACTTTTACCCAGCTTCTGAAATGCTTTTGTTAAACCTATTTATGTAAATTTGTTCAAACAGAATTCTTTTTTTTTTTAACTGACGCAATCCATCATTAAATGACGATTGTGCTGCTGTTTTACCTCCAAAATGATGTCACTTCCTGAACTGTAATGTTATATGTACTGCATTTTTTTTTTAGTTGGCTAGTTGACATGATTTTTATTTCACTTATTTTGATTAGAAAAAAAAATTAAGAAACAACTGGTATATTTTAGACCAGACTTTTATTATAGCGTCTGGAGGCACAACAAAATGTATCTCCACTCAAAGTAAAGTAGAGAAATTAATTTATCAAAGTATAAAATATGTTAACTAATATTATTGCAGTGTTTATTACATTTATATTTTATCCAATAAAAGACAGAGAAATAGGATATTTAGGCAAGATATTTGTTTAAAAAATACATAAAAATACAAACCTACGAATAAAAAAAATTAGACATTTTATAAGAAAATATGAAAAAAATAAATATAGAATTAAAAAATCTGAAACAAAAAATAAATCAAAAGTTTGTGATCTGTAAGATTTTAAATGTTTTTTTTTAGTATTGTGAAATATTATTGCAATTAAAATTGTGGTTTTCTATTTTAATATACTTTATTTATTTATTTATTTATTTATATTTTAATATACTTTAAAATTTACTCCTGTGATGCAAAGCCGAATTTTCAGCATCATTACTCCAGTCTTCAATGTCAAATTATCCTTCTGAAATCATTTTAATATGCTGATTTTTCACTGCTTAATATGTTTTTGAACCTTTTTTACTTTTTTTCCTAGGATTATTTGATGATGAATAAAAAAAAAATATATATATATATATATATATTTTGTCACAATATAAACTACCATTCAAAGTTTGAGGTCATTATTTTTTTCTTTCTTTCTTTAAAAGAAATTAATCGTTTAATTCAGCAAGGATGTGTTAAATTAATAAAAAAAGTGATAGTAAAGTCTTATATTTTTAGAAAAGATTTATATTGTGAATAAATGCTGTTCTTTTTTACTTTTTTTTTTTTTCATCAAAGAATCCTGAAAAAAATCACAGATTCCAAACTGTTTGCAAAATTCATAATAGATCAGCGCATTAGAGTGATTTCTGAAGGATCGTGTGACACTGAAGACTGGAGTAATGGCTGAGAAAAATTCAGTTTTGAATTAAAATAGAAAACTGTTATTTTAAATTGCAATAGTATTTCATAATAGTACTTTTTCTGTATTTTTGAGCAAACGTTGACTTCTTAAAAAAACATTAAAAATCTTACTGATCCCAAAATTTTGAACAGCAGTGTATATAAATTTAAATATATAAAATACACATAAAACATAAAAATATAATAAAATAGGATACATAATATTTTATATTAAACCAAAAAAATGTATTAATAAAAAAAATAGAAACCAAAACTATTATCAAATATAATAAATTATATAAGAATACTAAAACATAAAATATGATCAAATAAATATAAAACATAATATATGCAGGAACATAATGGTAGGAATGTGCTTTCTATAATGTGCATCTCTATAATGTATGTCTGTTTTAGTAATTGTGTTGGCCAGATGGTAATGCATTTCTGGATCCGTTTCAAAGTATGCATGATAGCAGAACGCATGTAAGACATGTTAAACGGACTAACAGCTACACAGATGGTTTAAGTGTGAATGCCAAAGCGCCGGAGGGAACTTGGTGCTCTCGATTACAGTTTAGGGCAGCGATTACAACATTTCTGTCAAACACATTCATAAATATTTTAAACACTTTTAAACCTTAAGAATTTTCAATCCATCTGTGGTAACAGCCAAACACGTTTTGTTAACGTAAGCCGTAAAACAAAAGAGTATCTTGGGGAACTAAACCGATCCTAACGCAACCTGACATCCTGAAAGATACTCCATCTCCCATCTCTCCGAAGACCTTCTCAACATCTGCTAACACCATCCACCTCCAACACACTATATCACTTGAAAGCCTTGCTTTTCCTCAAACGAATTCAACTAGGATCAGACCAGGAGGAAAAAGTATTCCTGACCTTTGACCCTGAGAGGTTCTGAGTTGGCAGTAATGACCCAGACGCTCCAGCAGAGGTCAGTAATGAGGCAAAGAGGCTGAGGTGAAACACGTGTCGCTCTCTTCTGATGAAAGCAGGACATAATATGCGCCAGCCTCATGTGATATGGCTTTAATAGGATCAATAACCCGCCGCTTTGGGGAAACAGCGGTTTAGCTTAAAAGGGGGCCGCCACAGTTCAACGTTATTACTTCAGCTGTGAGGAAATGAGCTGCAGGACTGAGGTAATGAAGCTCTGAGTGCAATGCTGAAAAAAAGAGTCTATTTGAAAGCGTTTGGCTGAACTCGAATCACTGCACCTCCCAGTGCGTACAAGATAACAGAGGTTGAGTGTTGGATTGGGCTGCGGTTTCTGCGCAGTGTTTTTCACAGCACCGGAAAATATGCTTTCAACTATCAACACTATTCTGACCGAGATCCATGTATGGAGATATGACAGGCTCGTACAGCTTGTTTGAAGAAATGTTTTGGAGCAGATAATAAATCGGCACGCATCAAAAGTGGAGGTCTGGCGAACATGCAATGTCTGATTTGCTTTTACTCATTTACTGGGGCCCTATGACTTCTTCGGAAAACACGGACGAAATCGCAGAATCCAGTCAGAAAAATTTTATTTGCTGTCCAATGTCACAGAATATGCCAAATTTTGGATGAAAACATCAAAAATAGTTGTAATATATCATGAGCATTTTAGCATTTCTTTTGAGAAAAAACATCATCAGCAAGCCGTCAAAATAAAAGTTTGGCTCAACTTGAAGAAACGGTGACAGAAATATATTGTTTGATGTAATGATAGTATTACTACTACTACTACTACTACTAATAATAATAATATTATTATTAATACATAGTTTTTAAGAACATTTACCAGATTTTTTTTTTTTACCAGAATTTATTTACCAGAAAAAAATGTAAACACATCAGACAGTATTTCTGGAAAAAAATAAAATTAAATAATTATACAATATTTTATTAAATACAATTAATTAATAGAGCTTTTGATTTCGATTATAACAATTAATGAAAACATTAAAATGAAATCCAGAAAATGTATAAAAATTAATTGTATATATTAATATACAATTTACAAGAATTGTTTATCAGAATTTATTTAGTAGACAAATGTAAACACACCAGACAGTATTTCTGAAAAAAAAAAAAACATTTTAAAAATAAAATTAATTATTAAAATGAATGAAATCATTAAAATAGAATCCAGAAACTGAACAGAAAACACATAATTTCTTAAACTAAAACTGAATTTGAAGGGGAAAAAAAGTATTTCATATGCTTTAAAAATGTCATCTTTGGTTCAACTTGTAATAAACTGCTGTTAAATTGTTTACATTTCATGATTTCAAATAATAAGACATACTTTTTGATTGATATTTTTTCATTTACCCATTAAAACTGAGGAAAATCAAGAAAAATTAAAACGAAAAAATGGAATTTCTCTATTCTATTGAATCTGTCAGTACGTTTTAACAATAAAATAAAATATTAATAAAAATTCCTAATAGTTTATCTTATTTCTTTAAACACCACAAAATGCAATATAAAACATGATAACATGATATGTATATATAAACAATGTATTGACAGAACTAAAACACTTTAAATATTAAAAAATATATAAATATGAATATAAACAAAAAAATATATATATAAAATGTATACATTACTATAAAAATATTAATATTATATTTATTATTATTTGTTATAAATTTGATCAATTATTAATACATGAAAACACCTGAATTAATGTGTTTTCCAACTTTTTAATATAAGGGTTTCTGCTTAAATGTTCTCATCACACATGTTCCTCGTTTACTAAAATTCAAAAGCATCCCATGATGCACCTGACGAAATTAGTTAATGAATGTCCAGAGGAAGCAGAGCAAAGCTGGAATAGACAAAGAAAAATCTCAAATATAGGGCAGACTTCATTTGTGTCACTGCATCATTTCCATATCTGTTATTTCAGAGTTTACAATCACATTACTATTCTTTTTACATGAGAAAAATAGTATTAAAAAGAATGAGGTGAGATTCCCACCCCCGTCCTGCTGTTCAACACCTCCTCGTGAAGAACTAAACATCCTCTCCCATAAACACACAAACACACAAAGACACCGCCTACACTTTTCTCACCATATGTGGCCACTTTTAAAGAAATAGTTTGCCTAGGATAGTTCACTACATGCAAGTACCTGTGCTTATTGAAATTAACTCATGTCGTATTTTCCAGTGGTCAGCAATGACCACACACTGTCCACATGAAACTCATCAGCCGCTCTTTGATGCTCCTAATAACAACAGTCATTCCCAAAGATTCCCTTTGGGATAGCCGAATAAGGTCCATTCGGTCATTGTCATCATGGGTTTAAGACAATAACTCGCACATTATCCCTGTTATTACTTCCACAATCTAAACAAGGGTGTCTTGAGTATCAAGTCCATATGAATTTCATTTTGGCTATTTTTAATTTCCTCCCTGTGAGGATTTTCCCAGAAAATCCTCTGCTTGAACAGATAAACAATTTCCGTGATATAAACACTGACGTTGTAAAAGGACATACAGTATAAGTTATCCAAGACTAATGTGTGGCTTAAAGGAATATTATGGGTTAAATTTAAAATGACAACATTTTATTTATTTATTTTTGTGAAATGGACATATATTGGATATATATTGTTATATTGGTGAAGACACACTACTGTTCAAAAGTTAGGGGTCAGTAAGTTTTTTTAAGGGGGCCAAGCACCAAAGGTGTTAAGGCAACTCTTGTCTCCATTGAGTCTATGGTTGAAAAGTTATGAAATTTGGCACACAGATAGAGAACAGTCTCAACATTAACCATAGCAAGTTAGCACCATTTGTCCAAATTTTCACTCATGTTTATGTTAATAACTTTTCAACCGTAAGGTCCAGAAGGAAAATTATTTAACTATTTTTAATAGTTCGTAAAACCTACTTTTTCAAACTCGTCCTAGAGAGGTTTTTACCAATATTGGCTCAGATCATCTTCAGACCATGCTGGCAAAAAGTTATGGAATTCAAGTTAAATTAGTCAAACTTGAATAACGTGTGAACGAATTCGATGAATAGCACACAAAAACGGATATGAGGCTATATCTCCATAACAGTTTGGCGTATTCAGACCAAACTTGGTGTGTTTTAAAATAACCATGACCTGAGACTACCTGCACAGTTTCAGAGCAGCGCCACCTAGTGGTCAAGAGATATGAAGTGTGTATATTTTTTGCTTTTAACTTCTGAATGTTTGGCCAAAAATCACAAAACTGGTCTCTTTAGATTCAGATACCCAATTTTCATTGGATTATATTGGCTTATTGTAAAGAAAGTGATCTCTATATATTCCTTGGGTCATGCCGAGAACATCAATACCAGTTATGCCAAAACTGGTCGAACTTCCTGTCTGCTATTTTGATTAATGTTAAAAACCTACTTTTCAAACTCCTCCTAGACTGTTGGTGCAATCTTCCCAAATTTGGCCAAAAAGTTATGGATTTAGTTTTGCTAAATGAAACGGTTTTCCGATTTTTGCTTAAAATTATAAATATGTCTTTAATTGCATTAAGTTGGTCTGATGCTGCCAGCCATGTTGGCATGACTTATCTTGCCTTCTTTTTTGCTTGGCCCCTTAATTGCTGCTTGCAGCTATACTTTTTATGTTTTTGAAAGAAATCTCTTCAGCTCACCTGCATTTATTTGATCAAAAATACAGTAAAAATAGTGCAATATTATTACAATTTAAAATAGCTGCTTTCTATGTGAATACATTTTAGAATGTAATTTATTTCTGTGATCAAAGCTGAATTTTCAGCATCATTACTTCAGTCTTTAGTGTCACATGATCCATCAGAAATAATTTTAATATACTGATTTGCTGTTCAAGAAACACTTCTGATTATCATCAAAGATGAAAACTTTCGCTTTATATTTTTATGGAAACCAAACAGAACAGGATTTATTTGAAACATAAATCTTTTGTAACATTATAAATGTTTTCACTGTCACGTTCGATTTAATGCATCCTTGCTGAATAAAAGTATGAATTTTTTGAAATGATGATTTTCCCTTTAGTTCATTTAAAAGTAAATGCAACTCCCCCGGACAACATTTTCGGGATCTGTGGAGGTCAAAACAAACCCTCAATCTCCTGTGTTTCCGACGTCTGTAGTAAATCCCTCCCTGAGGATCTGTTACTCCAGGGGGATCTCATTTGGACGTTTATCTTTCTTTAATTGTCAGACTAATGAAATGTGCAAAGGGCAACTTCATTCGAGCATGTCGCCTGCTTCCGGTGCCTTCAAAGCATCGATCCCCTTTTCAAAGAGAGCTGCTGAATCAACACACATGAGCAGCAGATGTGAGCGAGAGGCCAAAGTGACCACTAAAAGGATTTCAATCCTCTGTGCTAAATCCTCCAAAAACAAAGCTCAGGCTGAAACAAGTCCAGAGACCAGCAGCAAACCCTTTGAAGATCTCAGCTGCTCATGGCCTTGTCCTTAACACAGAGATGGTGTGAAAACACCTCAGACTGTGTTTACATACACACACACTCTTATGTTTGCATGTACACACACCAACTCAATCAACAACGCAACTAACTCACATACAAAAATATAAACAGACACTTAAAACTAAACAAATACGCAAGAACACACATTAACACAGTTAACATCTGCGTGAACAACCTAAAACGCAAAAAACAAAAAGAAATTGAGATCTCTTTTGCCAAAGTGTCCAATCAAAAGTGACCTCAAGTTCATTATTTTTATGACAATTAATATTTTCCCACCAATTCTCATTATCATACATTTAAAAAAAATAATAATTACTGTGATGTATTATTTATGCAGAATTTATGCATTAGAATATAATAGTGATGGGCAACAATTAATCATGATTATTTGGATCCAAAAAAAAGTTTTTGTGTACATAATATGTGTGTGTGTACTGTGTATATTTATTATGTATATATATATATATAGAGACACACATACAGTATATAATTGAAAAAATTTACAATGAAAATATATATTTATAATTATATATTTTATATTATATAAACATACAATTTTTCTTAAATATATACATGCATGTGTGTGTATTTATTTATAAATAATATACCCAGTAGACACATATTATTTACACAAAAACGTTTATTTTGGATATGATTAATCATGATTAACCGTTGCCCAGCACTAATAATATAACAATGTAATGTATTAACAAAAACAAAGTAACAAAAAAACTAAAATAAATGAAAAAGCATAATACATAAAACAACAATAAATACATCTATTTATGGTACTGCCTTTAATGGATGCGGATTTAAATAATAGATAGAAAATAATAAATTATTAGAAATTATTCAGATTCTCAATTTAAAATATTAAAAAATCTGCAGTAATCAGAAACTGGGAGGAAATAATTTCATAATGCAAGAAAATAATTTGGTAGCACTTTACTTGAAGCCTTTTTTATTATAAAATATTGCAAAAAATTTAATGCATTATATGATCTCATTAATAAGTGTAACCACTGTTATAATACATTTTTATGCTTATCTATTTATCGTTACATAAAAATTAAAAATTACTCATTAAAACACATGACAAACAACGAATTCCAAACACGGAATAATGCATTTTAATATAAAATATGTCCTAAATTTCTTTCTTTATTTTTTTTTTTCATTTCAAGGCGACTTTGACATGTTCTTGTGAGATTCACTCAGAAAACCTCACCCCTCAAGTCTGTAATTTTTGCACCGCTAGCAAAACCGAACTGAATTACAGAAGAACAGCTGCTAAACCAGTGCAACCCATCGCTCAGCCAAAAAGCTGCTGATGTCTGGACATTTCCATGCTTTTAAACAGATAAAATGATAAATATCCCACCTGGAGACTTCTTGCAGGGGCGAGCCGACATCACGTACGTCTGTCGGGGCAGGAGAGGGGATGACGGGAGGGACATGGAGACCCCTTTAGCCAGGCTGAGTCTGAGGCCTTCATCTGCCGGCAGGAACGGACGGACACCAGCAGGATCCTGCATCCCACCGCCAGGACACCTACGCTGGGCACTGAGCAGGTACGGCTCTCCTGGTCACACACACAAAAAAAACAAAGGTCCTATTAACACTAGCTGTTGCATATATTGACAGTAACAAAAAAAAAAAACGCAAATATATTGCTCAGATGCAGCAGTGTGTTTCTTCACAGAGCAGAAAACACTGTTAACAGGTCGATAAACATCTGAAATAATCAAGTTAACAGCCCCAGTGAAACCGACAGGCACGTTTAGCATTAACATGAGTTGACTGACACCATCCTAACACGAGATTGATTCAGTTGTCTTAATAAAAACAAATAGTGCCACTGAGATTGAGTTTAGATTAAAAATGTGGCAAAATCCACTGACGGCTTTCACTGTAAACCCTGAACGCCATCAAGAACGAAAACTAATTAGCAGAGCTCATAATAACACTGAACAACAGCTCTCTGATGTATTTTCATTACACGCTATTCACAGCACTGATTAAACACTGCGCCTCAAGTCTCTCTTTTCTCCATCTTGCTGTTTTTTATTATAATTTTCTTGCTTTTAATGTTTAAAGAACTGCTGTTAAACCTGATGAGCTGTGATTGTTTTGTGCCACTTTAGGTGAAATAAACTACGGGCTTCTGGGAAAACTCATCTATTTTGTTTATCAGAATTGTGAGATGTAAACTTTGAATTCTAAATAAAAACCTGTCATAATTGTGAGATGTACACTCAGAATCCCAAGAAAAAGAAAGCTGTAATTGTGAGATGTACACTCAGAATTCCAAGAAAAAAAAGTCAGAATTGCGAGATGTAAACTCACAATTCCAAGAAAAAAAGTTGTAATTGTGAGATGTAAACTCAGAATCCCAAGGAAAAACATCAGAATTGTGAGATGCAAACTCATAATTCCAAGAAAAAAAGTCATAATTGTGAGATGCAAACTCATAATTCCAAAGAAAAGTAGTCAGAATTGTGAGATGCAAACTCATAATTCCAAGAAAAAAAGTCATAATTGTGAGATGTAAACTCAATTCCAAGAAAAAAAGTCAGAATTGTGAGATGTAAACTCAATTCCAAGAAAAAAAGTCAGAATTGTGAGATGTAAACTCATAATTCCAAGAAAAAAGTCAGAATTGTGAGATGCAAACTCATAATTCCAAAGAAAAAAATCAGAATTGTGATATAAAAAGTCACAATTACTTTTTTATTGTTTATTCCATGGCAGAAAGGGGCTTTTCCATAACTATTTGTAAACCAGTGCATGAGAAATCAAAAGAGAGATGTTAAAAACCACAGCTGTAATTTCTTCCAGTTCATTCATCACAATTGAGATGGATGATCAAGTAGAGTACACTGCACTATGGGATACAGTATTTTACACAATGTGCTTTATTGCATACTGTGCATCATCTGGACATTCAATGCATTCAGTGCAAGCACACATACAATTTACTGAAGAAACTTCATATGATAGTACATTATTGTGAAAATAGTCTTTCTTGCTTCCTCTCTTCTCCCACTCACTCTCTCCCACTGATGAAGAGCAAAACAAAGATGTCTAGTGTTTGAAAAGGCGATTAAATAGTGAGGAACGCCAGAAAACAGGAAGTCAGCATGCCCTAGTCACACCTCTGCTCACTTTCAACACCCACTGGGGTCACAAGCGTCTGGTCAGAGTGACCTCTGACGAGAATGATGACCGATGAGTTCAGAGCAAAAAAAAAAAAAAAAAAAAGTAGTGTATGCAGCAGTATATTCTGGCCAAAAACACTCACTTAGACACTCAGATAGGAAGAGATCATCTGACAGAAATGCAAAGATTAGGCAAAGGTTATTATTTATATATTTATATAGTGATTTATACAGTACAGATTGATTCTAAGCAGCTTCACATTAATAAACAGAAAAGTAACATCATTAATGTTGTAAATTAATCTATTATGAAACTAAATTTCAGCTGTAAGGCATCTCTAAAATAAGTGTCACTATTCAGTTCCATTCAGCTCAATAACTAATCAAAGTATACCGAATTTCATACATAATGGTAACTGAATGTACTTCTGCATTTAAAAAACTATCATAAAATGTATATACAAAATAAAAAGGTGACTGAAGCCCTTTAAGAGAGGAATCACCTTACCAACAAAGGCTGGAATGAAACCAGTGAAGTTCGACCAGAGTGAGAGTGAAATCATGACTGTGTTCATGTTATTGGCCCAAACCTACCCTCTTCAATAATTCACACCATCTTTTCCAAACAGCTGTAAATCCTTCAGGATCGGTGGCTTGGCAAACACAGACGTGTGACGGATCATTTGCAAAACAAACTATAAATTCTACGACCACTCTTTCCTTCCTTGAGACAGAGAGACGACAAAGACCAAAATCTTCCTGTACAGCTGGAAGTAAAAACTAATAAAGCGTGAATAAACAGAAATAACTGTTTTAAAAAGACTTTTTATCTTGCAAATAAAAAAGTAAGAATTGGGAGATGTAAATTTATATCCCAAGAAGTACACTCAGAATTCCAAGAAAAAAAGTCAGAATTGCTAGATATAAACTCATAATTTCATGAGGTACACTCAAAATTTTAGGGAAAAAGTCAGAATTGTGAGACGTAAACTCAGAATTCCAAGGGGGAAAAATCTGAATTGTGAGATGTAAACTTAGAATTCCAAGGAAAAAAGTCAGAATGAACTCATAATTCCATGAGGTACACTCAGAATTCCAAAAGTCAATTAAGATGTGAGATGTGAGCTCTCATTCAGAATAAAGAAAAGTCAGAATTGTGAAATGTACACTCAGATTTCCAAGAAAAAAATCAGAATTGTGAGATGTAAACTCATAATTCCAAGAGATACACTCAGAATTCCAAGAAAAAGTTAATTGAGATGTGAGATGTGAACTCTCACTCAGAATAAAAAAAAGTCAGAATTGTGAAATGTACACTCAGATTTCCAAAAAAAATAGTCAGAATTTTGAGATGTAAACTCATAATTCCATGAGATACATTCAGAATTCCCAGAAAAGTAAGAATAGTGAGATGTAAACACAGAATTCCAAGAGATACACTCAGAATTCCAAGAAAGTCAATTGAGATGTGAGATGTGAACTCTCATTCAGAATTAAAAAAAGTCAGAATTGCAAGATGTAAACTCAGAATTCCAAGATGTACACTTAGAATTCAAAAAAAAAGTCAGAATTGCAAAATGTAAACTCATAATTCCATGAGGTACACTCAGAATTCCAAAAAAGTCAGAATTTCAAAATGTAAACTCATAATTCTGAGGAAAAAGTCAGAACTGTGAGATGTAAACCCAGAATTCCAATAAAAGTCAGAATTACTAGATGTAAGCTCAGAATTCCAAGAAAAAGTCTAAATTGTTCAATGTAAACTCAGAATTCCAAGAAAAAAGTCAGAATTGTGAGACGTAAACTCAGAATTCAGAGAAAGAGAAAATCAGAATTGCAAGATGTAAACTCGGAATTCCAAGAAAAAAAGTCAAAATTGTGAGATGTAATATCTGAATTCAGAGAAAAAAAAGTTGGAGTTGAAAGATATAAACTCAGAATTGCAAGAAAAAAAAAATGTCAGAATTGTGAGATGTAAACTTGGAATTCCAAGAAAAGTCAGAATTGCGAGATGTAAACTCAGAATTCCAAGAAAAAAAGTCAAAATTGTGAGATAAACTTGGTAAACTTGGAATTCTAAGGAAAAAGTCAGAACCCTTCACTTATTTCTCACAATTCTCAGAAAAATAGTCAGAAAAAAATAAAAATAAAAAAAAATAAAAAAATCACAGTTAAGTTTTTTAAGTTTTTATTTTTTTATTCTGTGGCAGAAATGGCCTTCCATAAAGAACTATTTTAAACCAGTGCATGATGCACACAATTTTGCTATTTTCAGTCAGACATGAACAAAACGGGTGTTATGAGAAGCAGGTGTATTTTAGCATGATTGCAGTGCTGTATTGATCAAACTACTCTTGTCAAAAATAATAGTTCTGAAAGCTTCAAAGCGTTTTGAGTGATAGCTGGAAACAAGCAGCTCTCAAAAACAGAGACAATCGCTTTCAAGCCTTTTTCATTGAGATAAAACAATGCAGAAGTCAAGCCTGACATTTCAAAAGTCAAAGACAGAGATGTTTTGTGAGTCATTCTCTCTAGCAACAGACCACAACACTGTGAAGTGCATACATTTTAGACACAAAGATGTACTATTCATGTCACATGCTAGACGGATATCTGAACTGCTCTGTCATTTCCAACAACCGCAAGCTTTAAAACAAGGGACACCACAAGAAAGAGAGTGTAAAGCAACTGAGATGCTGTCACCAAACCTACCAAACTGACTACATACATTACCTTCTAAGAAAGCAAATAAGCTGAAATTAATCCTTCTAAATGACTAGAATGCGCTATAGTCTTACAAATATCAATCCTTATGCAAAACACATGGAAGACTCACTGCAATAATGCAACAATACTATAATAATTAGGTAATTCAGTTTAATGTTTAATATATGCATATATTCTCTCACATAATTGGCTGATTGAGACATTTTTACATAAATAAATGGCTAAGTTTAAGTTGCTTTGGAAAATATATATTCTTTAAATACTTTTTTTAGGTTTTACATTAGGTTTAACAACACAAGTACATTGCACACAAAAAAATGATTTAAAATGAGTTTGTTGCAATGAATTCTAGAATTGTCTTCTCCATAAATGATACATGCAATGCTACATTTGAATAAATGCGGCCTACGTAAACAGCACACTAGATTTTGGAAAAGCGCCTGAGACAGCTGGATCGTGACAGGTCAACCACAGACAGCCTTCGAGAAACTAAAAGGAAAACGGACTAAAGTGAAGAGACAGAAAAGTAGAAAGGCAGTTTGAGTGACACTAAAGTAAACTAACCCAACCTACATTTGCTCTTTGGGTCCAAAGCAAACCGCACGCAGCAGACCGGCAATTTCGGCTGCGCTCTAACCCATGAAACCAGGCCTAACTAATTATACCGGTGAACGGACATCTGATTACAACCTCTCTAGACATTCCTTGCCAATACAGGCTGAGATTTCTAATTATAATAACATGGTTATATTTATAAAGGCTCTGATTTGACCAGGACTGATGTTTAATAGATATAATGCATAAGGGAGAGGTTGCATTTTTTTATTTATAGTGAAACTTTGACCAAAACACAGCATAGTTACACAGCAAATAAATATAAAAATTACATATATATATATATATATATATATATATATATATATACACACACACACACACACACACACACACACACAGTTGTGCTCAAAAGTTTGCATACCCCTTGCAGAATCTGCAAAATGTTAATTCTTTTAGCAAAATAAGAGGGGATACAAAATGCATGTTATTTTTTATTTAGTAATGACCTGAATACGATATTTTACATTAAAGACATTTACATATAGTCCACAAGAAAAAACAATAGCTGAATTTATAAAAATTTATAAAAATGACCTTGTTTACATACCCTTGATTCTTAATACTGTGTTGTTACCTGAATGATCCACAGCTGCGTTTTTTTGTTTAGTGATAGTTGTTCATGAGTCTCTTGTTTGTACTGAACAGAACTGCCTGCTGTTCTTCAGAAAAATCCTTCAGCTCCACAAATTATTTGGTTTTCCAGCATTTTTGTGTATTTGAACTCTTTCCAACAATGACTGTGTGAGGGACTCATATGCAACTATTACAGAAGGTTCAAACACTCACTGATGCTCCAGAAGGAAAAAACATGCATTTAGAGTCGGGGGTGAAAACTTTTGAACAGAATGGAAATTTGTACATTTTGCTCATTTTGCCTAAATATTAAATTTTTTCATTTAGCACTGCCCTTCAGAAGCTACAGAAGATACTTGCATGTTTCCAAGAAGACAAAATTAGTTAAATTTACCATGATCTTCAAAGGCTCAGGCTCTTAATGCATGTTTTTAATGCATGAGTGTTTGAATCTTCTGTAATAGTTGCATATGAGTCCCTCAGTTGTCCTCAGTGTGAAAAGATGGATCTCAAAATCATAGTCAATGTTGGAAAGGGTGTACACAAAAATGCTGGAAAACCAAAGAGTTTGTGAGAGCTGAAGGATTTTTCTGATGAACAGCAAGACAGTTTAACTTTTTGAACAGGGTCATTTTTATAAATTCAACTATTGTTTTCTATTGTTAAGATCATTAAATAAAGATATTTCTGAGCAAAATCTTATATCACTCTTTCATGTGTCTATTTACTGTATTTTTACTGTATTTTACTTCTTACTTCTATTGTATTTCTATACTTTCTATCCCTAGTGTGTATTCTGAGGTGAATATCTGGAGATCAGATGTGAGGGTGTATCTCTGGCTTCTGTGGGTCTGTGAGTGAAATAAATCTGGCCTCAGGAATGCGAGTCGTCATTGTTAAAGCCTCTAAACGCTGAAGAATAAAAGCCCACCAGCCCCTGGTTCACCTCCCCTCACAAACACACACACACACACACACACACACTGAACAAAAGGACGTAACCTTGAGAGGGATGAGCCCTATTCAGACAGAAAGAGCCGTTTAGTATTCAGACTCTGTGGCTCGGCTTGTCACACGTACAGTAAAGCGCCTGTGGAGAAGATCCTGAGTCACACACTGTGTTTGAGTTTAATTACTGACCTGCGGAGAGCTCAGATTGACTTGAATTAATGCATTCGTTTGTGATCATGGGCTCAGCTCGATGTGTACAGGACATGTGTGCAAAAAGTATGTGTGTGTGTGTGTGTGTGTGTGTGTGTGTGTGTGTATGATCAGCCGGATAATCTGGGAATAATTAATGCAGATTCTCTTTGTTAAATCTACAAAGGTGACTGACTGAGAGATTGAATGAGCGTCTGAAACCCTGGAGATACTGAACAACAGAGAGAGCGAATGAAACACAACAGAAAAGGATGAGAAGGACAGAGGAAAGAGGTGAGAAAAATAAAGAGGAAAAAGAAAAAGGAAGGCAAGGGCACATTTCTATGATCTTTGAAATAACAGAGCTAAAAAAGATTTAAAAAAAAGGAAAGGAAGAGAAGGAGGATAAGAAGGGTAGAAGATGCCAAAGGGTAAGAAAATTAGTAGAGGAAGAGGATGACGAAGAATGAAGAGGAAGAGGAAAAGAAAGAAATGAGAGGCAGAGAAGAGGAAGAGGAGGAGGGAAAGAAGTGAGAGGCAGAGAAGAAGAAAAGGAAAAGAAAGAAAAAGAAGTGAGAGACAGAAGAGGAAAAGGAAGAAAAAAGACAAAGAGGAGAAAAAACAAAGAAAATAGCGAGAAGAGAGAAAGAAATGAAAGGCAAAAAGGAAGAGGAGGAAGAAGTCATAAAAGGAAAGGAGGAGGATAAGAAGCGAAAAGTAAGAAAAGTAAGAAAAAGAAGTGAGAGAAAAAGAAGAGCAAAAGGAAGAAAAAAGAAGGAATGAATGAGAGGCAGAGGAGAGGAAGAGGAAAAGAAAGTAAATGAAAAAAGTGAGAGGCAGAGAAAAGGAAGAAGACGATAAAGAATGAAGAGGAGGAGGAAAAGAAAGAAGTGAGGCAGAGAAGAGAAAGAAGAGGAATCGAGAGCTAGATGAAAAGAAAAGGGAGAACAGGAAAATTAAGTAAAATTAAAGAAAATGGTCAAAAGAAAGTGGAAAAGAAAAAATGAAATGAAAGAAGACATCAAGAAAGGAAATGAAAAAAGCGAGATGGGAAAAGAATGAAAGAAAAATGAAGAGAATCAAAAAGATAGGATAAAAAAGAGTAAAGGAAAGTGGAAAATAAAGAGAAAAGATAAAAAGGTGAAGGGAAAATTGAAATAGATAAAGAAAAAAGGAAGAGGAAATGAGAGACAGGAAGAGAACAAGCAGGACGAGTGGAATAAGCGAAAGAGGAAGAAAAAGAAAGAGGAAAAAAAAAGAAAAAAGGAGAAAGAGAAGAGAAAGAAGAGGGATCGAGAGCTAGATGAAAAGAAAAGCGAAAACAAGAAAATTAGGAAAAATAATGAAAATTTGGAAATATAATGAAAATGTACAAAAGAAAGTGGAAAAGAAAAATGAAATGAAAGAAGACATATCAAGAAAGAGGAAGATGAAAAAAGTGAGACGGGAAAAGAATGAAAGAAAAATGAAGAGAATCAAAAAGATAGGATCAAAAAAAAAGAGTAAAGGAAAGTGGAAAATAAAGAGAAAAGATGAAAAAAGATGAAGAGAAAACAAATAGATAAAGAAAAAAAGAGGAAGAGGAAATGAGAGACAGGAAGGACAAGTGGAATATGTGAAAGAGGAAGAAAAAGAAAGGAAGAAAAAGGAAAACAGAAGAGATAAAGAGAAGAGGAAGAGAAAGAAGATGAGAAAAAAGTGCTGTATTAATGTGATGTGAGTCTAGATCACACAGCATGTTATCAGACTTATTCAACTCACTCACAATAGAACCACAGGCTCACAATCACACACAGTTTTCTGTCATTCACACACTCACTGCTCTCTATGGAGATCCATTCAGACGGCTGATGCCTCCATCACCAACAACACAACACTCAAGACACACCACATCCTATTCACACACACACATAGCTTGACCAATTCACATGCATACACTGCACTTCAGTGTTCATTTTGACAGCAAACTTTGATTTAGTTTTAGTCATAGTCTTTCGACTAAAATGTCATTTAGTTTTAGTCATATTTTAGTAATCTGAATTGTTTTTAGTTTTAGTCGACGAAATATCTTACGATTTTAGTCGACTAAATCTACAATAAATTTAGTCTGCTAAAACTCAATGGGTTTAATTACAGTGCAATGCATTTATTAAGAGTTTCTCTAAAATGTCCAAACTCATTATATGGGTTTGATATTAAGGTTTTATCATGATAAACACACAATTTAACAGCGGTGATACACAACATGCCTTAATATTAAAATTAAATAAAACCACTTTTCATAAAGAACATGGTCTTCTTTTCAATTAATTACCAATGGTTATATCGGCTAATTATGCGTTCTTTATAGTATACTACATTCTTCATTCTTTCAAACAGACATATTTATTTCTATAAATTAATTTAGATACACCTTTATGGCTACGTAAGTGATTCAGTTAAGAGCGGTGTGTGGTTTTCTGTCTTTTTTTTTTGTTGCCGAGTTAACATCTATCTGTGACTCGGACAATAGCAACTAAATGTGGCTGCTATCCCTTTAAAAACGAATCCATGAATGCAATGGATGCACTGTACTGATACACTTTCTCCCTACTGTTTACGTTCATTTAAGACGTAATCGGCTGTGTTTACGTGAATACTCGTCAAAACAGACAATTCGAGATCAGTTTGTGTGTATTTCTCAGTGCTTTCTGTGTGTAAGCTTCGGTGTCTGCACTCAGAAAACAAGACTGAATTGAGTTCTTCTTCACTTCTCCCACATATTGACATTTCTGAACGTTTTATAAGACGTGCAGCAAGTGTATTTTAGCTTGTGTCCCGCCGGTTTGTACGCATCTAACCTCCTACTACGCAAAAGATTTTTCGTTAACAAAAATGCCAGTAGATTTTTCAAGAATTCATTCAAGAAGAATTTTAGTTTGTTATCGTTTCGTTTTCGTCTGTGAAAAAAACGTTGTGGACGAAGTTAATGACGAAAAGTAATCGTCAACAAAATTAACACTGCTGCATTTATTTGAGCAAAAATTACAGAAAAAATGTAAAAATAAAAAATTTCTATGATCCTGTGAATTTTCAGCATCACTACTCCTGTCTTCAGTGTCACATGATCCTTCAGAAATCATTCTTATACACTCAGTTATTATTGGTGCTTGATTATTAAAAATTAGGGGTGTGACGAGACACTTATCCCACGAGACGAGACGAGACACAAGACTGGGTTCACGAGATTTTTAAAGAAATCCTTAATAATTAAATATATAGGGAAAAATGGTATCTTATTAAACTGAAAAACACAAAAAATATAGGTGCATTTTGATATGAACTTGTACTTTATGAAATTAAACTTCTATTCAATGAATTATATGCAGTAATAAACATGTAAACTTATGCTACATGATTCTGGATAATAAAAAACAATTTAAAAGATTAGAGATCTAAACAAAATAACAATTTACTGATTTTACTGATTCTGACACAACATTCATTGCTTCATTACAAAGTCTTTTTAAAATATATATATATTTGATCAAATTAATTAATAAAGACTTAATTTACTAGTGGAATCTCCTGAATGAATGATTCATTGATAAATGCGTTTTTAAACTTGCGGTTGTCGCCACCTCCTGGTGGAAGAGGATAAACATTACAATACATACACGTGTTAAGATACTTCCATTTGATCACTGTTGTAGACATTAAGTATTTATCCACACACTATAAACTTTTATTCTAGTACTTCTGTTATTTAAATGTCTGTAAACACAGAAATAATGATCATTATGTGATTGAAAGAAAGAAATAAGATTGCGTTCGAGTAGAGATCAAGATCTGGTCACATCCCTAATAAAAATGGTTTTGCCTCAGGATTTGTCAGGAGAGCCAAATTCACTCAGCAGAAAAGAGCTGTAATACACTAGAGACGTTAAAGCCAAGAGCACATCACTGAAACATCCTCTGTGGGAACATATCAGGCCGTTAATGCGACGGGACGCCACGAGCAGACAGACATCTGAAGTCGGAGCAGCTCAACGCTGGCAGAACAGTCTGGAGTCTCTTTCCCAGAAGCCCCAAGGGCTCAGAGACGGAGGGGCACGACATGTTCCAGTTCTCTTCATAAACCCTCTGTTTCAACTAGGATGGGAAAGGAATTTGAGTCCAAAGCAGAGCCTTACCCTCATGTCTTTATATGAGAAAAAATGCACAACTATGACAGTTCGAAACCTAACCACATTTTTTAGTTGCTCAGCTGTTCTTTAAATAGAGTACCACTTCTAGTACCATGCTACTTTTTAAATATAATACAGTTATTCCCTTACTAAGCAAGCCGTTCGTGTAAATCTATCAGTTTAAATAACATATTTAACTGGCATATTTAAAGCCCATCAGTCCACTCTGCGGCCATCTTGGCTACAAACGTGGGTAACTCTTTAAGTACAGCTCCAATCTAGCTAAACTGGAAAAGACGGACATCTCTGTCTATGTCAATAAAAAATGTTCAACAGTAAAATTAAATAAAAATGTATTATTATTATTATTATTATTATCATTATCATCATCATCATCATCATCATCATCATCTCACCCATTTTAACTATTTTCCATTTAAAAATGACAAATAAATAAATAAATTTTTATTTTCGTTTATTAAAATTAACATTGGCAGAAAAGTTTCATTAATAAAAGAAAAAAATATATAATAAATAATACTAATAATGATTAATTAAATTTAAATAAATGAAAATATTATTATCATCATCACTATCATCTTACAGATTGCAACTATTTAAATTTTTCCATTTTATTTTACAAACAAGTTTATTTTTTCTTCTTTTATTTTGTATTTAATTTCATTTGTTTAATTATTTTATTTCATTAAAATTAACACTGCCAGAAAAGTTTCATTACAAAAAAATATATATAATAATAATAATAATAATAAAATAAATAAATAAATAAATATATTATTATTTTATTATTACTTTTCTAAAAATCTTATTTTATTAAAATTAACACTGACAGAAGTTTCATTAATAAAATAAATGTTAAATTATAATAATACATTAATAATAATAATAATAATAATAACTTTTATTATTTAAATTATTGAAATTAAATTTCTCTTTTATTATTATTATTATTACAATCATCATCATCATCATCATCATCTCACAGATGTCAACTATTTATATTTTTCCATTTAAAAATTACAAATTATTTTATTTTATTTAACTTTTATATTTTATTTTAGTTTAGTTAATTAAAATGAACACTGGCAGAAAAGTTTTCTTAATAAAAATCATTAATAATAATAATGATTAATTAATTAATTAGAAAACATATTTATTTATTAATTTTTATTATATTATTACTATTAATTATTTTTTTCCATTTAAAAACTACAAACAAAATTTCATTTTATTTTATTTCATTTTATTTATTTTCTTTTATTAAAGATTTAATAAATGTAATAAATATTTATTTATTTTCTTTTATATTAATATAATATTTATAATATAAATTCTATCATATTTATAATATAAATTATTTATATGTATACAGTACATTTTGAATGGATTTCCATTTAACCTCAAATCAGCACAAAAAACGCAGAATAAGACTGTAAATTCTCCACTCTTTAAGGATTTGGCAGACGCTCCAGGAGCTCAGGGAGGTAAAAACCTCAAGCTATCATAGAGGTTGAATGTGGTCTGTCACATTTATGAGTCTCAGGGCTTCGATGAAAGTCATTCCACTCCAAAACATGGCCTTACTTTACTGCTGATGTACAAGGACAACATCTCCACACGTCTCCTGTAAATCTCATGTAAATCTCCTGTGCATCTTAAAAAGATGTTTTGCAATGCTTGACAGAATTGTTTTACAGATATCTGCAGCTTAAAGGATTCGCTCAGACAAAAATGAAAATTCATCATTTATCCACTTTCAAGTCATTCCAATCCCTTACGAATCTTATTTCTGTGAAACAAAAAAAGGAGGTTTTCTGATTAATGTTCTGATTCTGTGAACTGAATCAACTGATTCATTCAAAAGAGTCAACTCTAAAGAATGATTCACTCATTCAGTTTGCGATCAGTGGAGGAAAGAATGACACAAGGATGAGCAAATGATGACAGAACCGTCGTTTTAAAGTGAGCTATCCTCTTTAAAGATGAAACGCTAGTTATTAGTCTTGTTTAACATGATCTTAATCCTGCTTTTAAGTACATATTTAAAGGATTCACTCACAATAAGCCACATAAGCCATGAGGAGTGACAGTAAGAACTGAGATTACTTCAAAATCCTATTTGTTTTCTGCATAGGGAAATTAATTTTTAGTGAAACTGCCTAAACTTTTTGGGACAGACATACCATGAGCTCTGAGGCTGTTTCTGTAGACGGATCAGGAATGAGCGGCATTAACACAGACCATTAAGCAGAGCGTGGAGCGTGGATCAGTGAGGGTGACGGGAACAACAGAACAACTGCATGACTGGACATCAGGAAGACGCAGATCAGACGCTTTTAGTGCAGCTAAATGAAAGCAAACGTGGCCCAAATTACACCATATAATACATCAGTAAATAAGCAAACGGTGCAATGAGGAGCCTTTCAAAACCACTGCACCATTTATTCATACATTTGTAGGCTCACCAAGGCTGCATTTATTTGATATATAAAATACAGTAAAAACTGTAATATTGTGAAATAGTTTTACATTTCAAAATAACCATTTTCTATGTGAATATTTTGTAAAATGCAATTTATTCCTGTGATCAAAGCTACATTTTCAGCATCATTACTTCAGTCTTCAGTGTCACATGATCCTTCAGAAATCATTTTAATATTCTGATTTTCCGCGCAAGAAACATTATTATTACTTTCTTTCTTTTTTTTTTTACATCGTTTGGTGATAGTATTTTCAAAAGAACAGCATTTATGATTTTTAGATTTTATTATTTCTAGATTTTATCATTTGATCATTTTTGTTATTTTAAAATATGTTTTTATATGTGCCTTCTTGTATATTTTTATTTATTTAAGTTACATTTAATTAATTTAAATTATTAATAATTTATAATAATAATAATAATAATAATTATTATTATTATTATTATTATTATTATTATTATTATTAATATTTTTCTGGAATTAAATAATAATAATAGTAATAATAATAATAATAATAATAATAATAAATTGTTACATTTCATTGGAAGCTTTACCAAAACAAATCCCTTGTATATGTGTAAGGATACTTGCCAATAAATTTAGGTCTATTATTATTATTATTATTATTATTATTATTATTATTATTATTAACAATTCAAATTAATTAAATACTTTTTTTATTTTTATTGTTTATTAACAATTACAAAACATTTACAAACAGGAAAGCTTCATTATAATAATAAAATTAATTAATTATTATTATTATTATTATTATTATTATTGTTATTATTATCATCATCATCTCACAGATTTCAACTATTTCCATTTAAAAATTACAAACAAAATTTAAATTTAATTTAAAACCTTTTTCATTAATAATAATAATAATAATAATAATAATAATAATAAATTATTAATAATTTTAATTAATTAAATGTAACTTTTATTTTCAGTATTATTATTATTATTATTATTATTATTAATATCATCATCATCATCATCTCACAGCTGTCAACTATTTGAAATTTTCTTTTAAAATTACAATGTTTTATTTTAAGTAACACTGGCAGAAAAGTGTAAACAATAATAATAATAATAATAATAATACTTAATTACTTAAATTAATATTTATGCATATGTGTCTTATTGCTTTTTTTTTAAATGTATTTGTTTTCTCTGTGCATTGGAAATCCCCTGTTTGTGTGTAAGCATACTTGCTAATACATTTTATTCTGATTCACTTAGACATCAAGAATTTTTCACAACGTAAGGTTGTTTACACAGATACAGCAGTATTTCTGTTCTTTTTACATTTATATATATATATTTCAGATTTTATTTAATTATTTTTGTGTCTATTATTTAGTTTTCTATTTATTTTGGAGGGTTTTTTTTTTTTTGCCAATACAATATCTCTTATGTTTCTAAAAGCACATCCTGCAATAAATCCAATTCTGATTGTGAAATACAATCTATAACATCATAAATGTCTTTACTCTCACTTCTGATCCATTTAACGCATCCTTGCTGAATAAAAATATTAATTTCTTCCAAAAAATTACAAAATCTTACTGACTGTAAACCTTGAAACAGTAGTGAATATTGTGGGCATTCAGTTTTGCATTGCATCTAATCTCATATCCCACAAAATATTGTAAAAATACCCTCACTACTCTCCCGCCGCAACCCGCCACATCAGGATGAGTGTTCGCAGACGCTGAATGTGAATCAGAGGAACTATTAACCCCCCACCACTCTTTGTCATTAAGGAAAAGCACAATGACGACGGGTCAGTAGTTCAGTCGGGCCTCAGAACGCTACACAGACTATTCATCAACGCACACAATCACAGCCGTGTGAGAGAGAAAAGCTGAAACGCACACACACTCATGACGAACACTTCTATGCATGGGAACTGAGCAGGAACTGATTCTTTTCTTAGTGATTCCATTAATATACAAGACCAGAGTCTTCCAAACTGGGGTTTCCCCTAAAAAATCTGCAAGGAAAGTTCTGCATGAACATGCATGAGTCATTTCAACACACTAAACAACAGCGTAATGTTTTGAAGTGGCAGCAGGCCAAGCCTAGACTCCCATGTAATCCTGATCAGGCAATGACTTCACTCCCGTTCAGTGCCAAATATGAGGTGGCTTTATTTGTTTAGCTTCTTTTTGTCCCCTTTTCTTTTATTCTTGGGTTTCAAATGCGTTTCCAAGGTCATGGACACCGGCGGGACCTCGGAGGAGAAAGAGGGGAAACGAGACGTGCTCCACCAGTCAGAGATCTGGATGCCAATTGGCCAGCTGGGAATGAAAAGGCAGCGATTAGGAAGTGAAGCCAGACAGCTGACTATCCACAAAGTCTGGTGAAGTTTGCAGCATATTCTGGCCAAGAACCATCCACTAAGATAGGAAGAGACTGACTGATACCAACGAAGACAGGAAGAGACTGTCTGGCCCACATCAAAAAATACTTGTGTATAGCTAATTTACAATCAAAAGAGTTGAAACTGATTTTTTTTTTTTAAATTAAGAAATCAGAAGTAAAATGGAAAATGGTCATTAAAAACTAGAAAAAAAAAAAAAATCAATGAAGAAATCAGAAAAATAATGGAAAATTTAAAAAAAAACAACTGCCTGTTTAATTGTAATGATCAGAAATAGAATGAAAATTGGTCATAAAATAAAATAAAATAAAATTAGTGCTGTCAAACGATTAATCATGATTAATCGCATCCAAAATAAAAGTTTATGTTTACATATTACATATTTGTGTACTGTGTATATTTATTATGCATATAGAAATACAAACACATGCATGTATATATTAAGGAATAATATTTTAGCTTTATATATATAAAATATTTTTATTTATTTCTAATCTAAATTGTATACAGGTAGAAAATATATATACATATAAATATTATGTTTTAATATATACATGTATGTGTGTGTATTTATATGTACATAATGAATATACAAAGTAAACACATGTATAGTATGTAAACATCAACTTTTATTTTGGATGCGATTAATCGCGATTAATCATTTGACTGCCCTAAATAAAATAAAATAAAAATGGAAATAGAATGGAAAATGGTCATAAAAAAATAAATGTTGGCTGAAGAAAAAAACTACTACCCATTTAATTATCATGAATGAAAAACGGTTATTAAAAAATAACATTAAATTAAGAAATCAGAAATAAAATGGAAAATGGTCATTAAAAACTAAATGTTGTGTAAAAAAGAAAACAAATTAATGTAGAAATCAGAAATGGTCATAAAAAAAATTCAATGTTGGCTGAAGAAAAAAAATTCTTAACTTCCTGTTTAATTATAATAAATGAAAATAAAATAAAATGGAAACAGAATGGAAAATCATCATAAAAAAAATAAATGTTGGCTGACGAAAAGAACAACTTCCCGTTTAATTATCATGAATGAAAATTGGTTATTAAAAAATTAAATTAAATTAAGAAATCAGAAATAAAATGGAAAATGGTCATTAAAAACTAAACGTTGTGTAAAAAAGAAAAACATTTAATGAAGTAATCAGAAATGGTCATAAAAAAAATTTATGTTGGCTGAAGAAAAAAAATATTAACTGTTTAATTATAATAAATGACAATTGGTTACAAAACAAAACAAAACCAGAAATAAGATAAAATAAAATAAAAATGGAAACAGAATGGAAAATGGTCATAAAAAAATAAATGTAGGCTGAAGAAAAAAACAACTTCCGTTTAATTATCATGAATAAAAATTTGTTATTAAAAAATGTAATTAAATTAAGAAACCAGAAATAAAATGGAAAATGGTAATTAAAAGTAAATGTGTAAAAAAAGAAAACAAATGAAGTCATAAAAAAAATAAATGTTGGCTAAAGAAAAAAAAAACAAACTTCCCGTTTAATTATAATAAATTAAAATTGGTTCTAAAATAAAATAAAATAAAATAAAATAAAATAAAATAAAATAAAATAAAAATAGATGGGAAGAGACTGCCTGACTGGCATAAAAAAAACTTGTTTAGCTAATTTACAATCAGAAGAGCTTAACTGAACAGTTCTTTTTTTAAATTAAGAAAATAAAATGGAAAATGGTCATTAAAACGTAAATATTGTGTAAAAAAGAAAAAAAAATAATGAAGAAATTGGAAATAGAACGGAAAATGGTCATAAAAAAATAAATGTTGGCTGAAGAAACCAACAACTTCCAGTTTAATTATAATGAATGAAAATTGGTTACTAAAATAAAAATTAAAACAAAACAGACGGGAAGAGACTGTCTGACTGACATAAAAAAAAAAACTTGTTTAGCTAATTTACAATCAGAAGAGCTTAACTGAACAGTTTTTTTTAGAAAATGCTCATTAAAAAGTAAATGTTATGTGAAAAAGAAAAAAGTTAATGATGAAATCCGAAATAGAATGGAAAATGGTCATAAAAAATAAATATTGGCTGAAGAAAAAAACAATTTCCTGTTTAACTATAATGAATGAAAATTGGTTATTCAAAATAAATAAAATAAAATAAATAGTATTAACAAGAATTCAGAAATAGAATCGAAAGAGAGAGAGAGAGAGAGAGAGAGAGAGAGAGAGAGAGAGAGAGAGGCAGACAGGAAGAGACTGTCTGACTGACAAAAAAATACTTGTGTTTAGCTAATTTACAATCAAAAGAGCTTAAGTGAACAGAAGAAAGCTTGACTGAATGATGTAAAGCCTGAATAGACTCTCATTGGCCTGTTATTTGAGTCTGACATCATTGTGGTTCTGTACAAAATAAACAAAAGAGTTTTAAAATGTGATATGAGATCATTATGCAAAGAAAATTGAATGCTGTGGCATGTTAATGCGTTGTAGTGAATCCTGTCATTATCTCCGCGCTGCCGCTGTTGATTTTGTCTCGGGGTGTGACGGCTACCTGCCAGTTTTTCTCCCCAATGCATTAATCTCTGACAGAAAAGAAACAGCAATAACTCTTCTTACAGAATGTAATGAGATTCAAAAGCCTCATGACTTGGAATTAAATTTTCCTGCTGAAATGTACCCTTCCAAAAACCTTCTGATGTGAGGAAACATCTGAAGACAAACCACAGGACTGCCAGCATTTACACATCATGAATCTGTCACAATCTGAGGCCATTTACACAGAAGTCAGACAGACATAGTAATAAAAGAATTTAATTCTATGATCAGAAATAGAATTGAAAATGGACATTAAAAACAAAAAAGTGTTGGCTCCATATACTGGATGTACAGGGCTCGAAATTGCGACCATTTTGGTCCTGAAATTTTATCTATGCGACCTCAAAATATATTTGGGAGCATTTGTGCGAGTACATGTAACTGTTGTCGTGCGACCTCTTTTCATTTCTCTAAAAACGTTCACAGTATGTGGCTTCTGTGTACTGAATGCTGATACGGTGACCGGTCTGCCGTGCAGATTTTAGATTGGTTAATATTAGCTGTCAATCACTCTGCTAACTACTACAGGAAATGTAAAGGGCTGAAGAAGAGGGAAAATGAAAAGAACACTGAGAGATTTCTTTTGCAAACTGCCTAGCGTTACAAATAGAGAATAGTAACCCGATCAAAAAATCAATAACAAACGATAACTAGCGCAGCACCGAAATTTGAGATGATTCTGACTGTATTAAACGGTGACTGAAAACGGACAGTATCAAGGTTGCGTCAGTTGAGGCTCAGAACTAATAGGCGCAACAGCAAACAGAAAGAAACAAACATACTGTGGTAGAAAAAAAACTGCATATAACATATATAGGTAAGAAACATTACACTAACAAGCACCATTACGATATGACATTGATGTTATAAAACAGCAGTTCAATAAACTAGTAGTTAATATTAACTGACTTACAAATTTGACACATCATTGACCATTTTGCTAACGAAAATAGTTCTAAGCAAAGGCGCAGCAGAACAGTCGCGAATCTTCGAGCCATTCTGAATAACCGCTTGAACGAACTGGTTGAATCCGTGACTTATTCATTAAGACAGTCTCTTACCGCCACCTATTGGTGGTTCGGTTTCATATTTTAAAAATTGTTGCATTTTACCAACATTTTACATGTATGTTTAAAAAAACTAAAACTTTAATTTTATAACATTATGCATTTGCAATTTTATTGCACAAATGCATTTTTTGGAACCTCTTATCTTCATTAAACAGTAAAGACATTTAAATGCACTTAGGATTTGTTTTCCTCTGTATTGAAAAAATGGAGTTGGTTGATACTGATTTAATGTGTCTAATTATTCTAACTAAATGTATTGATAAGTACAAATCTGACGTAAATAATGACACGTACATTTAGTAAGGTTAGGAAAATATTGGCCTTCATGAAGTTAAAAAGTTTAAGGCAAATATCACAAAGTAAGACCTCATAGAATAGTGATACTGGAATGGATTACATTTACGGCAAAGAAAAAAATGCATTTTTTTTTTTTTACCTGGACAAGTAAATTTTTTACTAATTGTTGGTGGGTGCTCCTAAATTTTTACTGGTGCTCCTAACTTTTGAAGTTGGGAGCACCAGTGCTACCAAGTAAAAAAGTTAATTTCGAGCCCTGATGTATATGTATATGTGATGCCATCTGGGAAAACCCAACACATGGTGAAATTTGACCTTTTTTAGGTTTTGATACCATATAAAAGCTGGGTATCAAGCCCTTTCCAAAACCATCATTTTGTCCACAGCTTGAATGTAACAAAAGTTATGGCTATCTGAATTTGGCTGATAGCTATGATTTTCAGGAATGGAATTTTGAGAAAAACGGGTTTAAAGTGAGACGTGTTTTACTTTCACTTTACAGGTTTAAGGAGAGCTGTCAGGAGCACTATACTGCATCATTACACAAACAGACTAACGTATGTTATCCATTGTTTATCATGGGTATAGTCTCCGAAATTTTGATCACCCCTTGTATGTTTAAATAGCTTGAATAATGTATCTTGTAGTTTACATGTAGAAACGCGAGCACAGCACTGTTTATATAACAGACTGTCATCGGACTCCTCCTCTTTAGTAACTTCATCATCCTATCCTTCATCTCTGGATGTGAAATAGTCCATTATAACATTGTTTCGGGCACTGACATTACCAGGATTGAGCAGATTGAGACAAGTTAGATAGTTTGAGTGAGCAGCTTCTTCCGACTGCTTTGATCTCTTGCCATCTCACGACATAAAAAAATAAAAAAAATAAATACAACTTTGCGTGCAGTAGTTTACACAGGACTGGTCGGAAATGCGCACTGATGAACCTTTAATGTTATGTGGTTTATTTTGATAGGTTAACTGTTTTTGTGGTGTTTAGAGAAAGCACCTCCGCAGCACATTCTTAACATTAGAGAAGAGAGTAATTGCAATTTTACTGCACTAAACAAGTGAAGTGTTTTGCCAAGATATTTTCAGAGATGATAGACGTTATAGAATAATAATTCAATGAAAATTTTGACAAAAAAACTTGACGTTCAACCTATTTTTCAAATTTCCTGATAACGTCCCAGCGCGACATCCGACGGGTTTTCCAGATCGCACCACATATGTATGCTGATTGTGTTTTACGCAACTAGGGGTGGGCGGTATGACCAAATTTACTTTTTCTGTCAACTTTTTTAGTGCATGCAATTCACAATTTACACTGTGCAACTGGAGGAAATACTTAAACTGGGATAAGTATTTTTCAGTTGTCCTCAGTGTGAAAAGATGGTCTCAAAATCATACAGTCATTGTTGGAAAGGGTTCAAATACACAAAAATGCTGGAAAACCAAAGAATTTGTGGGACCTGAAGGATTTTTCTGCAGAACAGCAGGCAGTTTAACTGTTCAGGACAAACAAGGGACTCATGAACAACTATCACTAAACAAAAAAACACAGCTGTGGATCATTCAGGTAACAACACAGTATTAAGAATCAAGGGGATATAAACTTTTGAACAGGGTCATTTTTATAAATTCAACTATTGTTTTCTCTTGTAGACTATATGTAAATGTCTTTTATGTGAAATATCTTATTCAGGTCATCACTAAACAAAAAATAACATGCATTTTGTATGATCCCTCTTATTTTGCTAAAAGAATGAACGTTTTGCAAATTCTGCAAGGTGTATGTAAACTTTTGACTTCAACTGTAAGCCTATTTTCTTTAAGGAAATTAACACTAGTCTCTATTTTGCTAATGTGTCATGTATCTTGCGTGGCAATACATAAGGGAACGTAATACTGGACGTTCGTTGCGTTCTTTACATCATCGTCAAAATTATAGTGATTTTATTGTTAATATTCAAACCCTATTCTGTCGTATATACGCTACCATTACAGACACCAGCCAGACTGAAGTAAACAAAGGTTAAAAATACACACAGAAATCACTTCTGGGGGAAAGGTTCAAAGGTTCGAAGTTCATTATAAACCCAAAAGGCATTACTGGTGCAGCATAAAATGTGTAAACATCATGCAAGACACACAAATAAAATAACAGTAAAACAATACAACATTCTGACATCTTACAAATTTATAAGCTTTACAGCCGTGGGAATAAAAGAAGGTCCGTACCAATTGCTTTTAAGTTAGGCATACTATAGCATATGCCAGAAGGAAGCATTTTAAACAGTGGATGAGTACAATCTGCGAGAATAGGAGAATACAGGGCTCGAAATTAACTTTTTTACTTGGTAGCACTGGTGCTCCCAACTTCAAAAGTTAGGAGCACCAGTAAAAATTTAGGAGCACCCACCAACAATTAGTAAAAAATTTACTTGTCCAGGTAAAAAAAAAAAAAAAAATGCCCTTTTTTCTTTGGCGTAAATGTAACCCATTCCAGTATCACTATTCTATGTGATATTTGCCTTAAACTTTTTAACTTCATGAAGGCCAATATTTTCCTAACCTTACTAAATGTACATGTCATTATTTACGTCAGATTTGTACTTATCAATACATTTAGAATAATTAGATATATTAAATCAGTATCAACCAACTCCATTTTTCCAATACAGAGGAAAACAAATCCTAAGTGCATTTAAATGTCTTTACTGTTTAATGAAGATAAGAGGTTCCAAAAAATGCATTTGTGCAATAAATTGCAAATGCATAATGTTATAAAATTAAAGTTTTAGTTTTTTAAACATATACATGTAAAATGTTGGTAAAATGCAACAATTTTTAAAATATGAAACCGAACCACCAATAGGTGGCGGTAAGAGACTGTCTTAATGAATAAGTCACGGATTCAACCAGTTCGTTCAAGCGGTTATTCAGAATGGCTCGAAGATTCGCGACTGTTCTGCTGCGCCTTTGCTTAGAACTATTTTCGTTAGCAAAATGGTCAATGATGTGTCTAAAATGTAAGTCAGTTAATATTAACTACTAGTTTATTGAACTGCTGTTTTATAACATCAATGTCATATCGTAATGGTGCTTGTTAGTGTAATGTTTCTTACCTATATATGTTATATGCAGTTTTTTTTCTACCACAGTATGTTTAATCACCGTTTAATACAGTCAGAATCATCTCAAATTTTGGTGCTGCGCTAGTTATCGTTTGTTATTGATTTTTTGATCGGGATACTGTCCGGTAGGGCAAGTAAAATTCTCTTTCACCAGTGCCATTATTTGTAACGTTAGGCAGTTTGCAAAAGAAATCTGTCAGTGTTCTTTTCATTTTCCCTCTTCTTCAGCCCTTTACATTTCCCGTAGTAGTTAGCAGAGTGATTGACAGCTAATGTTAACCAATCTAAAATCTGCACGGCAGACCGGTCACCGTATCAGCATTCAGTACACAGAAGCCACATACTGTGAACGTTTTTAGAGAAATGAAAAGAGGTCACACGACAACAGTTACATGTACTCGCACAAATGCTCCCAAATATATTTTGAGGTCGCATAGATAAAATTTCGGGAGCATATGCGACCAAAATGGTCGCAATTTCGAGCCCTGGAATAGGAAGACCTGCTAAAGCAGCAGAAACTCCGAACACCCAAGAGGCAGCTATTACTGGGAGTTGCTGTAACCGCGCACACACACACACACACACACACACAGTGTGTCTTTGAGGTCTGGGAGTACAGGTGTGTCTTCACGTGTCCCAGCCCAACTCTCACATTACCAGACAAGCAGAATAACAGCTCCATGGGAATGGATATGAGTCAGGGCCGCACTCACAACTGCTGTTTACAAGACCTTGGCAGGCAACAGGCAGCAGACTCACGTTCAACCTCTCACCTTTCCTGTTTGTTGTCTCACTCTCTCTTCTCTTACACTCTTGGTCATTCACTGACGTGTATTATTATTAAGCACAATAATGGCATGAAATAACGATAGAGTATATGTGTGTGTGAAAGAAAGAAACTATTAAATTCCAGCTCTGGAAGGGAAACATTCATCTAACTCAATACAACTGATAAGAATAATCAAGATTATCAGATAAGAGTGATATGATTTTCTTCTGCTTTGGAAATGTCAAATATCACGAGACAACAAGTAATCTCTCTTAATCCAGCAAAAGCACAAATAACATGTACAAAGACACAAACATCATGCAGAGTGTGCACTTTTTTGTTTTGTTTTGTTTTAGTTATTTCCATTTCTCAGAATGATTTTGGATATAAATCCAACTGGAAACACTAAAACAATAAATTATGTTTTGTAAAACAAAACAAAAAATAAAATTTATTTTAGGATATTTTTGCATTGTGAAATGTTTATATTAAGCACATTTTTCACTACATTCATTTAATGTTTTTTAAAGTCTCATGCTCATCAAGGCTGCATTTATTATTTATTATAATATAAAATAATGTTTTTTATTTTAATATACTTTACAATATGATTTATTCCTGTGATGCAAAGCTGAATTTTCATCAGCTGTTACTCTAGTCTTAAGTGTCACAAGATCCTTCAGAAATTATTCTAATATGCTGATTTATTATTAGAATTATCAATGTTGGAAACAGTTGTGCTGCTTAATATTTTTTGGGAACCTGTGATTCTTTTTTCAGGATTTTTCAGGATTCAGGATTAATAACAAGTAGAAAAGAGCAGCATTTATTCAAAATGACAAATAAAAGTATTAATTTATTTAAAAAAAAAAAAAAAAGAAAAGAAAGAATTAAAATGTAATGACCCCAAACTTTTGAACAGTAGTGTATATTGTTAGAAAATCTTTATATTTTAAATAAATGCTGTTCTTTTTTAACCTTTTATTGATCAAAAAAATTCTAAAAAAAAAGTATCACAGGTTCCAAAAAAATATTAAGTGGAACAACTGTTTCCAGCACTGATAATAAATCAGCATATTAGAATGATTTTTGAAGGATCATGTGACACTGAAGACTGGAGTGATGATTCTGGAAATTCAACTTTAATTACAGATATAAATTTAATTTTAATGTATATTAATATAGAAAAACATTGATTTACACCGTAATAATATTTCACAATATTTTTTTTTTTTCTGTATTTTTGATCAAGTAAAAAACAGCCTTGGTAAGCATAATAAAAAAAAATAAACATTAAATGAGAGGGTGTGTCAAAACTTTTGACTGGTAGAGTATATATAGTGTGTGTGTCTGTATATATATATATATATATATATTATTTAGGGTTGAACAAATTAATGTACAAAATTATAATGATCAGAAATAGAATGGAAAATTAAATAGCATAAAATAGAATAGCATAAATCTGGACTAATGAATATGAATAAATTAGTTAAAATACATATTTAAAAAAAAAACTAATATTTAAAATAGGTCATATGGAAATAATGGGTTAAAATGGGTTAAAATGGCAGGTCAGTCTATGGTTTATGTAACAATAAATAATGTATTTTCCTGTATTTTCCCAAATATATATACAAATATATATATATAATATTCTAATATGCTGATTTACTATCAATGTAGTGCTGCTTAATATATTTTGGGAACCTGTGATACTTTTTTCAGGATTCTTTGATAATAAAAATAAAAAGTTAAAAAGAACAGCATTTATTTAAAATATAAATCTTTTCTAACAATATAAGTCTCTACTATCGCTTTTTTAAAATCAATTTAACAGATCCATGCTAAATAAAAGTATTAATTTCTTTCAAACAAAGAAAGAAAAAATTTACTGACCACAAACTTTGAACAGTAGTGTACTGTTAAAAAAATTACTATTTTAAATAAATGCTGAAGGCTCATTTGACACTAAAGACCGCAGTAATGATGCTGAAAATTCAGCTTTGCATCACAGGAATAAATTACATTTTAAAATATATTACAATAGAAAACCACTATTTTAAATTGCAATAATATTTCACAATGTTACAGTTTTTTTCTGTATTTTTAAATCAAATAAATGCAGCCTTGATGAGCAGAAAAACATTAAACTTTATAAACCTCGCTGATCCCAAACTCCTTAATTTTAGGTGAAAAAATGAGCTGGACATCTTTGGTAAGATTCAGTATAAGCAGGGCATTCTGGAAAATCTGGTCCAGTGTCTGTCCAGTGTCATGTGTCTCGGGTCATCAGGGGTCTCATGAACGGGGTCAGTGTGGTTTAGGGGCTCTCACACACATCTGTGGCTCCCTGTGCAGACGTGTTCGTTACTGTCAACAAACCATCTCAGAGACGGCGTCCCTAAAAACCACCGTGACGCAGACGAGATACAGGTACAGCCGCGTGTTAAAGGCCACAGCTGGGTAATGGCACCACGGGTGGAATTTTCCAAGAGGTTTCCTCTTTATTATCCTTGGATCAGTGAGCTGAATAACAGAGAATGGTTGGGTGTAAAGAAAAAACATTCGGGTCCAGAAATATCTTGGGTAAAATCAAGGCTACAGTCAAACGCGCCTTCATGTCAACCAGAAGAATACACAATTACCTTGAACTGCTTTATTAAACTAAATGAAATTATGCTTACTAGTACTATATACCAAATGCATCATCCTATAAAAAAATATGCTTTATATTTGCTCAGCTGTGAAAGTACTGCTTTACATTATTTAAAAAGCAACAAAGAAACTGAAAATACAAAGCAGAATATAAAAGCAGCAAATAAAATTTACCACTGAAAAAAGTCTTAATGTATTCTGGGATTTCGTCATTAACAATAATTAGACAATATGTTTCTGAAAACACTTTTTGTACTGGTGGCTGGTCACCATAACTTCTTATATTCTTCATATTGTCTCCCTTATATTGATTTCCAGGGGTATTTTACCTTTGTAAAAGCATTTTATTAAATCATATTACATGTGTGCATAATGTTTTATGTCAATTACAATTTATTAATTGAAATTAATAAAGATAATTAAACCTAGCAATCAAATTAAATCAGTATCAACAGAATCAATTTTTGCACTTCAGATAATGCATCAAAAGCAACATTTAGATGTATTTACACAGCAATTACAATTGCATAAACAATGGTATGTGATGAATACTGAAATATGGTATGGATTTTGAAATATAAAATGAAAGATTTTCCCCAAATTACTATTATCATTATTTATATTTGTTATTTTCATTTGATTATCACAAGATTATTGATTATTACAATAATACAAGTAGTTTACAGTTTAATTTTTGTCTTTTTTAAATAATTTTTATGTAATGAGAAGAATTTCTTTACAGAATTACAGAATTCTTTAAGAATTAGCAATTCATTTGTTCAAAAATGCTGATTCAATCAGAAACGAAACACTGCAAAACGGTTTGTTTTGTTTTGTTTTTTGGAAATTCTCATTGACAAAACAGAGCAAAAACTGTCTAACTGTGTCTAAAATGTCACAATATTAACTTCTTGTTCACTGAACTGTTGTATGAAATCAATACCACATCTGTAATCATGCTGAAATTTGGGAAAAACAGCATGCTTGTTTGTGAAATACCGCTGAACTCTCGTACAGAAATACAAAAGGGCCACTTTGCCCCTATATGTGACCCTGCACCACAAAACCAGTCATTAGGGTCACATATAGGGGCTGAATAATGATAGGACAATATTTGTCTGAGATGCAATAATTTGAAAATCTGTAATCTGAAGGTGCAAAAAAAAATTCTAAACATTGAGAAAATCACCTTTTAAGTTGTCCAAATGAAGTTCTTAGCAATGCATACTAATCAAAAATTTTGTTTTAAATGTTTTGATTTATTTTCGGTAGGAAATTGACTAAATATCTTAATGAAACATGTTCTTTACTTAATATTGTAATGATTTTTGGCATAAAAGTTTTGACCCATACGATGCATTTGTAATTGCTACAAATATTTTGTGGTTTAGTGGTCCAGGGTCACATATATTGAATGTAGTGCTAACTGTACTAGGCTACACCACGCAGTGAAAGTGTGTCTTTCAAGACTTGGTTTTGTTTGTTTTTTTGCAAAGCGACTGACTTGTCAGCTTCCACAATGTTAAAATAACAATCAGGATATTATCATAGTCGATACATATTGCACATCCCAACCCGACCACCCCTAATGCTTTCGACAAATGTTGCTGGGAAAGGAAGCAAGAAAAACAAGGTTTCAAATAGTTTGGTTTTCCCTGCCTGCTTAATATTTCACTAAACGGCAGGCCTGATCTCTTATAAAGAGCGTCCAGAGATGATTAGAGAATGGACCAAAGAGGTTCAGGCTTCAGGTTTCAGCTCTCACATGAAAAACAAAGATATGAGGCTCCTGAGTCAATGTGCTTGAAGAAAGCTTGAAGGGAAATTAATATCCTGTCCACAGGCTGACCTGGAATCTCAACTATTCTGAGAAAAAATGCTCGTGTTTAGATGGGAATTAGATGATGTTACATGAGAATGTGATGAGAGGAGAAGTAATACATTTCACAGGAACCACCATGTCAGCAAGTTATCGCTATTCTCCGTCCATCAAGAGAAAGATCAAAATTTTCAGAGTATTTATTAGACAATAACATCAAATTGGAGTAGAAACGTAATTATATTATTGAAAATGATATAAAACCTTTTTTTTAAAAAAAAGGTTTATATACAACTCAGTTTTTATTTGAGTGATGATCAATAAATAAATGATATTAATTAATTGATTATTACATTTATTTATAACTTATCAGTTTCAGTTTGTGGCTAAATTAAAACTTCAGGTAAAAAATTAATGGTAACATTTAACGTTAAGCCTGTACATATACTATATCATAAAAGTATTCTTAATGCATTCATTATCTCTTGTAATGCACCTTATAATGCATTAAATGATCTAATGAATAACTGCATTGACACTTATAATATATAATACATCATTTTGACACCTTTACATTAAAGCACAGGCAATTTCATCTGTGCCAAATATTATAATCCATATTATAATGCATTTGACCTTTGTTTACCATTTTAATGCATTGAACTTAAACTATGAATACCTTTTTAATGCATTATACATAAAAGTGTAACCAAATTAGTTTCGATGCATTACTAGCTAAGACACAAAAATCTGGAATAAAACATTAGAGATATTAATATGAACTCAACTAATATGAATATGAAATTATTTCTCATTAAATTCTCAAAAGCTGTTATCCGTATACATTTACAGTATGTCAGCCATAATGCAAGAAAGCTTGTTTTTGCCATGGAATATAAAATTTAATTGCAACTTTTATCTTACAATTCTACAATTTTTTTTCTCACAATTTTGAGAAAATAGATCAGAATTATAAGATATAAACACAGAATTCCAAGATATACACATGCAATTCTGGGAAGAAAAGACACAATTAAGACATAAACTCACAATTGTGAGGAAAAACAGTCAGAACTGAGAGATAAAAAGCTGCAATAAGTTTTATTGTATTTTCCATAATGAAAAAAAAAACAGCTGCAGGATGTAAACTCAGAATTCCAAGAAAAGAAAGTCAGAATTCTGATTTTATATCTCGCAGTTCTTTGTTTTATATCTCGCAATTCTGAGAAAAAGTCTGAACTGTGAGATAAAATGTCATTATTATGTCTTTTTTGTGTCTGAGAAATTTTAAGAGAAACGTCGGTGATAGTTAATACTTAAATGAAACATTATTGAGAAGTCCCTGAGCCATGAAAGAGCCCAACGCGAGCCTTAAGATCTTTCTCTGTGTTCTCTGCCGTCATTCCACTTATAAATACTACATCCTGTCCATTTTACAAAGCTTAAATTAGCATGTTAACATACTGCACCCTCACTCTCCTTGGCAAGACCAGAACAACCTGAGAAGATCAAAGTAAGCGACACACTGCAGGCTCTCAGATTCTGGCCACAAACCAACCAATCTGACCTCAGCTGACTGTGTCCATGAACACAAAAGCAAAAGACATGCGCTACCAACCACACACACACAGCTGAAACAACAGTGTTGGTGAAGCGCACACTGACTGCATTCAGGTCACCAGAGGTCACCGCTAGACAGAAACGACTAAACACTGTCCTCTTCTCCTAATATATGAGCATCCTGCTGCGGAAAATACACAAAGCTTTTTGATTTTGTTATAACAGGGGACTTGAGCTAAAGATGATCACAGTGGCCACATTTAGAACAGCATACTAACTAGGCATGTGCAAGACTAGTGTCTCGTAATCAATAACCACCCAACGTACGGATTCAGCACATTAAAACACTTTCCAAGAAGTTAAATTTAACATTAAAATCACATTAATAAAATAATTAGAATATAAATATAACATAGTGGAAGTAAGATATCTATATATAAATATTTATTTATAAAATGTATATTTTTATATCAACCACAAAAGAACTACAATTTCTGCTACTTGTTCATAGTTAATAGAATGCAACTATTGCTATTTTCAAAAACAGCGATCTCTATAAAGGTACACTACCAGTCAAAAGATTTTTCATGTTTTTTTAAAGAAGTTTCTTCTGCTCACCAAGCCTGCATTTATTTGATCCAAAATACAGAAAAAAAGTCAAATTCTGCATTTTTTTGCATTTAAAATAACCATTTTCTATTTGAATATATTTTAAAATGCAACTTATTCCTGTGATCAAAGCTAAATTTTGAGCATCACTACTCCAGTCTTTAGTGTCACATGATCCTTCAGAAATCATTCTAATATGCTGATAAAAAAAAAACAATAACAAAAAATTAATAAATAAAAAAATTAATAAAAAAAATAAAAAAAGATCAATATTTAAAAGAGTTGAGTCATTTTTGTTCAGGATTATTTGATAAATAGAAAGATCCAAAGATCAGAATTGATCTGAAATAAAAAGCTTTTGTAACATTATTATATATATATATATATATATATATATATATATATATATATTTTTTTTTTTTTTTTTTTTTTTAGAAATTAATACTTTGATCACAAATATGATGATAAAGACATTTATAATGCTACAAAAGATTTCTATTTCAGATAAATGCTGTTCTTTCTATTTAAAATTGTTTAAAGTTTCTTTTTGAATTATTGATATATTACTTTCCCATTTGATACTATAAAGTTCCTTTGACACAATTTGTATTGTAAAAAGCACTATATAAAGCAAGCTGACTTGACTTGACTATTCATCAAAGAAACCTGAAAAAAATTCTACTCAGCTGTTTGCAAAATAACAATTAATAATAAATGTTTTTTGAGCAGAAAATCTGAATATTAGAATGATTTCTGAAGGATCATGTGACTGGAGTAACAATGCTAAAAATTCAGCTTTGAAATCACAAGAATAAATAATTTTTATAATATATTCAAGAAGAAAACAGTTATTTTAAATAGTAAAAATATATTTTTTTTAATTTTTACAGTTTTTGCTGTACTTTAGATCAAATAAATGCAGGCTTTGTGAGCAGAAGAGACTTTACAGAACATTAAAAATCTTACTGTTCAAAAACTTTTGACTGGTAGTGTTTATCTGTACCCATTCAGAACAGAGGAAGAAATTAAAATACAAAAGCACTTCACTATGACACTTGAACCAAATATTCTGCTGATAACATCCACATTCACTCATGCCATCACAGCAGTCCTGCATTCCTCATCTCCACACCATTGTTACGGAGTTGATCCCAGAGATCAACACTGATCAATAGTTCACGTGTCCTTGTGATTGTTTGTGTAAGGTTATCACACTGCCAGTCAGTACAATAAAAACAAACGCACACGTCCACAGAAAGTGCAATGGCTGTGTTGTTGGGTTTTTTTTTCAGTTATATTCTCCTAACAACAAAGCATCCATAACAAGCCACCCTGAAGGATTTTCCTTTCACAGAAACATCCGGAGTGAAAGCCCTATCTGGAGTTAATATCTGCATTAATGAGCCGGCAACAGCATCAGCATTGTGCAGCCATAACAATACCACACAAAGACATGATGTGTGCAAAATGGAATGATACATGAACGCTGATGTTGTTTAGATCAGAGATGGGATGCTCAAACTTTAATTAGATGCAAACTCAAAAGGTAAGAGTAAAAGTAAAATCTGTTGACTTTAGCGATCTTTTTTAGAGCCCTTTTAAAATTTTTACTCCAAAGTTTGAATGCCTGTAACTGAGGAACTATTAAAGATATCTTAATGCCCTTTTAGATATTGGGTCTTAACAAACTTTCCTTTTGGCATCCTTATTTTTAAGGCCCTATATGATTTGGTTCCAGAGATATTGGAATCTCAATATGGCTCCAGGAGTAAATTGCTAAATTGTAGACATTTTCAGTGGCCAAAATCCAAATGTGGGTCACTTTGCAAAAATATGACACTTCTTTTCTTTTAAAAAGGAATGTCTGCTGAACAAATAATGTTGAAACTAGAGATGTATCTCGTTTCCTACTGTCAAGACAACTGCATTGAACATACCTGTCTGAGTGTTTTTTCCAAAGTTTGCTTGCCTATAAGTGAAGAAATATTAAAGATATCTCAATATGATTTTAGATTCTAGCTCTTAATAAACTTTTCTGTCAGAATCTTCATTTTCAAGGCCATACACCATTCAGTCCCATAGATATAGTGACCTCAATGAGGCTCCATGTCCAGATTGTTGAATTTTACATTTTCAGTGATCATAAAACCAAATGTTGGTCACTTTGTATACAGCCGATACTTGTTTTATTGAAAGAACTATACTGAAATGTCTAAAGAATAAATAATGTTGAAATTTGAATTGGATCTTATTTCCCTCTATAGCAAGTGAGTGCTAAAAATGCACTGAAATATTTGGAAGGAGGGATTTTGTTCATTTTAACAGCATCTGAAGCTACCAAGAGTAACTAGGATTAAATACAGGGATTTAAAAATGAAGATTCCAAAAGAAAAGTTTATTAAGAGCTAAAATCTAAAATCATATTTTGAGATGAGATGTCTGTAATACTTCTTGAGTACAGGCATGCAAACTTTGGAAAAAGCACTCAGACAGGTATGTTCAATGCAGATAGTTTCAACATTATTTGCTCCTCAGACATTCCTCTTTTAAAGAAAAGAATAATTATATTTGGTTTTTGACCATTGAAAATGTGTATGATTTGACGATTTACTCATGGAGCCGTATTGAAATGAAAATATCTATGGAACCGAAACATTTAGGGCCTTTAAAATAAAGATGCCAGAAGGAAAGTTTGCTAAGACCCAACATCTAAAAAAGCATTAAGATATCTTTAAAGCTTCTTGAGTTACAGGCATGAAAACTTTGGAGTAAAAACCTGAAAAGTGCTGTTTCCCCATTTTTGAATGATCACCATTGGCACATAATGCAACAAAGATTGCTAAAGTCAACAGATTTTACTAATAGAACTAACAATCTCTGTGTAAAAGTAACATTATGATGCTTCCATCTTTCTGAAGTCATTTTTACCCTCCTGTAATTTGGCTCAGAGTCTCAGGTGAAAATTGGAAAATTTTGATCTCCCTCCAGAAAAAAGAGGATTACTCAGTACATATTCAATGACATTTAATATTTTGGCTTTCGTCACTATATATGCTTATCTTTCTCCAGTAAAAAAAAATAGCAAAATCAAAAATTTGAGCCGGGGAATTTTCTGAAATTTGGTATAACCCAGCTGCATTTGGACATGAGAGCTTGTAGATGCATCATCCCAAAACACATATAACATACAAACAAAATGAGTGATAATTTACAAAAAATAAATACAAATTTATTTTATGAAATAAAACCTGATAAGATTATATCTTATATCATAACAAAGTGGCACTATATAGAAGTATGTAACACAAAATGTCAAGATCAACCAATCAGAATCAAGTATTCCATAGGGATATGTAATATTATACTCTCTTTTATGATTGCATATGTATTTGCAATTCTGCAGATGATGACTGGAATATCAGTCTCGATGTCTTGACTGTGGCTGAACTTCCATTTCCAACTCAATACAGTCAAATTGGAAATATAAGTCACCATACGCTTGTTAAAGCTTGCTGAAAGCCCTTCCAATAATTTATGAGGTCAAAGGGCAGAGGTTCGGTCGTGCTGCTGCAAAATGCTTTGGGCGAAACTGACCTGCTAATAATGAAAGTAAATGTCAATGTCACATTCAGAACCTGGAGATTACAAGGCATCGCAGGTGAACAGACTCAGAGTGTTTCACTAGTGGCCTCATAAAACTGTCCCTTCCCATGATGCACTGCAGTAACTGAAGCACATCTGTGACACTGCAAGTCCCAGATCAAGATTAAGAGTGAACCATTACGTCCTTACTTTAAACATCAAGTAAATATTAATAAACGCAGAATTTAGTCATAAAAGTAGAATTTATGGAATGTCACAGAATTTGTAGAATTTTAAATTAATTAAATTAAAAGTAGTGCTGTACAATTACTCAAATTGCGATCTTAACTACTAACCGTCACCAAAAAAAAGAAAAAAGAAACATGTAACTACTGTATTTATATAAAAATTGTTTTATTCTCATTTGATTACATTTTTACAATTAAATTGTTAAAATTTATAAATGCATCTGATTATCTCTATTTTGATAGTTTTTTTTATTTAAAAATAAATTAAGCAATAAATTACAAGATCTGTACAATTATTTAAACTAAAATTGAGATCTTCACTTCAAACAGCCACAAAAAAAATGTGAAGAAATTATGACAAATATATTACTATTCTATAGTAAAATGTACTTCTCATGGTAATAGTAATATTCACTACATTAAATATTAATACAATAATATCTGTTAAGGAATATCACACTATCAACTAATTTTTCATTTGATAACATTGTTTTAATTTTAAATTGTTCATGTTTTATTAATTCATGTATTTATATTTTTCTATATAATTTCTGAAAAAATAAAATGTATTTTGTGTAAAAATCAAACTATTAATAGTGTTGCTTGGATGCTAACCTCAGAAAAACACCACAAATTAATCTTTGGGCCTGATTTAACAAGAACCCGGTAATCCATTCAGTAGTTCACAATGATTAAGAACAGCGATGGTGGCTGGAAATGTGACCTTTACAAGCCAGAGAGCTGATCAAAGGCTCCCAACACCTTTAAAATTCAAAGCCACTACCGGAATACTTGAAAAACAGGATGAAAAAGACAAAACCACAGACATGTGTCAGATGTGTGTGGAGAGCCCTCAGATGTGGTGCGGATCAAAATGGAAAAGGATTTTAAAAAAGGCAACCTCATGCAAGCAAAGAAAATGCATGATCATGTTCATGCCAGCTACACTGGAAAAAAAGAAACACGCACACACACACACACACACACACACACACACACACACACACACACACACACAGAGACCTACTGAGCTTGTAAGTGACCAATTTAGACGCTCTACATAAGTATAAACTACTGATGTTGCTAAGATAACAATCTGGGTTATTATCATTAAGTAAAACTAAAAACACACTATTAAAACACACAACACACATACATGTATATAAATAAATAAACAAATAAATAAATTTAGTTAGTTAACTGAATAAACTAAATGAATATTAGAAATGTGGCAACTAACACAAAATAAGTTATGAAGAACTAAAATGAAAACCAAAACCCTTATTTATTTATTTTATTTTTTATTTTTTTACATTATTTTGGTTACTACTTACTGTTGTATGGCTGATTGTTTGCCAATGTTGTTTGTATGTTTAAAAGATGATAAAATAACACATTTTAATACTAAAAATATGTTAAATTCATCTGATTATCAGATGACAGTTAATGATTTTTTATTAAATAATAAAGTTGGGCTATAAAATTATTTAATTTTAAATTGCAATCTTCACTATAAACGGCCACAAAATCCTTAAGAAATTATGACAGAAATATATTACTAGTAAAATAGACTGCTTTATACAAGCAGAAACTACTTCTAAGATATTATTATTATTTTTTATCATTAAGTAGCATTTTAAAAAAAAATTAAAAACATTTAAATTAAAATAAGCCAAATTAAAATAAAACTTAAAAATGTGTGTGAAAATACAAAAAAAAACTATTTTAAAATATTAATAAAATATATAATGGTGTATAAAAAACACTAAAATAGCACTTAATACTAATAATACTAAAATAACGATGCAATTATATGCATAAGCGCACATAAAAACGCATAAAATATAAAAAAAAAAATGTGGGTGCAGGACACTGTAAGTCAGGATAAAGTAAAAAAGTAAACTGTGGCATCTTATACCCAAAAATTCTTCATACCAGTAAAATTGATACAAATTTGGGACCAAAATTATTCAGACATTTTCAGCTGACCATGTTTTGCTTAAGTGTTTTTTCTTTAATTGCAAATGTGCCCTTTTTACACCACAGACTGAACAAAATGAAGCACTGCTTGGTAACTGGTCAACAAGAGTTATGTAATCAGATTACTTTTTCATTTACAAGAAAATATAATAGTTACTCAAAAAAGTAACGCCAGTTATTTTGTTTACTTTATGTATTTAAATTCCATTTTTAATTAACCATTGTCTTCAGTATCAACCATACTAAGCAGCAAAACTTACTTTAGATTAGCTAACATTTGTGCTTCATTTTTCTCATTGCTGAAAAGTGTTGAACTTCCTTCTCCTACAGTTCTACTGTACAGACGTGAATTTACTTTTCCTTCAGCCTTAGGCTTATTCATTTCACTTTTTGGTGTAAAAGCACTTTTACATTTGCTAAAAATCAAACTTTTTATATTAAAAACAAACAAGCAAGCCATGTCCAGATTTAAAAAGTAATGCAAAAGTAATGTAACGCATTACTTTCCATAAAAAGTAACTAAGTAACATAATTAGTTACTTTTTTACGGAGTAACACAACATTGTAATGCAATACTTTTAAAAGTAACTTTCCTCAACACTGTCAACAAAGTATTGACAGTTGTGACAGTTGTCTGAATTCTTGGTGGAGTTAATCCATTACATACCTTTCAATTAAAGTAATCCGACATCATCAAGATAAATTTGTTCTGACACACTATTTACTGAACTACCGCTTATTCATACTTACTGTCTTGTATAAATTAGACTGACATTTGGGTGACGTATATGATGACTAGTTTTTATTCTAGTGAATTATGGGATTGCCTACTTCCCCGAAAGGTTTTGGGAGTATGCCTATGATTCCTTAAAACGCTGCCTACGTAGACAGCTCACTGGGTTTCTGGAGCAGGCACAGAGGAAGAAAAAAAAAAAAGATTGAAGGGCTGAATCTGAGATTGGAGATTGCGTGGGATAATGGCTGTGGTGTTTGGCATCAGGGAAGAGTTTCCATGATCCCTTTCAAACTCCCTGGAGCGCTGCTGCAGGCCAAACCACCGACATTTGCTCCTCTGCTGTGGAGTTAAAAACGATCATGGCTTTCTCTTTCACCCATTACCGTTACAAATCACCACGGGGCCCGTAACATTTAAAGACGAGGCAGACAATACTAAGTCAATATTCCAGAGATGATGTCTGTTAAACCTAAGGGTCACATTAGCAAAGAGCTCGGTTTGGAATCTGTTCCAAAACCTATTGAACCTAACCTACCTAACTAGAAAGCATTTATAGGCATTCCAGACACAAAAGCTGTTCTAAAAGGTAGATTGTTTGCATGGCTGGAAGATAAATCAATAATGATAAATCACGCAATATGAATTTCCTTGATAAACATTATATCGAACATATGTCAAACTCTTTTATTGTTTATGCGACAAAAACGGAACAAAAAAGCACTAGTCAAAGTGCGCCACTCGGACCGTTTATCCGCTCGGATCAAAGTTCAAGCGGCGGCACAGTGCAAACTTACTAGAACAGATGCTTTCACTCGCTGATGAGTCTCGCTCACTAAACAGCACCAGTGTGAAGTGCTTGAATTAAGTGAAGAACACAAATGACTCGGTTTATAGTAAGATGAAACAACGCTGACAAACAAGAGAAACACTGGACTCAACAATACAGTTAGAAGGCTTTTAAATCTACAAGTTGCCATCATTTACCATAGATTTACTGTAGTAGCACTAACTGCACAGTGGTATTGTGTCAGAAATGTGGGTATATGCAGGGAGCGATTTGCTGGGGGGGATGGTGGGGATTTCCCCCCCTCTGGAAATGCATCCCCGCCTCTGCTGAATTATTATTATCCCCGGTGGGAATAAAAACATCCCGCGAACCTGCTCCTAACTCTGGTTCTGAATCAAATGATTTGCGATACGCGCTTTAAAGTCCGGTTCTGAATCACATGATTCACCATACGTGCTTTGAAATCCCTTTTTGAGTCAAATGATTCGCGATACACGCTTTAAATTCCGGTTCTGAATCAAATGATTCACGATACGCGCTTTAAAGTCCGGTTCTGAATCACATGATTCGCCATACACACTTTGAAGTCCCTTTTTGAGTCAAATGATTCATGATACGTGCTTTAAAGTCCGGTTCTGAATCAAATGATTCGCCATACACACTTTGAAGTCCCTTTTTGAGTCAAATGATTCATGATACGTGCTTTAAAGTCCGGTTCTGAATCAAATGATTCGCCATACACACTTTGAAGTCCCTTTTTGAGTCAAATGATTCACGATACGCACTTTAAAGTCCGGTTCTGAATCACATGATTCGCCATACACACTTTGAAGTCCCTTTTTGAGTCAAATGATTCATGATACGTGCTTTAAAGTCCGGTTCTGAATCAAATGATTCGCCATACACACTTTGAAGTCTCTTTTTGAGTCAAATGATTCATGATACGTGCTTTAAAGTCCGGTTCTGAATCAAATGAATCAAAAGTCCCTTTTTGAGTCAAATGATTCACGATACACGCTTTAAATTCCGGTTCTGAATCAAATAATTTGCGATACGCACTTTAAAGTCCGGCTCTGAACCAAATGATTCGCCATACGCGCTTTGAAGTCCGGTTCTGAATCAAATGATTCGCGATAGGCACTTTAAAGTCTGGCTCTGAACCAAATGATTCGCCATACGCGCTTTGATATCCCGTTCTGAATCAAATGATTCGCGATAGGCACTTTAAAGTCTGGCTCTGAACCAAATGATTCGCCATACGCGCTTTGGTATCCCGTTCTGAATCAAATGATTCGCGATAGGCACTTTAAAGTCCGGCTCTGAACTAAATGATTCACCATACGCGCTTTGAAGTCCCTTTTTGAGTCAAATGATTTGCGATAAGCGCTTTAAAGTCCGGTTCTGAATCAAATGATTCACAATAGGCACTTTAAAGTCTGGCTCTGAACCAAATGATTCGCCATACGCGCTTTGGTATCCCGTTCTGAATCAAATGATTCGCGATATGATTGGAGCGGTTCGAAACAGTGAATCATTTTGCGACATAGTGGTTGATCTTTGCTTGCTTTATATGATTTATTCGTTGTTTGAAATGAAATCGTTACAATTAATAGGACTAACTAATGTTTTTATGAAATTGTGATCACATTTCATGACATGACACTCATTATCTGGTACTTGTCTAAAAAGATATATAATGTGCAATGTTAACAGATTACACTAACGTTAGTTTTCAAAAGCATCCCCCCCTCTGCTTTTTTCACAAATCGCACCCTGGGTATAAGTATTAAATATATTGAAGGAGGAGTAATGGAATATGATTACAGTATTTTTTGTGATTAAGCTACAGCATTTATGCATTTATACTAAATGAATTTCAACTACTGTTTTTCATACAAATACCTAAGAACAATATTACATTTTTACCATGGTATTGAGGTGCTATATTGCTACACCGTTATTATCATGATCTATGAATGATACTATGGAAGAGAAATGGTTAATAAAAAAAATTAAAATCGCAAACAATCAGAATAATTCAATTTCATCATATAAAAATGAGATTGCTACAATTTTTTACAGATATTACTGATTTTGATAATGAACATACATCTACATCTGCATTCTAAATCAGGCTACTACCAAATGTATATTTCTAAGAGACAAAAATTTTCAATATTACTACGACTAAAAATAATAATAAAAATAATGATAATAATAATATCAAGTAACACAAACCTGTTTCTTGATTTGAAACAATATTACTCATTAAAACATCCATATTTTTTCTATTAAGATACTTATTTTGTTATGGAAAAATGACTAGAAAAAGTGTGAAGAATTCCAAAAACATTAAGTGTTTGTAATGTTCTGGGGCCGGATTCACGAAACATTCTTAAGAAGAAATTTCTACTTAACTGCCATTTTCCTCTTATTTTCCAAGTTAAGTAAAAAGTTAAGAATATTTTGTATTCCTGAAAATGCTTCTTAAGAATATTCTTATCTTTTTACCTAAGATTGTTCTTAAGACAAAATTTAAGAAGAATTCAAATTCTTGAAAAGAATCTTCTTAAAAACCATCGTAAATAACTTCTGAAAGTTAGGATAGCCCCAGACCTGTCTTAAATCCCAAAAATTTGTTGGGTTATTTCAAATGGATTGTTATATTTAAGCATTTCAACAGCTAGCTACATATAACAGATATTATTATCATTATTATTATTATTATTATTATTATTATCCCTGTTAATAGGGATGTGCAGCAGTTCTCTGAATGATAATGTAAACAATGATCGCTCATGATGTGACCCTATTTTTTGCTGACATCAAAACTCAGTAGCAGCTCTACAAAGACGAGTCAGATAGTGAGGTTTGGTTGAACATTTGTTATTTTATTTAGCCTATAAATACGACATAATCTTGGGCCGTCTTTAGCGCAGATGAATGCGCACACATAACGTTAGCAGAAGCGTTCATTCGGATGAGGGGCAAAAACACGACACAAAAATGAATAAAACAGATCGCCGAAGCTTAAGACAGGCTCTTTAAAGGTAACTGTTCAAAAACACGGGGCATTAAAAACGTGAAGCTGAGCGACAATCAAGGTCGTGACGAAAACAGGATTGTGCGCGCTTATTATGATCATTTGGATCATTTGCAGAAACCGCAAAAAGACAATTCGTGGTGTATGGGTTTATCGATGCGTCTTCAGCCATGTATTCACACAAATAAAGATGTGTCATTTTCTTCTTAAGAAAAAATTAAGATGTTCTTAAGAACATATTTGAGGACTTCTTAAAAATTTGTCAAGAATTGCACTTAAGAACATTCTTACGGACTTCTTAGAATTTATCTTAAGAAATGTCTTAATTTATTTCTTAAGAAGATGTTCGTGAATCCAGCCCTTGATCATAAAGAATATTTTAAAGCCACATTTAACTGTCTGGTTTTTACAAGTTTTACACTGTAGCAAAAATCTGCCTTCGACTCATTTTTTGGCCACGTCGCCCAGCCCTAGTTGTCTGTAGATCAAAGACTTGAGCACACCGCTTTCAACACCAAGGTCATGGTTTAATTCCCAGGAAATGCATGAACTGATAAAATGTATTACAATGCAAGGATAAAAGTGTTTGCCAAACGCATACATATTGCACATAGATGAGAAACAGTGTAGATATACTTTTATTTTATATTCATAATACTAAAAAGCGTCAAACAAATTCTACCTAATAAAAAAAAAAAACTGGCTGGATCACACCACTCACGCCATCTCAGAAACATTTCAACAGTTATGTCTGGTATAGAGAGGTATGATATTTAGCAGCAGGTTTCATGTATTCTTTATCGACTGGATTTTCCTCTAAGTTTCTGCTGTAAGCCTGAACTGATTTAAACTTCCTTCTCTTCCAATCTCTGTCAATGTGATTTGTTTTTTGCTTTATCAGAGTGAGTGTAAAACTATGATAAAACCTAAGGAAAGAGGAACAGAGATCTGATGTCAGGTCTGGACTTTCACTTGAATTGAATAAAAAGAATAAAACATTCACATTTAAAATATATACAAATTGCTTTTTGTTTTTTTGTTTTGAACAGTAAGACTTTATGTTTTTTCTAAAGAAGTCTTTTCTGCTTACCAAGCCTGCATTTATTTGATCCAAAGTACAACAAAAACAGTAAAATTGTGAAATATTTTTACTATTTAAAATAACTGTTTAGTATTTGAATATATTTTAAAATGTCATTTATTCCTGTGATTTCAAAGCTGATTTTTTAGCATTATTACTTTAGTCACTGCTCAAAACAACATTTATTATTATGTTAAAAACAGCAGTTATTTTTTTTTTACATTGTAAATGTCTTTATCATGACTTTTTGATCAATTTAAAGCATCCTTGCTACATAAAAGTATTTCTTTGCTCAACTGTTTTAAATGTTGATGATAATAGTAAAACAATATTTCTTGATCAGCATATTAGAATGATTTCTCAAGGATCTTGTGACATTTATGTTAAAAACAACTGAGTTTTTTTTTTTACATTATAAATGTCTTTATCATGACGTTTTGATCAATTTAAAGCATCCTTGCTACATAAAAGTATTAATTTCTTCGCTCAACTGTTTTAAATGTTGATGATAATAGTAAAAAAAAGTTTCTTGATCAGCATATTAGAATGATTTCTAAAGGATCATGTGACATGTTAAAAACAACTGAGTTATTTATTTTTTTATCTTTTATTGCTATTACATATATATAAAACTCATATGTATGCAATAAAAGATTAATAAAAAGGCTCAAAAAATGAATGAATAATTCAATGAATGAATAAATAATAAATAAAATATTAATCCAAAATAAATATTCAAGTATTTCCCTTCAATAGTTTGCATCTCTGTTTGCTCATTGACATTATAAGACTGGCACAAGTGACAGATCCTTCAACAACCGATCAGCTTCTCTCTTACACTGGCTGCAAGCCATCGCCATTGTCGAGCCCTGCTCTGCATTCTAAGACAGTGTGAGGACATCAGTAATTCAAGACTGAATCTGAGCTCCAAAGCCTTTCAGAACGGCAATATGATATTCAGCAAAGTGAAAAAACAGCCTCCACTCCTCGAATTCAGACAACATGTGCTGCTATTCATCTGGAGTTTGTAGTGCACATGTCCCAGCCGGCCTGGACGTAAATATGCCACTAATTCCCCAAACGGGACGTCATTGAATGACAAGACAGCAAAGCGATTCCAGCATCAGCCACATCAAGAGCTGACAAAACATGTCATTCCTCATTCAAGGCAACGGCAGAGATGCTGAACGGCCGGAAATGTCCCAGTGGGATCGAGAGAGGCTGACAACTAATACAGCAACAAAAGAAGAGAAACCAGAGGACTAGTATAGAAACGGAAAAAAAGGAATCAAAAAAATTTAAAATGGAAAAAAAAAAAGAATTTAAAAAATAAATAAAAGAATAATATATATATATATATATATATATATATAAAATAAAATTAATTGCATAGGGCCCTAAACTCTCATTTATGTTGAACTTTTAATATATTGTTGTTAAATTGTGCAAGTTAAATAATTAGACATACCTTTTGATTTCATTACACATAAAAATGAATACAGAAAAACTAAAAACTGAACAAAATAGAATACAGGAAAAAAAAAAGAATTTGGAAGAAAAAAACTTAATTATATATAATTAAATAAATAAAATAGATTAAAATGTAATTTATGTTCAATTGTTTTTTTAATTGTCTTTTAATAAATTGTTGTGTTAAGTTTCATGACTTAATTAATGTCAAATTAATTGGACATACCTTCTGATATCATTTAACAATTAAAGCTGAATCCAGAAAAAAACTAAACAATGACCAAAATGGAATCCAGAAAAGAGAAAAAATTTGGAAAAAAACAAAATATATATATATATATATATATATATATATATATTTTAAATAAATAAATAAAATGGATTAAAATATAATTTCTGTTAAACTTTTAATAAATTGTTGTTAAATTGTGCAAGTTATATGATTTTTAATTAATTCGACATATCTTTTGATTTAATTTAACAATTAAAACTGAATCCAGAGAAACTAAAAACTGAACAAAATGGAATCCAGAAAAAAAAAAGAAATAATAAAAAAGAATCTGGAAGAAAAAAAACTGAATTTCTAAAAAAAAAAAATAATAATAATAAATAAAATGAATTAAAATATAATTTCTGTTAAACTTTTAATAAATTGTTGCAAGTTTCATGATTTTAATCAATTAGACATACCTTTTAATTTCATTTAACAATTAAAACTGAACCCAGAGAAACTAAAAACTGGATAAAGGATTTGGAAATTTGGGGGAGGGGGGGATTTAGAAATTATTTAGAAAATGAATGAATGAATGAATGAATGAATGCAGAAAAATTACAAATAGGAAAAAATGCAATTCAGAAAATAACAAATTTTAAAAACAGAACTAGGAAAAAACATTAACAGAATTTGGTTAAAAAAAAGCTTCACAGCTGGAAATGTATCTGTCACTTGGTAGAATCTAATCAAATTCGAATCTAAACAAATACCAACATGGACAGGTTGTGTAACACCATAATTTGACAGGTTTCTACGAGTTACAGATGAATTTGCACCAAACAAATGACTGGATGTGTGACCTTTGACATCAACAACAAAAGAGGTAAAGTGTTTTCACTCATATAGAGACATAAAGACTGACAGACAGGGTGTGTAAAACATGATTCAAGCATGATGAACGCGTTTCTACAGCTGAAAACAACACTTCAGGGGAATCAACAAGGGGCATTCCCATGGTAATGTTGTCTTATGAGGTTTCAAGGGCCCCATGATGGATTGCCAGTGATGTCATTAGTTGATGAAGCACAGACAGTGATCCGTACATGATCTTAAGGACAGCATAGCAAATAAATTCTTCACACGCGTTTGAATAGGGCTGCGTGACTAATCAAAAAAAAGGATGGTGATCAAAAACAAATTTCATGATGAATTACTTGGATGAACCTTCCACGGATGACATCACTTTACAATTAGTGAAAAATGCATTTCTGTGGAAAAAATGTGAGCAGCAGTCGAAAAAGTACATAACCTAATGAAAAATTACAATACAGATTATAAAGTTTATGATGAACAAACAACCACTTACAGGAGTGACAACCATACAAATGAGCAAAAAATCAATCAATCAATCACAATAGAATGCCACCTTGGAGGCGGAGCTACAATGTTCTGAGCCAATCAGCTGAGAGTTCTACATTCCCTTTCATCTCTACTTGTGTGCCAGCAGCTTGGCACAAAAGTAAAAGTCTTCATTCACAAAAGAGAGTTCAGTCATTGCTAACATGTCACAGCCTGATTTGAAATGAATCTTTTTAAACTATAAAAGCAACCCTGGACAGAAGTAATGAACGTGGTTTTATCATTTTACAGCTGTCAATTATCTATAGGTATACGTATGACCTCAAAGAATGCAATTTGTCTGAACTCAATGGCTTTGGTCTGTGATGCTGTCTACATAGTCAGCTGCCTTCTAACGAAGTATTAGAAATGAAACCGTACCTTAAAATAACTGATCTGTTATGAAACAAGTGCTCCTCACATTTAAAAAACATTAAAAACAATTATTTTTAATTAGAATGGAATACGTATTTATCAAATGCATGCGTTTTTATAATTTATATTCTATTTCTCATGCTTCACCCACTTTTTTTACATTTAGCTACTTTTCAAATGCCTTTAATTTATTTATTTGATGAAGAGTTTCGGAATACACTACCAGTCAAAAGTTTTTGAACAGTAGGATTTTTAATGTTTTTTAAAAGTTTTTTTCTGCTCACCAAGCCTGCATTTTTTTGATCCAAAGTACAGCAAAAACAGTACAATTCTGAAATATTTTTACTATTTAAAATAACTGTTTTCTATTTGAATATATTTTAAAATGTAATTTATTTCTGTGATCAAAGCTACATTTTCAGCATCATTACTCCAGTCTTCAGTGTCACATGATCGTTCTGAAATCATTGTAATATGCTGATTTGCTGTTCAAAAAATATAATTATTATTAGCAATATTTAAAACAGTTGACTACATCTTTTTTGGGAAAGAAATTAATCATTTTCTTTAGCAAGGATGCTTTAAATTGATCAAGTGTGATAATAAAGACATTTATAATGTTACAATAGATTTTTATTTTATACTCAGCTGTTTACAACATTATAATAATAATAATAATAATAATAATAATAATAATAATAATAATAGACATTTTTGAGCAGCAAATCAGAATATTAGAATGATTTCTGAAGGATCATGTGACCCTGAAAACTGGAGTAATGATTCAGCTTTGAAATCAAAGAAATAAATTACCTTTTAAAATATATTCAGATAGAAAACAGTTATTTTAAATAGTAAAACATTTCAAAATTGTATCGTTTTTGCTGTACTTTTTGCTGTACGCTTGGTGAGCAGAAGAGACTTTTAAAAAACATTTAAAAAAATCCTAGTGTGCAAAAACTTTTGACTGATAGTGTATCTATCATTTCATTTTTATCAATTTTTAAAATAATGAAATTACAATTATCAAAACAAAGCACTGAAATGAACAAAAACCTTGAAAATAAACATTGTAATTTTGTTGTATTAAAATCATGCTTGACAAAAGTATATCAATTATATTTCTCATGCCTTGTCTGCTATTTTAGATCTGCAAAGACGACATGCAATCCTGCCTTATAATTTGTCCACTTAAAAACCATCATAATCATGCTACCCAACTTTCGAAAGAGCTTTAAAGGAACACTCCACTTTTTTAAAAAATAGGCTCATTTTCCAACTCCCCTAGAGTTAAACAGATGAGTTTTACCGTTTTCGAATCCATTCAGCCGATCTCCGGGTCTGCCGTTATCACTTTTAGCATAGCTTAGCATGAATCATTGAATCAGATTAGACCGTTAGCATCTCCCTCAAAAATGACCAAAGTGTATCGATATTTTTCCTAATTAAAACTTGACTCTTCTGTAGTTACATCACGTACTAAGACAGACAGAAAATGAAAAGTTGCAATTTTCCAGGTTGATATGGAAATAGTCCTAAAATAGTCCCAACTGTTTTACTATTAGCTTAGTGCTGGTCACATTGGAAGTTGCCTAGTTGGGAACTATTTTCAGGCGCTGCGTAATATCATTGCGCCTGGTGCCATGGCTGAATGGATTTGAAAACGGTAAAACTCATCTGTTTAACTCTAGGGGAGTTGGATAATGAGCCTATTTTCAAAAAAAGTGGAGTGTTCCTTTAACGTTCTCTACAATGCCTTAAAATGCTGCCTACATAGGCATCCATCTAGGTTTTGAGCAGAGCCGCTGTATTTGGATCTTCTATCTTAACTCCTGCTCTTCTGTTCAGGCCAAATCACCATAAATTATTTCCATAGCAACATCCCATTATCCCAGAGAATTCAAGTGTACACACACACACACACACCTCCTCCTAATTCTCTTAGCGCTCCTGCACACCTGTTTCCACAACAGTGCTATAAACCAGAAACCACATCATAAATCCCAGTAAATAAATCCGACACTTTGATCAGCTACATGCTGACAGATCTCTGATGCATATCAGCCACATGGCATCATCCGCCGAACCTCAGGCTTCCCCAAGCAATCTCGTTCATGTATCGCCTCAATTAGTACATATTTACAAGACTAATACCTTCTGATGAGCTTTGTGTAGCTGCAAAACCACTCATTCAAAGCACATCATCAAAGAACGGTATTTATCATGATGTCTCTGTAAAGAAGTGTCATTTCCAAGCTGTTCGTACCTGCGTCCTTCTTGTTTTTCCCACCATCTCTGCTCTTCTTCAGCACGGCCTTGAACATGGCGTGACTCCAGGAATCCCTTCACGACTACGCTGTGGAAACACAAGAGGTTTTTCACATGAAGCAGCAGGTTCGTACGCAGTTGGTTTGGTAAAATCAGAAGATCTTGCAGTCTAGAGTTACACTCCACCTGAGAGAAAATTCTCCACAGAGACCTTTGAAATGCATACTGTATGTCACTGTTTTTTTTTTAAGACTACATGCTCTCTAATGTCCCAGGAGATGATTTTTATTCAAATTAACAGATTTGTTCAAAGTCACATTGCTTATATCACAAAAATGTATACTATATCATTGCCCAGCTCTAATCTGCCAAGTGCAACTATAAGGCATGAAGATATCATAAACATTAACATCATTATTTTTTTATACAGATGCTTTGAGACATCTGACTTAAAACTTACACTGCAAAAATACTGCAATACTACTTTAAAAATATTGTAAAATATTTTAAACTTAAAAACTTTTGCTATTTTTCAAATGACTTTCATTTATTCAATCAAAATACACTACATGAATATTATAAAAAAAAAAAACTATGATAATCTAAACAAAAAACTAAAATAAACCTTAAACACTTTTAATATTTGTTGTGTGAAAATGCAGGAAAAAAAATAATTGTACACAAATTATGAAAGTTGTGGCATTTATCAATTATGCCACTTTCTTAAAAAATACTAATATGGTTTACTAATATGACAACAGTGTTAGTGAGGAGCTTGAGATGAAATATAAGATTTATAGAAAAAACCTTACAAATAAAGGTTAATATCACTTATAAAAGAGATATTTTGGCACATTACCAGTCAAAAGTTTTTAAAATGTTTTTAAAGTCTCTTCTGCTCACCAAGCCTGCATTTATTTGATCAAAAATCCAGCAAAAGCAATAATATTGTGAAATATTTTTACTATTTAAAATAACAGATTTCTTTTTGAATATATTTTAAAATGTAATTTTTTTCCTGTAATCAAACTTGAATTTTCAGAGAGAGAATTTGATACTTTTGTTTTTTTTGTTGTTTGTTTTTAACATCATAATAATAATGTTTTTTGAACAGCAATCCAGAATATTAGAATGATTTCTGAAGGATCATGTGACTGTAGTAATGATGCAAAAAATTCAGCTTTGAAATCACAGGAATAAATTGCATTTTAAAATATGTTTAAATTAAAAAACTGTTATTTTTAAATAGTAAAAACATTTTGAAATGTTACAGTTTTCAGGCTTGGTGAGCAGAAGAGACTTTACTGTAAAAAAAAAAAAAAAGCAATTTGTTGAGTCAACTTAAAATAATTTGTTACCTGGCTACCTTAAAATTTTAAGTTCAGTCAACTCGAAAAAAGTTTAGTCAATTTGAAATGTTACATTTTACTAAGTGACAACTTAGATATCTGAGTTGATTCAACTTAAAATTTTAAGGCAGTCAAATAACAAACACAGCTGTTAGGTTTAAAAAAAAATTTGTTTAGTCAACTTGAATATATAAGTTGTCGCTTTGTACAAATTAACATTTCAATTTGAATACATTAATTTGAGTTGACTGAACTTAAAATTTTAAAGCATCAAGGTAACAAATTATTTTAAGTTGACTCAACAAATCGTGTTTTGAAACAAAAAATTAGTACTGTCCAAAAACATTTGAGTGATGGTGTACATCTTTTCCAATTAAGATGAATGGCCTGTTGCATCCTCATTTGCAAGTCACTTCAGACAAAAGCATCTGCTAAATGAATAAATGCAAATGTGAACAAGTAGGCTAATTTTGCCAAACGTCATTCCCACAACAGAATGTTATCAAACAGTTGATAACTGCAGATGTGACCAAAAAGTGATGGTTTAGAAGCAAAAAAAGCATTGTTGTGTAATACACATTATTAATAGAAATCAAATAAACCAGTGTGTAAAGAGTATGTTTTAAGATAATTTTTTCAAGGTCCACAGGGCCAAAAGTGCTCATAGTTGTCTTATGTTAAATATGTTTTATTATAGATTTTTTTTGTATATATATATATATATATATATATATATTATTATTATTATTATTCTTTTTTTCTTTTTTTTCTTAAATAGTAAACATTTTTTAATTTAAAATTGTATAGTTTTCAGGCTTGGTGAGCAGAAGACACTTCACTGTAACAAAAACTATTTGGTGAGTCAACTTCAAATAATTTGTTACCTGGCTGCCTTAAAATTTTAAGTTCAGTCAACTTGAAAAAAGTTTAGTCAACTTGAAATGTTACGTTTTACTAAGTGACAACTTAAAAATTTAAGGCAGTCGAATAACAAACACAGCTGTTAAGTTTAACAATTTTTTTTTTTGTTTAGTCATCTTGAACATCTAAGTTGTCACTTAGTACAACTTAACATTTCAATTTGAGTTGACTGCACTTAAAATTTTAAAGCATCAAGGTAACAAATTATTTTAAGTTGACTCAACAAATCGTGTTTTTTGTTTTTTACAGTGTTAAAACAAAAAACAATCGTACTGTCCAAAAACATTTGAGTGGTAGTGTACATCTTTTCCAATTAAGATGAATTAAGATGAATGGCTTGTTGCATCCTCATTTGCAAGTCACTTCAGACAAAAGCATCTGCTAAATTAATAAATGCAAATGTGAACAAGTAGGCTAATTTTGCCAAATGTCATTCCCACAACAGAACGTTATCAAACAGTTGATAACTGCAGATGTGACCAAAAAAGTGATGGTTTAGAAGCACAAAAGCATTGCTGTGTAATACACATTATTAATAGACAAATCAAATATACCAGTGTGTAAAGAGTATGTTTTAAGAGAGTTTATTTTTTAAAGGTCCACAGGGCCAAAATTGCTCATAGTTGAAGAAAAGTACTAAAAAAAAAATTGTATAAAAAAGGAGCATAATCTAAATAGCTTTATAAAGTATATTGTTTCACCGTTTGGCCAAATTCTGGGATTTTTCCCACAGTCCACCCACTGTAATGTGTGATCGGCAGTGGGCCGGCATGGAAAGAATTCTTCAATATTTGCACAGAGCGGCTCTGCTCTGCTATCTTGTTATTCCGGAAAACAAGCTGTTGGATTCCCAGCATTCCACATATAATTGATGCTAAACGGCTAAACTTGGGCTTCCCGTACCACTTGTCATGATAGCGCTGAGGTTCCCTCACCTCTCTCATGTTCTTATTGCAAAATTAGCAACAAGGGTCAAACACATTACAACATGTCCAGTTATCTGGTCAAACTGTTTCTGCACTATAAGCTTCACTTGCTATGGAAACCTGTTTTTACATTTAGACATTTAGCAGATGCTTTTATTCAAAGCGACTTACTAAGGAGAACAGTGGAAGCAATCGAAATCAACAAAAGAGCAATAAAAACATGGAAGTGCTATGACATGTCTCATATAGCCAGTACATGCAGCAAGGATTTTTAAAGTACATAATAAATAAAAGAAAATCGATAGGGATGGGGGGTAAGCAAGCTAGTTTTAGCTTTGTAAATTGTAAAGAGAGAAAATAGTGTTAGTAGTGTTAGTGGATTTTTTTTTTGTTTGTTTGTTTGTTTGTTTGTTTGTTTTCTGTTTTTTTTTTTTAGAGAAAACAAACAGTAAGTAAATGGATAGAGTACAAATCTAAAAGAGCATAATTTAAAGAAAAGAATTAGAAAAGACTGCTAGAGTTAGAGGGTTAAATAAAGATGGAAAAGATGAGTTTTTAGCTGATTCTTGAAGATATACATACAGAATGTACAAATATGTAAAGCATGAATAAATGTAAAGGATATTTGCATTTTATTTTATTTTATTTTATTATTATTATTTTATTTATTATTATTATTATATTTTTATTTTATTTTATTTTTATTTATTTTATTTTATTATTTTTTGTTTTTGACACAGAATTTAAAAAAAGAGGTTATTATGACTCACATTTAAAATGATAAGTCATGATTAGGGATGTAACAGCATTATCAACATCGTGGTATCGCGACTGCAAAACTGTCTCAATATCATCATGGTCACATGGCAATATAAAGCAATAGGTCTTTCGGGGTTTTTTAAAATATATTTAAACTCATTATTCTAACACAAAAGGTCTTTAAAGTTGTGTTTTGGGCCATTACGTTTTGGCACGTGTCAAACTAACTAAAACCGAAAGGACAAATATGGCTTAACAGCTTCATAAAGTCTGTTTTCGCTGCACGTTTTTAAAGTGAAACACGATCAGCTCGTGATCCAGTGTTTTACGTACCTCAGAACAGCTCTCTTCCATACAGCAATTTTTTTGACAGCAAATTTTGATTTAGTCATATTTTAGTCATCTTAATTGTTTTTAGTTTTGGTCAAATAAATATTATAACATTTTAGTTGACTAAATCTACAGTAAATTTAGTCGGCTAAAATTTATTAGGTTTAGTTACAGTGCAATGCAGCATTTTTCTAAAATTTCCAAACTCATTATATAGGTTTGATGTTAAGGTTTTACACAATTTAACGCCGGTGACACACAACATGCCTTAATATTAAAATTAAATAAACCAATAAAAAGTTTGTATCTCAAAATTGCAAATTATAAACATTTTTGAGTTTCACAATTCAGACTTTCTTCAGAATTGTGCATCATAAACTTGAAAATCCAAGTTGACTTTTTTCTCTGAATTCAGTTCACATCTTATAGTTTATATAGCAATTCTGAGTATATCTTGCCCATATATCTTGGTATATCTATAAACTCTTACTGATGCTCCAGAAGGAAAAACTATGCATTATGAGCTGGGAGTGTAAACTTTTGAACAGAATGTTGTGTGCATTTTTCTTATTTTGCCTAAATATCTTTTTTTTTCCATTTTGTACTGCCCTTTAGAAGCTACAGAAGATACTTGCATGTTTCCAAGACAACAAAATTAGTTACATTTGCCATGAGCTTCAAATTCAAAAAGTTTTCACCCCCTGGCTCCTAATGCATGTTGTTTTCTTCTGGAGCACCAGTGAGCATTTGAACCTTCTGTAATAGTTGCATATGAGCCTCTCAGTTGTCCTCAGTGTGAAAAAACGGATCTCAAACTCATATAGTCACTGTTGGAAAGGGTTCAAATACACAAAAATGCTGAAAAAACAAAGAATTTGTGGGATCTGAAAGATTTCAGCAGACAGTTTAACTGTTCAAGACAAACAAGGGACTCATGAACATCACTAAAAAAACAAAAACAAAAAAAACATTAAGAATCAACGTGGTCATTTCTATAAATGTATCCATTATATTTTCTTGCGGACTATATGTGAACATCTTTTATTTTAAATATCTTCTTCAGGTCAGTACTAAATAAAAATAACATGCATTCCCTCTTATTTTGGTCAAATAATTAACATTTTGCAGATTCTGCAAGGTGTATGTAAACTTTTGACTTCAACTGTAGATCTTTCAGTCCAGAGTTTATATATTGCAATTTTTACTTTTTACTTGCAATACTGAGAAGAAAAAGTCAAAACTGCAACAAAAATGTCAGAATTTTGAAAAATGGTGAGGCAGGTGACTGAATATAAACACACCAGGCAACTTTATTATTACAACAATTGTATTTATTTCCAATAGAAAAACTAATGCTTCACAGTTCACACACTATTTGAACTCATATTTTGTTCAACGTGATTTATTTCTGTACTACAAATGATATTCTCATCCCCTCCTCTGAGAAAACAGCCCTGCTACAAAGACTAGAAGAGTGAAATATAAAGTGTGCCTGACAGCTCTGCTCAGATGAGACGAGACAAGGTGAGGGGTCTAAATCTAGAGACTCACAGCGGACACCACAGAACTCAGATCAAGCATGAAAAAAGCATGCAGGTCCCTCCTCGGGAGACAAGCGGGCGGTCCGATCCACATCGATCGTGGCTCTTGGATGAAGTAGGCCTGCTGCGACCTCACCCAGAGTGAGAAGTCAAAAGTTGAGGAGAGACACACTCAACATGCAGTACAGAAACAAAGTTAAAAAGAAACACCGGACCCCACAAGAGGTAAACATATTGGGTTCACACTGCTTATTTGGCTGAAAACTGGCATCTGCGGGCAGCTTTGTTGTTGTGTTTAACTTGCAAGGGTCAAAGAGTACCAAAAGTGCTGTAAATAAACTGGGACATTATTGCAAACAGCTTGCAAAGCACAAATCTTATGAAACTAAAATCTTCAGAGTTAAGATTTAAATGCAATAAATTATTCACAATCACACAATCCTTCTACTTACAGTTTCAAACATTAAAACCAGTAATATACTTTACGTATATACAATAATGCAGATGCATTGCCCGTTATGTGCCCGTTACAAATCCTTGGTATTAAAAGAGATTAAAAAAAAGTTTTATGTGACCCTGGACCACAAAACCAGTCATAAGAATCCTTTTTTATTTAGATTTATGCATCATCTAAATAAGCGAGATACAACTATTGGAAAATTTGTGCAAAAAAAAAAATAGAGAGAAAATATTGAGAAAATCACCTTTTAAGTTGTCCAAATAAAGTTCTTAGCAATGCATATTACTAATCAAAGATTAAGTTTTGATATATTTACAGTAGGAAACTTACAAAATACCTTCATGGAATAACTTTATTAAATTATTTTTGGCATAAAATAAAAATAATAAACAATTTTCACCCATACAATGTATTGTTGGCCATTGCTACAAATATACACGTGCTACTAAATCGATGATATAAATTTATTAAATATATTCTTCTTCAAAATGTTACCTGCTTAAACCAACCATCAGCCTAACTATTGCTCATTGTTAGTTTACATTAATTAATGCATTAATTAACTTAATAGTATACATTTAATGTAAACATTTAATACAATTAATGTAAAAATGTGTTGCTGTGTGTACCAAATATTATCAACTAAGACTAATTAATGCTGTTAAAATCTATAATCAGGCTAAAGACAAAAAAAGAAGTAAAACCTGAAATTAAAAATATTATTTTCCTATAAAACATTAAAACATTTTTAAAAATTAAAAAAAAAAAAAAAAAAATTATAGTGCTGTCAAACGATTAATAAAAGTTTTAGTTTACATAAAATATGTGTTTACTGTATATTTATTATGTATATAAATACACACACATCTACAGCATACATTTCAAAAATATGTACAGGTATTTACAAGTATATATTTATATATTCACATATTTTATATGTAAATATATTTAATACATAAACATAACATTTTGTGTGTTTTTATATATACAAAATAAATATACACAGTACACGCACACATGTTAACAAAAACTTATTTTTAAACCAGTCATAAGGGTCAATTTTTTGAACTTGAGATTTATACCTCATATGAAAGCTGAATAAATATGATGTATGGTTTGTTAGGATCAGACAATATTTGGTCGAGATACAACTATTTGAAAATCTGGAATCTGAGGGTGCAAAAAAAATTAAATATTGAGAAAATTACCTTTAAAGTTGTCCAAATGAAGTTCTTAGCGATGCATATTACTTTTCAAAAAAAAAAATGTTGACATATTTACGGTAGGAAATTTACTAAATATCTTCATGGAACATGATCTTTACTTAATATTCTAATGATTTTTGGCATAAAAGAAAAAAAAAAATCACCAATTTTGACTCATACAATGTATTTTTGGCTATTGGTACAAATATACCCCAGTGGTTTTGTGGTCCAGGGTCACATTTTGGATGCGATTAATCATTTGACAGCACTAATAATAATACATTATTATTATTCAATATATGTTAGGATAAAAATATTATTATTTTACGTATTTTACTATAAAAAAAAATGTAAAATCACATATTTAATAAAAATAATAATAAAATAATAATAATAATAATAATAATAATAATAATATTACAACATATTTTATAGCAAAATATTAAGAGAATTATTTTTATTATAATTTTACAGAACAACAGTAAAATGACATTTATTACTAACATTTATGTTTTTATTTATGCTTGTATTTTCACAGATTTACGCAATTCACATGGGTTTCACGTTTCAGGTGGGAAAATACTGAAAAAATAACATCCATGCTACAAAAAGTATTACATTAAAGAAAATGAAAAATAAAGTAAACAACTGAATGTTTGTGTGGACTGTATCTTCATAATAATTTATCAAAAGACACTAGCAAGACAAACTCTGGTCTGTGATCTGTCTGCGTTTGAGTTTTTTCCATCCTGGCTGTTGTTCCTGTTACAGGAGAGTGAAGTGAACCTCCTAAAAGACTCAATGTGCATCACATGCAAACAATTTCAGCAGCACGTCTCATTCCAGACGAGCTCTCACTCCATCCATCTCTCAAGCAGCAGCTACAAGCAAAACTGCAGCAGCCAGATTCATGAAGCTCTGAAACGGATGAGAGAACAGGAATTCTGCCACCTTCACAATCTGTGTAGTAGAGCTGGACAACATATGCCAAACAATGCATTATTTTTCAGCCTTTTGACCATCTTTAATATTTACGCATCCAATAAAAAATTAAAAAATAAAAAATCTGGAATCTTTCAACAAAAAAGCCAGTAGGTTCTAGTGTGATGACGAAAGCAAAACTGAATAAAAGATGATCCAAACGGAGGTTATGGTTATTTTGTCTATTAAAAAAAAACGTCATCCTGGTTTAAAGGACTATAGCGAGCAACCTAGCACACAGATATGTAAAGATCTTTGCAACATTGGTAAGTTTGATAAAAGAATAAAGCCAACCCTTATTTCATGATATAGTCATTTTGTTTCACAATAACAACTGATATCATGATATAGTCATTTTTGATATTTTATTATATTATAATTACTTTGTTATTAATAAGAACATAGACGAAAGTAACAAACTAAAGGACAAATACAATAAAACAAAGGCACACAATAGGCCCTTATGAAATCAGTTTTATTTCTTCCCAAATTCTATTTTTTTTCTGTTTACATTTTTCTAGACTCTATTTTAATGGTTACATTAAAAAACATTAATCAAAAAGTAGCTCTAACTAAAAGCATGTATAATAAATCATGAAACTTAAACAATTTAACAGCAATTTATTAAAGTTTAGCAAAAATTTAATTTAAGGCCTTATGAAATATGTTTTATTATTTTTCTCAAATTCAGTTTTATTTTTATATCACATTCTGTAAATCTGTTTTCCATTCATTTTCTGGATTACATTTTAATAGTTTCATTACATTTTTTTAATAAAAAGCATGTCTAATTAATTTATAAAGATGAATTAGATTTTATAAGAGTATTATATATATATATATATAATTTTTTTTTAAAGAAAATACTGTGGAATGTGTGCATTTACAATTTTCTTGTAAAACATTCTGGTAAATAATTTTCTGGTGAATATATTTCTTAAATCTTGTTCAATATTTAGTTACTAGTAGTAATAGTACTATCATTACATTAAGTAATATTTCTGTCAAGTTAAACCAAACTTTTATTTTGATGGGTTGCTGTGAAGACCTTTACGCTTCTTTTTGTACAATATGACAATGGTTTTTCTCAAAAGTAACTGTAAAACGCTCATAAACTGACTCTCGCAGCAGTTCTAGAGATTATGTTTATGTTTTCACGTACTCATATATTATTATACGTTATATTATTATAAGTACATTACTCTTGTCAAAATGCATTCTTAATGTCCTCATTTTAGTAAAATCGTACCGTTTTTGTAAAGCAGAGTATTGTGATACCTTTTTAGTACCAGTATATTGTGCAACACTAGTAGATTTAAAAAGAAAAATACAGTAAAAACTTACAAATAATCAAGCCAAGTGTTTTTTTTTTTTTTTTATCAGAAGGAATATTGTATTATTTTCTGTTATATGCATTAATGCAGCAGTACAAACAGCCATATTTGCTTAGTTTTAGTTAACTATAATAACCCTGCCCTGGTCGACCACCAGTTCCAGAGCAGATTCAAGGTCAGGAGTTTTTGAGGGGTCTGAAGACTGATAGTGAGACATCCAAATCTCCTGTCATTGCTTCCCTCACATCTGATCCGACCCAGGAGTGAAATTAAATCAACATGTGGCGCTCTGACTGGACAAAAACTTCAGCAGAGCAATCTCCAGCGTGAAAGATGAAGATACCATGTCCTGAGGAATGGAAAAAAACACCTTCCACGTTCCACCAGACTATCTCCATGGGAAGGAGCATGCGGCAGGGTTACAGGTAGTCCGGGCTCTATAAAGCTGCTTTATCTCTAAAGGGGGTCTTGCTGCTCCAGTGACTTGGCTATCTGTGTTATCTCTCTAAAGCTGACCCTCGGTGGGCCTCTCAGCAGCCCATTATAGACTGAAGCAGCCACAGAGACCCTGAAAGTCACTAAACAGCAGTGCAAAGGAAAGCACCCTGGTTTAAAGGTGAAGCGCGTCATTTTATCACCGATAGCGGTGCCAAACGGAACTGCAAAATTAATTGGTTTCAAACAGGTTTCCCAAACACAACCATAAATTGATTCAGAAGTTGACATGTTAGGTCGATCAAACAAACAGCAGTAGTTTAAAAGTATGACAGTGTGTAAACTTTTCAAGACTAAAATGATGTTACTGCTCAGAAGAGTTCACAGTAATGTTTTACTACTTTAACTAAATACAAAAAATAAATAAAATACTAAATAAAAATAAATAAATAAATCAAATTAAACAAACTAAAAAATTAAATAAAATAAAAAATAGACACTTGTAACAAAAATATTGGATATTTATCAGCCGAAATAGAATGCTGAGCCGGTATTGAGCTGTATTTTTTTAAATAAAATACAACAAAATACAACTAAATGCCACAAAATAAAATAAAATAATAGAAAATAGAAAACAAAAATGTTGGATATTTATCAGTCTGTATTGAATGTTGGGCTGAAAAGAAAATTAATAAAAATAAAAATAAAAATAAAAATAAAATAAAAATAAACAAAATAAAACAAAAAAAACAAAACACACAAAACAAAACTAAACTAAATAAAATAAAACTAAACAAAAAATAAAATAAAAAGCACACAAAACAAAACACAAAACTAAGTAAAACTTTTAAAAATAAAATAAAATAAAATGTTGGATATAAATTTCATTAAATACACATATAGATAGACACATATAACAAAAATGTTGGATATTTATTAGCCAGTATTGAATTTTTAATTGTGGTTGTTTGTTTTTGACTATTTCTATGGTTGTAAATGACTTTTGCCAACTACCTAAACTAACCTAGTTAACTACCCTAACTAGTTAACTAACTAAAAACTCTTTAAGACAACAATTTCTTGAATCTCACTATCATCCATATTTAATAATTTGCTTTAAAAAAAATAGTGTAGGATTTATTTTTAAGTAATTTTCACTCAGAAATTGCTAGTAAAATAATAATTTAAAACAAATATACATTGCAATAAACGTAAAATTATGAAGTAGAAAACTAGTAGCATTTTCTTGTAAAAACATACTTTAAGAATCTTTGTTTTATTTACAACCTCAAAAACATTTTTTTTTTTTAGTTTAATAAAAAGTTCTCAAGCTTAAATTCATTTAAAAATCACAACATGGATTTGACAAAAACAAAAACTATTGTGCATGTCTTTTTTAACAGAAAATAATACAGAGATTTAATATTGTGCATTTAGTTCATTATCGCACACACCCAAATTAGCTAGAATTTTAATATTAGTGGATGCACTTGTTTTATTAAGTATTTATTAAATACTGTGTATTTTAGAAGCTTTGGAGGAAAACAGTGAAACAAGTTTTTTTTCGCTGGGTTTTTAAGAACACCTGTGATAAACTTGTTTCTAACTAGTACAGAATAGCTAAAGATCTTGTTTCCACCATGTCACATTTCTACCCCACCTTAAAAGCACACTATACATCTATACAATAGCAGGTTGAAGTGTTGACGGTAGCATCTGCTGAGCGCAGGAAGCGGACGTGGCATTGTTTTGCCGATCGCCTCTGGCTCGTTCCACTCACACACTGAACCGTAAGAGTGCAGATGAGTCCTCGACTCTCACAATTACAGCAGGTCAATCACAAACCGCCGCCAAGATCCACTTATTTACACACGTTTTCATTCTCTCGCTCTCCAAGCAACTCTTTTCAATGAGCTATTCGACAGGAATGATTCCACAGAGTCAGACTCCGATGTCATGACAACCACAAAACCAACAGAGTCAGGCCTGCTTCTGTGACCCGGTCACTCCTATTAAACACTGCATTTTCATGTGCACATCAATGGGACTCTGCAGGATTTATCAAGGTACAGTTGAAGTCTAAAGTTTACATACACCTGGCAGAATCTGCTAAATGTAAGAGGAATCATATAAAATGCATGTTGTTGTTTTTTTATTTAGTACTGGCCTGAATAAGATATTTCACATAAAATACATTTACAAAGAGTCCACAAGAGAAAATAGTTGAATTTATAAAAATGACCCTGTTCAAAAGTTTACACACACTTGACTGAATCCCTTGTTTGTCCTGAACAGTTAAATTGCCTGCTGTTCTTTAGAAAAATCCTTCAGGTCCCACAAATTCTTTGGTTTTTCAGCATTTTTGTGTATTTGAACCCTTTCCAGCAATGACTGTATGATTTTGAGATTCAACTTTTCACACTGAGGACAACTGAGGGACTCATATGCAACTATTACAGAAGGAATTAAGAGCTGAGGGGGTGAAAACTTTTTGAATTTGAAGATTCGGGTAGATTTAACTTTTGTCGTCTGGGGAACATATAGGTAAGTATCTTCTGTAGATTCTGAAGGGCAGCACTAAATTAAAACAATAAGATAATTGTTCAAAATAAGAAATTCCTTCAAAAGTATTAAGAATCAAGTGTATGTAAACTTTTGAACAGAGTCATTTATATAAATTCAACTATTATTTTCTCTTGTGGACTACACTGTAAATGTCTTTAATGTGAAATTTCTTATTCAAGTCAGTAGTAAAAAAAACAAAAAAAACATGCATTTTGTATGATTCCTCTTACTTTGGTAAAATATTTACCATTTTGCAGATTCTGCAGGGTATATGTAAACTTTTGACTTCAGCTGTAAATTTAAGACATTTTAAGACTAAGTAAAGAAAAAAAGATGTTCTTCATCACTTCCCATCACTTCATTATTTTTGTTTTATTTTCCAGTGCAAAAGTCTACAGATTCAAGATCAGATCAAGATAAATTTACTTGAGAAGAAAAATGACAAGTCCTGTTTTATGAGAAATTTATCAAAATGAACTGAGCTTATGATTAAAACAAGAACAAACATCTGCCAAAGGAAAATTTATTAAAAAACAGAAAGAAAAAAATTCTAAGAGAAAACAAGTTTTCATTCCCTATTAATTTTGAACTTTAATTTAATTGCTAGCAAATTAACAATGAATGTTCTTCAGATACTGTGTAGATACTTTGACTGGATGAAGTCATGTCTACAGATGCTACAATATTCCACTTTATTTATTTGTTATTGTCTCTAATCAAAATGTGTAAAACAAATGTTTTCTTTGAAATAGAGTTTTAGCAATGAATTAATATTTTAAATTCATAGTGATTTTGTTTCCCCAATATCACTTTAAATCATCCTGCCGTTCATAAAATCATCTTTAAGGATTAGTTCACTTCCAGAACAAAAATGTACAGATAATTTACTCATCCCCATCCAAGATGTTCATGTTTTTCTTTCTTCATTTGTAAAGAAATTTGTTTTTGAGGAAAACATTTCAGGAATATTCTCCATATGGTGGACTTCTATGGTGAATGCAAATTTGAACTTCCGAAATGCAGTTTAAATGAAGCTTCAAAGGGCTCTAAATGACCCCAGCCGAGTAGTAAGGGTCTTATCTAACGAAACAATCAGTTCTTTTCTAAACTTTTTTTTACAATTTACATACTTTTTAACCTCAAATGCTCATCTTGAACTCCGGTTCAAGACAGTTAGGGTATGGCGAAAAACTCCCATCTCATTTTCTCCTCCAACTTCAAAATCGTTGCGGTTTTACCTTTTTTTGTAAAGTGCGTTTGACCTTCTTTGCATGCTCACTTTGTAAACACTTCTGCAGCAATGTAGGACGATTTTGAAGTTGGAGGAGAAGTTTTTTTCCCCCATCTCATTCTTTAAATAACAAAAAATTAAATAAACTTTTAAAAAAGTTACAGAGCTGAAAAACTACTACATACCAAGAAAATGACAGACATCCTTTTCTGAAATGCAGAATTGAATAGATGAAATTGCTATAATGGAAAGAGACTGTGAGAATAATGGGCACGTTAATGCCCATTGACAAAAATAGCCAGAACGTGATAACAGGTAAATGCAGACTGAGGCAAGAATTCTTCACCTTGAAACAGGAAATGAGCAAGAAAAAGACAATAGCAGGCGGCATCTCAGCTCTTTAGACGGCAGTGAAGCGTTCACAATGACATGAAAGGAAAAGAGCAACAATGATGGTTTTTAATGCGAGTTTACTTCGGTCCATCAAACAGCTCTGGGAACGAGAAGTCTGGGTATCCGGAAAATGGAAATTTTCTACAAATCTCCATCTATGCTATTAATATTCACTCTCAACAAGAGAGAGAAGTTTAGTGTACCTGTTCATTTCTGGAATTTTTTTAAAAAATCCCTTGAAGATTCCAAAAAATCCTGGAATGTTTCCAGAATTTATTGAAAATGTTCCACCTTTTTGCAACCCTAATTGTACAACAGGATGCACACACAAAAAAAATAAATAAATAGAAATTTAATTAAATGTAAAAAAAAAAATAAAAATAAAAAAATTCTAAAATAAAATAACATCTCAACTTTTTGCTCTGGAAAGCCTTACGTACTTCCTTGACCTGGATCTGCAAGCACTTGAAACTCAACCCAACCTTCTGTGGAAAGTCATAAAGTTTCCCTTCCCAACTGACAGGAATGATCACAGGTCTAAACAGAGCACAGACAACTCAGAAACAGCCGGTTTTCAACACCCCAAGTTAAGTGACTCACTCGCCTCTTCGGGGCAGAAAATGAAGTCATGCTGACGCTAGTGAGTTTTGATTTGACTCGGGCAGAGTAACTCTGCCTCCCCTGCACTAACATCCCTCTACTTATCTTTGTACGAGAAGAGAGAGACTATGAGTCAACTACAAACATGTTAATTAGGCTCTGCTGTTGTTCCAGAGGACAGGCAGGACATATTTTAGGTTTAAGGCACCTGAGGGGACACTATTTTTGGTAATCTTTAGAAGACAATAAGCTGAATTGACAATAACATTTTTGGACTGTATCTCCCATAAAAAAAAGACATGAAACTGGACTTTTTAAAACTTTTTTATTATTATTTGATAATGTAATGCATCGTGGATTTATACTTCAGTAGCACAAACATCAGTATAGCTGTTAAGTTTTATTTATTTATGTGAATAAGTTCAAACTGTCTATTTTAATGAACTGATTTGATGCTTTCAGTGATTCATTCACTTACTTTCTCACTCAAAAGTCTATTTAAATAATAGTTTTTAATGTTCCATAAAAAATATACAGGTTATTGCCACATATACTACCAGTCAAAAGATTTTTAATGCTGTTTAAAGGCGGCTCTTCTGCTCACCAAGCCTGCATTTTATTTGATCCAAAGTACAGCAAAAACTGTAAAAATGTGAAATATTTTTACTATTAAGAATAACTCTTTTCTATTTGAATACATTTTGAAATAGATTTTTTTCCTTGTGATTTTAAAGCATTTTTTTAGCATCATTACTCCAGTTATGATCCTTCAGAAATCATTCTAATATTCTGATTTGCTGCTCAAAAACATATTATTATTATTATTGAATTTTTTCAGGTTTCTTTGATGAATAGAAAGTTCAGCAGAACAGCATTTATCTAAAACAGAAATCTTTTGTAAAAATTTTTCTTAATGTAATTATAATTTCTTCTTTTTAAATTCTTTTCTTTAATTTCTTTCTAGAAAAAAAATAAAAATTTATACCGTATAGCGTATGTTACAAAAGCTTTATATTTCAGATAAATGCTGATCTTTGGATCTTTTTATTCAAAGAATCCTAAAATAAATGTACTCAACTGTTTTAAATATTGATAATAATAAAATGTTTTTTGGACAGCAAATTAGTGTATTAGAATGATTTCCGAAGGATCATGTGACACTGAAAACTGGTTGAAATGATGCTGAAAATTTAGATTTAAACACAGAAATAAATTACATTTTAAAATATATTTAAAAAGAAAACAGTTTTTATAAATCGTAAAAATATTTCAAAATTTTACTGTTTTTGCTGTACTTTGGATCAGATAAATGCAGGCTTGGTGAGCCAAAGAGACTTCTTTAAAAACGAACTTTTGACTGGTAGTGTATATGCTAAATATATTGATGTATTTAATAGATACTTCTAATATAATAATATACCTTTCCTTTCCAATTTTTTTTATTGAATATTGTCAGGCTTTCACTAATACAAAGTTAAAGACATTAATACATCTGGACTTATTTTAAACCAGCCTTTCATATTTTATAATTTCACAAATGAATTCTGTGTGATATAGATTTGAAAATATGTATCTGATATCCCACTAAATATCTACAGCATCGCTAACACTTCACAGTAAAGCTGCTTGATTTATAGGAACTTGGTCACATTAATGACCTGAAAAGTGTGAGACGAATCAGATAATCTTACATAAAGTTGAGACTTGTTTTCACCGCCAGTTTACAGTTGCACCTGAGGCTGTGCAAACTAAATCAACCTGACAAGACAGCATTCATTCAGTCCAACATACACACAACTCTAGAAAAAACAGAGCGCTTCTTCCTTCCTTCACTCAAAAAGCACTGGAATTCAATCCACACGGACTCCACCTAATGTTTCCCCATCATTATCAGGTGAAGAATCAAGAATACATAGCTATAGAAAGGAAATCAATCGTCATGACTTAAGGCCTTCAAACGGATCAGCTACAGAGATGTAGGCTGCAGTTATCTGACTGAAGTCAAACATTAACTTGCCCTGCAGAAAGTCTCCTGGCAATCTCTAACTTCAGCACAACAGATACGGTCTCTTATTTCAGAGCAAAAAAGGCATACGTCTCAATATTCCATTTAAATCACAGGGAAATGGTGAAAATGCAAATTAGGTGTTATTTTGATGACTTCATTCTGCCTGCAAAATTCAATAAATCATCCAGCTCCACCTAAAATCTGCTTCCACTGAAGGAAAGTTAAGCAAGAGTGCCATAAATGTGAGAATTCCCACACATTCCTCTTTGAAATTCCACAAGTCTGAAGTGTAAATGAGCAAATGCGAGGTTGATAAACACATCACAGGTGATCAGCTGCGACAGCACACAGATAAGACCATGGGAACTTACTGGCAGGTCAAGAGCGGAGAAGGCGGCATTGAGACTCAACAGAAGAGTAGCTAATATCTGTGAATCTCAAACGAACAATGAGATTGCACATGATGCACTGTAAATGTTTTACATCTTGGCTGCGTGTCAAACATGACGTGAGGTTTCCTCGAAAAGCTCTCTAATGTAAAAATCATGGACATCTAAGCGGCTGTACTGAGTAAATTATAATAGATCTAAGCAAATGTATTTTGACGGATGAGCTCTGTAGTCAATAAAGAATGAATACATGACAGACATCTAAAACAAGAAAAACTGGCCTATTCACAACACTTGACTTTTGAGAGTTGTGTTTTATATAACTAGCTGTCACATTTGGTAGCAAATCTACAAAGCAATGACTAAACGATAAGTTGCATCACAAAGAATTCAAAATTAATGCTTAGAAAACAATAACATAAAAAAAAGTAAAAAAAAAATAAATAAATAATAATAATATATTAATTAAATAATTAATTTATTTTAATAATTTAATTCAATTTAATTTAATGTATAACCTGTTTTGTTTCAGTAAATACAGCTAAGGTCAAAAGTTTACATACACCTTGCAGAATAAGCAAAAAGGTAATTATTTACAGAAACATACAAATCATACAAAATGCATGTTACTTTTTATTTAGTATTGACCTGAATAAGATATTTCAGATAAAATATTTTACATATAGTCCACAAGAGAAAATAATTTAATTTTAATTTTTTTAATAATTTATAAAATGTCCCTGTTTAAAAGATACACTTGATTCTTAATACTGTGTTGTTACCTGAATGATCCACAGCTGTGTTTTTTTGTTTAGTGATAGTTGTTCATGAGTCCTTTGTTTGTCCTGAACAGTTAAACCTGGGGGTGAAAACTTTTGAACAGAATGAAGATGTGTACATTTTTTTTATTTTGCCTAAATATCTTTTTTTGTTCATTTAGTACTACCCTTGAGAAGCTACAGAAGACACTTACATGTTTTCCAGGAGACAAAATAAGTTACATTTACCATGATCTTCAAATTAATGCATTGCGTTTCCTTCTGAAGCACCAGTGAGCGTTTGAACCTTCTGATAGCTGCATATGAGTCCCTCAGTTGTCCTTAGTGTGAAAAGATGGATGTCAAAACCATACAGTCATTGTTGGATAGGGTTCAAATATACAAAAAGGCTGAAAAACCAAAGAATCTGTGGGACCTGAAGGACGTTTCTAAAGAACAGCAGGCATTTTAACTGTTTAGGACAAACAAGGGACTCATGAACAACTATCACTAAAAAAACCCCAGCTGTGTATCATTCAGGTAACAACACAGTATTAAGAATCAAGCCTATGAATATTTTTGAACAGGATCATTTTTATAAATTCAACTTATTTTTTCTTGTGGACTATATGTAAACATCTTTTATGCGAAATATATTATTCAGGTCAGTACTAAATAAAAAATAACATGCAAGATGTATGTAAACTTTTGACCTCAGCTGTGTACAAAATGTTTGTCCACTAATGCTGAAGAAGCATGTAAAAAAAAATACAAATTGCTAAAATACAGATTCATTTCAGAACTTCAAATCTGTGCTAGCGGATTGAAAAAAAATGAACTTTGGTCTTAAGATTATGCAATTCAGTTCTGGCAGGGACTGAATGAAAAAATAAAGAGTGGAATAAACAAATATATTTTATTTTTGCAATACTGGATGATCACAATGGTGGAAACTAATATAAACAAAATCCACCAAGAATGTTCTGAGCCAAAAGATGTTTGTGGTGCTAGAGGGTTTGGCTGAGAAATCCAAAGACTATCACCAATCAACATGCCAAGCATCGTAACTTTCCACCAAACGTTTCTACAGGATGCCACAGACATCACTGGCAGAGGAAACTGAATAATACAAGAATGCCTACAAAAACAATAGAGGTTAGACACCACATTTGGCCCTCAATGATGATGGAACAGTAAACTGTAGGAGCGGAAATGGGCAGGATATCAACACAGTGGCAACAAGGGAAAAAAAAGTCTCACTTTCTGAGCCATCATGGCAGTGCTCTACATTTCACAGACTGGTACAGTTTATTCTGCACATTCCCACACAGCGAGCTCACCGCACGTCCAAAAACGACAGCTCAACCAAAACACACACAGTGCTGCGGTTCAATATAAGACTCTGAGACCTTGTTTGAGACCTAACTGGTTCAAAGGAGTCTGTAATTCTAAGGGTAACAGACTTTGACTAGACTTTTGGAAAGTCTGGTCCACAATGAAGGTGTGGGTCAAGAACTGGCCAGTCAAACAAGATGAAACCAATAAGAGGTAGTTTTTTTTTTTCACATGTGGTGGGTTTGGCTGAAATTAATATTAGAATAACTAGGGGTGTGATGATACATATATATATATATATAGATTTAGATTTATTTATTAATCAATATAGATCAATGCACATATATATATATATATATATATACTGTATATTATATATATACTGAAGACTTGATTGAAGACTTGATTGATTGGCATGATTTAAAAAAAAAATAGTAATAATAATAATAATAAAATAAATTAATGTAAACTACCAGTCAAAAGTTTTTGAACTAAGATTTTAATTGTTTTTTTTAAAGAAGTCTCTTCTGCTCACTAAGCCTGCATTTATTTGATCCAAAGTACCGCAAAAACAGTAACATTTTGAAATATTTTTACCATTTAAAATAGTTTTTTATTCGAATATATTTTAAAATGTAATTTATTCCTGAGATTTCAAAGCTGGATTTTTGGATTCATTAATCCAGTCACAAGATCCTTCAGAAATCATTGTAATATTCTGATTTGCTGCTCAAAAAATATTATTATTATTATGTTTAAAATTATGTAGAAATTTTTCAGGTTTCAGGTTTTTTTCAGAAGAACAGCATTTATCTGAAATAGAAATATTTTGCAACATTATAAATGTCTTTATCATCACTTTTTGATCAATTTAAAGCATCCTTGCTAAATAAAAGTATTATAGCTTCTTCCCCCCCAGAAAAAAAAACAATTATACTGATTCCAAGCTTTTAAATGGTATGGTGTATAATGTTACAAAAGCTTTTTATTTCAGATAAATGCTAATCTTTGGATCTTTCTATTCATTAAAGAATCCTGTAAAAATGTACTCAATTATTTTAAATACTGATGATAATAATAATAATAATAATAATAATAATAATAATAATAAAATGTTTCTTAAACAGCAAATCACCATCATAAACTGATTTCTGAAGGATCATGTGACACTAGACATGTGCCGGTATTCGGTAATACGATATATCACGATAATGAATATTTTGTATTTGCAGTGGTGTTTATCACAACACCAAATACTTAAATATTCAGACTCCATAGGCTATTTATTTTAACACTTTTTACATTTTAATCTGGACTACAACATGCCCTAGATATTGTTTGAAAGTGTATTCTAAGTGATTCTTTATTGTTCGGTCACACTTTACTTTAGGGCTTCATTAGTTAACATTACTTACTTAATTAATTAATTAATTAGTTAACATAAACTCCCAATGAAAAATTATTCTAAACATGCATTAATCTTAGATAATTCCAATATAATAATAATCAAATTAAAATTAAAATCAAAGTTTTTTTTTTTTTTAAATAAACCGAGCTAACATGAACTAAAAGTTGTATTTTTAACAAAGATTAATAACTTCAAATGTAGTTTTTGTTTACTGATCATGTTAACTAATAATAATTAACTAATAAGATCTTACTGTAAAGCGATACCTATTGGTCTTTTAATTCTTTTGCACTTTAATCTGTGTAAAATTTTGAACTTTATACATTTTTTGTGTATTGCTTTATTGTGTTTTAATGTTCAGAATTTTTTTTACTGTATTATGACATCACTTTTTTGCAACTAAATTTCAATACCGTGATAATACCGTATACCGTGATAAAAACATTATCAATTTATCGCAACATGAAAATTTGATACCGGCATATCCCTATGTGACACTAAAGACTGGAGTAATGATGCTGAAAATGTAGCTTTGTAATCACAGCAATAAATAAATTTTTTACATATATTCAAGGATTTATTTTAAATAATACAAATTTTTCACAATATTTCTGCTTTTGTGTTTTGGATCAAATGTAGACTTGGTGAGCAAAAGAGAACAAAAAACATTAAAAACTTTAGTGTAACTAAGAAAACAAAGCAGAATGACATAGTTCTGTTTGTGGATGTCTAATTTACTTGCTGTAATCTTACCAATAACTCATAATCAGGAAGATATCCTCATTATAGCATCGTTTAGATCCACATTCGAGATCAACATAAACTGTGCTCGGAAACACGGCACTAAAGCCTTTCGACCTCCCACAAAGCACTAGAATTAGTTTATTATTTCCAGACTGACAGCATCGGAGTGCCCTGCTGAAACAGACACACAACACAGCTTTTGTTTTGGACGCAACACAACCCCTCTCCCTGGCCACTAGCACAATGTTATTAAATGAGCATTTCCCTGCAGGCCACCAGAGTCACCCCAGCACCATAAAAACGTCCCATCATGATCTACGGCCCTGACAAGCAGTCGCTGATGCGGATGGAGCCAGCGAGGGCAATTAAGAAATCTCACTTTCGTTCCAGTTGGCACCGCTGCACCCTAACCCTGCGTGACGGAGAAAACTTCATCTTCCGACATTTGTCTTAAGCTTCAAAGTGCATTTGTGCCTGGCAGCTTTACTTCACACTTTATTTACTTTACCCAAAGTCAATCAGAGATAGAAGCATGACTTTTGAACCTAAATCCCTACAGGTGTGTCATTTTGTGAGTCACACAAACTCATTCATGTATTTCCAAATCACTCCAGCAGATCCTCCAGCGAGCGCATGGCTATTTCAGCAAAGCAGATGTGCAACATAATGGACATATTGTGAAGATTCAAGACAGTCAGGAATAGAGGACTTTTCATGCCCCTCCGTATCTACTACATGTGTTTAGATACGATACCAGCACCTGTTATTTGCCAGCTGCCTATGAACCACGAGACAGGGTTCCCACACTTTCCAGTCGTTTGTGATTACCAGATGAGAGCTGAGCCTAGTTAGACTTGTTAAAGAAATTGTTATTACTTTTTTAATATCATGTAAGTGTCAAATCTTAATTTTAGACATTCTATTTTTTTATGACCGTGGGAAGTCTGTACAGGCAATCCATGGTAAGCTTTCCTAAGGGTAGAAAAAGGAGCGTCCTCTGTCAACAGCACGCAACCAACCCGCATGACTCAACCCCATAGAGGAGAAGAGGGCATTAAAACGCCATCACAACACTGATGAGGAGGGATTTCTGCCACTATGATAGTTTAAACAGCCATGAGTGATGAGACATTTCAAATTTGGAAAATATTACTATTACTTATCATGCAAATAAAAATAGCATAATGCAACAAACTGTAACAGACCTAAAAATAGACATTTTTTTTATTCACTTGTAAGCTGAGGAATTTTGAGTATCCTAAAAAAGCATACATATTTGAAGATCAGGCTACATTTTACTTATTTTGTCTTCTGGGAAACATGTAACTATCTTCTGTAGCCTCTAAAGGGCAATACTAAATGAAAAAAATGTGATATTTAGGCAAAAAAAGAAAAATGCACACTCATCCATTCTGTTCAAAGTTTTCAACCCCCGACTCTTAATGCATGGTTTTTCCTTCAGGAGCATCAGTGAACATTTGAACCTCCTGTAATAGTTGCATACGAGTCCCTCGGTTGTCCTCAGTGTGAAACGATGGATCTCAAAATCATACAGTCATTGTTGGAAAGGGTTCAAATACACAAAAATGCTGAAAAAACAAAGAATTTGTGGGATCTGAAGGATTTTTCTGAAGAACAGCAGGCAGTTTAACTGTTCAGGACAAACAAGAGACTCATGAACAACTATCACCAAACAAAAAAACACAGCTGTGGATCATTCAGGTAACAACACAGTATTAAGAAGCAAGGGGATGTAAACTTTTGAACGGGGACATTTTTATAAATTCAACTATTATTTTCTCTTGTGGGCTACATCTTTTATGTGAAATATCTTATTCAGGTCAGTACTAAATAAACAGCAACATTAATTTTGTATGATCCCTCTTATTTTGGTAAAATAATTAACATTTTGCAGATTCTGAAAGGGGGGTGTAAACTTTTGACCTCAACTGTACTTATTTTAGAACAACAATAAAGTCATCAATACTATTAAATAACACAAACTGAAGCACTTTAACAATTCTTTATGCTGCTTATCCACTGTCTGGTCTATACAAAGTCACACTAAATAGTTTTACACATTTATTTTACAGTAGTAAATAAATACATAACATTTTTGGTACACAAACCTCAACTTTTTGATTGTAAAAAAAAAAATAAAAAAATACTGAACATATATAAGCCAAGGAAAATCAAATTAAAGAACATTAAACTCATGTTGACCTTTTGTGACAACATAGCAGGAATTATAATAATACTGTCATATGGGGTAAGTTGTCACAATGCCATTAAACATACTATCATAAGTTTTCAACACATATTAAACAGAAAAACAATGACACACCAACATTTTTCCATTTGTTTGGATTCTTAAAGACTTTAGTGATTTATGTTCAACTGTACACTACCAGGACACATTCTTTGATAAATAGAAAGATCCAAAATTCAGCATTTATCTGAAATACACTATACCACTCAAAAGCTTAGAGTCAGTATACAGTATTATAATAATGCATGCTTTTTTGAGCAGCAAATCAAAATATTTAAATGATTTCTGAAGGATTGTGTGACTGGAGTAATGATGCTAGAAATTTAACTTTTAAATCACAGGAAGAAATTACATTTTAAAATATATTAAAGTAGAAAATGGTTATTTTAAATCATAAATATATTTCAAAACTAATTTTTACTGTTTTTGCTGTACATTGGATCAAATAAATGGAGGCTTGGTGAGCATAAGAGGCTTCTTTAAAAAACTTTAAAATTAAAAAAAGTAACTGATAGCGTAATTTGAAAGTTAACCTTTTTTTTTTTTTTTTTAGGATTACAGACTTGTACACTAATATGATTTAAGTTTTAATCATCATAACTAATCATGCACTTTTAGAAATTAGTCCTATTATTCACTATTCTACAGTGTTTTGGAAATAAATTCATTATTTTTATCTGCAAAAATAATTCCAAGTATTCAAATAAAAGTTTTTAAGAGAATAGAAGCCATTGAGTTCCTTCAAGAGTCGATTCATCTGTCAGAAACGCTGGACTTCAACTGAATATGAGAGTTTGAGAGCTGTATATTTAACCAAAACTCACATAAACTATGTGGAAAAAGCACATTATGGACCTTTGGAGAGACTCCACATTATAAATCTGATGATGCTTCCCATTACAATCCATATATCCCACAGATTCATATTACAACGGCCAGAATTCCCACTTCAAGAGGAGATGATCCCAGCAGGACACACAATAATCCAACTACATATGTCAAAATAGTTTTCAGCCTACTTAATCAGTTCATAAACCACATCCACACACAAAAACACCGCGGGTATCCCATGATAGAGAAGCGGACAAGCCTCGGCATATTCCCATTTAGTCTGAGATCAGGAATCGGGAGCGAAACAAACAGCGCGAAACAAATTATCAAACTCCAACTGAACTCGTGAGCCTCTGAAAAGGATGTAGTAACTCTCTGAACACTTCATTAACTTCCACCGGCCGCGCTGAAGATGTAAATGCTACATTACCTGGTTTATGTCATGAATTATCCGTCAGAGAAAAGTTTTGAGGACGCCGCTTCTCTCTCTCCCTCAGTCACAGACAGTGTGGAAGCGCGCGCACGACTCCTCCCTCCCTCCGCGTGCACGCACTGAGGTCATTACGACGTCTACGCCAAAGTATGTTTACTATCAAGGGGGCTTCTCTCAGTTAGTGAGGTATTTTGATTTAGTGTTGAGGTAAATTCAACACTGGACCTCCACCCACACTGAGCAGGAACGCGTCTTCTCATTTTTCACCCTAGCTGAATAAACATTTAATTTTCTGTACACAAGCCTTGATTACAAAAACAAAATCCACTATCATTGCCAGTTCATTAAATCTATACTGACTTTTTATGGCAGCATGCCTCAACAGCAGACATTAAAGAGCTAATACTGTCTGTCATATTACATGGGGCAAGATATCACAATGAGAACATGGCATTACTGTTATAAGCTTTATGTGGGTAATAAACAGAAAAAATAACAACTATATGAAGCCCCAACATGTATGCATTTTTTCCCCAATATGTTTATTGCCTTTTTCAACAAACGCAACATATTATACAAAAAATGGAAAAAGAAAAAAAAAAAGAAGAAGAAAATAAACATGTATGCATTTGTTTGGACTCTTAGAGACCCCAGTGATTTGTGTTTAAAGTACATTTAAAGTTAACCTATTGTTTTCCCATTACAGGAATTTATATTATTAAGTTTTAATCAGCAAAAAGCATTTTTTTTTTATTTAATTATGGCAAAGACAACTGATCAACTGTGTTTTTTACATTCTTAAACCCTCCCCAACCAACCCAGAACAAACTAATATAAATAATAACCTAATATGAATAATAATAATAATAATAATAATAGCAATCGCAATACTGGTAATAGAAATTAAAATACAACACAGATAAATAATGCAATAGTTAATGATGAAAAATTTAAATAATTGAAAATAAGTAAATAAATAAGAAATAAATAAGAAGGGGTAAGGAACATATATGCATTTGTTTGGACTCTTAGAGACCCCAGTGATTTATGTTTACAGTAATTTTAAAGTTAACCTCTTGTTTTCCCATTACATGAATTTATAATATTAAGTTTTAATCAACACAAAGCATTTTTTTTATTTATTTCAAAGACAAATGCTATTGTTTGTACATAAACTGTGTTTTTTACATTATTAAACCCTCCCCAACCAACCCAGAACTAATATAAATAATAACTTAATAAATAATAATAATAATAATGATAGCAATCGCAATACTGGTAATAGAAATTAAAATACAACAAAGATAAATTCTGTATAATTATGTAATTATGTAAATGTAAATTAAGTAAGTAAATAAACAAATAAACAAATAAATAAGAAGGGGCAAGGAAGAAGAAAAAAAGGTTATACCACACTCAGGAATATTACATATAAGAATAAAAAATTTCGATAACAATTCAAAAATTGTAAATAATAATAAATTAATATATAATAATAAATAATAAAAATAGTGATTGCAATAATGGTAATAGAAATGAATAAATAATTAATTTATATAATAAATACAACAAAGATGAATCATGCAATGATGAAAAATAAAGTCACTGAAAATAAATAAATAAATAAGTGTGTGTGGGGGGGGGGTAATTGGATATCACAATCAGAAATATTACAATGTCAAATCACTGTAATGAGCAACATAAACACTACATAAGAGACGGGTGAAAAAAAAGAAGAAATTTCGATAGCAATGCAAATCCCATTACTCCCCAGGAAGTACATTCATAGCTGAGAAATATGATAATAAGGGTTGCCAGACAAGAGAATTTATGGGAACTTCTAATTGAATATTTAATCTTTTTTTAAGTGTAGGTATCACATCAACTCGTGAAGCCAGTGTGATGCTTTAGGCGGATTTGTAAATTTCCAAAGTAATAAAACCTGTCTGCAAGCCAATAAGCACAAAAGCAATTATGCACGTTTCAGAAATCTGAGACCCTGTCGGCTATTTCTTACATGTACAGTTATCAAATCTGTTTTGTTTATAATCAGTTCACATAAGATTAGAAAAACCCAGATACTCTAATCCACTGGTTCTCTGGTGGTACACAGAGAAATTACTGAATTAAATGTAAATTAAAGGGTTACTCCAAAATGACAATTTTGTCATTAATTACTTACCCCCATGTCGTTCCAAACCTGTAAAAAGCCCTGTTCGTATTCGGAACACAAATTAAGATTTTTTTTTATGCATTTTGGAGCGTAGAACGCAAACAGCGTACGATGTTCTCTATCAGTTGCGTCACACCGATACGCTGTTTACGCTTGATTTAACTGAAAACAGCGTGACGCAGCTGACAGAGAATAGCGTACGCTGTTTGCATTCAACGCTCCAAAATGATGCTACCACCTACACACTGCAAGTTTCAGGAGTGGCAACCGCATTTAAATGTGTCCCATAAATTATCTTTCCATGTATGGAACAGCCACTCCCGCATTTGTAACCATAGTAACATTTTGCCATATTGCATGAGTGAATAAGAATTTAGCCGTTTAGTATCTGCCATTTTTTGGCTAAAGCTATTTTTGTCCGGCGATTTTAACTAAACTACTGATAAGCGTGCTGTGTTTTGTTTATGCTCGGGAGGCTGCTTTATAGAGCGCTGTCTTGCAGTGTTGCCATGTCCTCGTATTTACAAGCGCTTTTAGGCATGTTATTTGGTCTTAGCTAAAAAAGCTAGGCACTTTATGGGGTTGATAATGTTGTCTGTGGTGGATATGAGATATATGATTTTTTGGTGTTATAAAACATAAAGCATTTGGGGGTTTTACTATTTTTTTGCGCTTGCCTGTTTGTTGTTTTTTTTATGAAGATTAAGTGATGGGAAGTTCGGATCATTTACGGACTCGGATCTTTAAGTCTCGTTCAGCAAAATGAACAAATCTTTTTTCGAGTAATTTTGTTCATTCCGTTCATTTTAGCAAAATGTAATTAAAATGTTACGTTACTTCCCTAACACATCTACTGCTTACACAAACACTGATCACACTACAAACAATAAAACTATAATGCTATAAGAAACAGAAAATATTAATTAATTGTTTACCTGGGTATTTTGTCTATGCTTAGCTCACCTCACCTCTCATCTGACAAGTTTTCGGTTTTGAGTCGTTCATTCATCACGTGACAGCCCCATAAGCTTATGCAGTCTGAGCCGGAAAGAGAATTGATTAGTTCATCTTTCGAGTCCGGTTTTGAGCATCAACTGCTGGAATAAGCTGAGGTAGTGTGACGGCTGCCTGACACCTGTCACTCAAGTGGCCACGCCCTTAATTATGCAGAATTCTAATGCTTAATATAATTTAAACGGGTGAGTTAGAAAAAAAATCACCCCCCTCAGAGTTGTCATGAAGGGCAAAACTAACTGTAAAAACCAAAACCACTTTTTGTACCAGGCTGTAAACATGTTTTTATCTGTTATAAAGTTGAACATTTTAACACGAAAGTCTATGGGGATTTGCTCCCTTTTGGAGCCAGCCTCAAGCGGCCACTCGATGAACTGCAGCTTCAGTCACTTCCGTATTGTTTCAAGAGCGAGAGTGGGAGGTTGCCGCTTGGTTTTGAGTCGTTCGTTCATCACGTGACAGCCCCATAAGATGAACGAACCCGAACATAACCTATAGGATATTGCGCATGCGCGACTGAACGAATCACTACCAGAGACGACTCGTTCTTCCCGAGTCACATAAAAGATTATTTCAAAATGAACGAATCGTTCAAGAACGACCCATCACTAATGAAGATCTGGCAACACTGACACTTCACTGCAGGGGTCGTGGACGCAGTTAGCCTAGCCCCGTGTCCAAGCTAAGGAAAAGTCTTCATTCACCGTTATTTTCTTGCATCTCAGGTATGCGCACAGTAAATGCGGTTGTCACTCCCATATTTTACTGATTTATGTGTGTACAGAATGCGATTAAGGAGTAAAAGGTGAACTGAGAACCGAATTTAGCTGCAGTGTGTACGTTTTGTCCGGCGATTTTAACTAAACTACTGATAAACATGCTGTGTTTTGTTTATGCTCGTGAGGCTGCTTTAGAGAGCGCTGTCTTACAGTGTTGCCATGTCCTCGTATATACAAGTGCTTTTAGGCAAGTTATTTAGTCTTAACTAATAAAGCACTTTATGGAGTTAATAAAGTGGTATTTGGCGGATATATGATTTTTTTAGTGTTATAAATCAAAGCATTTGGGTGTTGTACTGTTTTGCGCTTGTCCTTGTTTGTTGTTTTTTTTCTATGAAGACCTGCAAACACTGACACTTCACTGCAGGGCTTGTGAACGCAACTAGCCTAGCCCCGTGTCCAAATCAGTTAAGGATACGACTTCTTTCACCGTTAATTTCTTGCATCTCACATAAAGACAAAGACACATTTCTGATGCTTGTTTAGATACGTCATTAACAACTAGTTGTTCAGTTCGGTTCCGTTTAAATCCGTTCTATGCTCGGGAGGCTGCTTTAGAGAGCGCTGTCTTGCTGTGTTGCCATGTCCTCATATTTACAGGCGCTTTTAGGCATGTTATTTGGTCTTAGCTAATAAAGCTAGGCACTTTATAGGGTTGATAATGTTGTCTGTGGCGTATATGGCCAAGTACACACTGCAGCTAAATTAGGTTGTCAGTTCACCTTTTATTCCCTAATCGCGTTCTGTACACACATAATTCACTAAAATACGGGAGTGACAACTGCATTCCACAAGCGCTTTCACTTCCGAAAAATACAGGTAGTGACAACCGCATTTACAGAAATTCTATGCAGTGTGTACAGAACCGAACTAAACAACTAGTTGTTAATGATGTATCTAAACACACATCTGTACATGAGATGCAAGAAAATAACACTGAAAGAAGTCTTTTCCTTAGCTTTTCCTAGAGCTAGGCTAGTTGCGTTCATGAGCCCTGCAGTGAAGTGTCAAATCTTCATAGAAAAAAACAACAAACAAGGACAAGCGCAAAAAACAGTAAAACACCCAAATGCCTTATGTTTTATAACACCAAAAAATACATCTCATATCCGCCACAGACAACTTTATCAACTCCATAAAGTGCATAGCTTTATTAGCTAAGACCAAATAACATGCCTAAAAGCGCTTGTAAATATGAGGACATGGCAACACTGCAAGACCGCGCTCTTTCAAGCAGCCTCCCGAGCATAAACAAAACACAGCATGTTTATCAGCGGTAGTTTAGTTAAAATCGCGGGACAAAAAGAGTCTTTAGGCAAAAAATGGCAGATACTAAACGGCTAAATTCTTACCAAAGACTATATAGAATACCCAGGACGTGTTTCTCGTATAGTTTTGAATGAGTTTTTTGGTTCAGTGCATGTGAAAACGTTAATTGTGAGAAAGCTTAAAATATATGTATATAACTGTATATATATGTACTTTATTTGATTATAAATCTATAGACACACACAAATAAAGTGCATACACTTGATATTGTGTGTTTCGGATGTTTTCTTTCCATTAGTATAAAAGAAGATGTTATGAAAGCAAAATACCTTTAATGACTGGTGCATGAAAAAACACTACTTTTGCCTGCAGTATTTTACTTTAAATATGTTGACCTATTAAACGGCTTTGGGGTCTCTCAAATCTCTTTACTGAACTTTATGAAAGAGGTGGTGCATTAAGGTGATTTGAAAGTAGAATTTACTTTACTGAAAAAAAGAACAACATTAAACCTTGTGTTTTGGAAAATGTTTAGTCAGCCTGAAATGAACCGTGGAAGCAGAACCATATGAAAGGCCGAGATTTACCGCAGGAAAGATACTTGTGTCGAGATTCCTATGACAAATCTAAGTGCTATTCCCGAAGTTACGGCTGGCAGTGGATGTGATGAAGTCTTTAATGCAGTTTGACCTTTGCCGTTCCAGTGCACAGGGTGAATGGAGGAGTTTTAGCGGGATCCTGTGGGGATTCACTCATGTGGCGAGTCTAAAATAGAGCCAGATCTCCACAGCAGCTGTCCTGCAGATGTTTGCAATAATGAGAGTTTGTAATTACAATTCAAAGTGAACTGGATATGCTCTTAGCCCGTGTGCGTTAATATTTATGCACTTTTCAGGAATCAACTCAATCCTGTCACCATCTGGTACAGAAAGGTATTGCAAACAGAGTGCTACAATACATTAATTTAATTGTTTACCTGCAAGTGAGTCATTTTAATATGCCGATTTACTGCTCAAGAAACAATACTGATTATGGTCGTTGTTGAAAACATTATTTGATGAATAAAAAAGTTCAAATGAACAGTATTTACCTGAAATGGAATGCATTTGTAACATTAAATCTTTACTCTCATTTTTGATCAGTTTAATGCATCCTTGCTGAATAGAAGTATTAATTTCTGTATGAATGTGTGTGATAATCCTTCTGTAATCTATAACCAACAACACACACCTGTTGTGGGCATCCAGTGGCTCTGGTCCAGGTCTGGTGGTCTTGTCTGTGAATGTGAATTAGCTGCTGCACTGCGCTGCTCTGCTCAACAGCTGCTGACTGAGATGATTTGTGATGTGGTTGAGTTCCCACATGAAGGCTTCTTCTAACAAACGCTGCTTGTGTAATGTGTAACGTTAAAGAGAGGCACAAGAGCTCGGAAAGATGTTGAACACATGGTTAGATCACATTAAAGGGTCCGTGAAATCAAAATGAGAGTTTGTGGCTTTCAACCCATGTTTTTTTAGCTCTGAGATCTTTGTCAACTAACAGGGAGCGTTCGAAAAACGTTTTGGCAAGGTTCTCTTAACGTTAGGAGCAAATGCTTTCTAGTTAATAGAACATTCTTTCAAAGTTATCTTGTCTTTATTTTCTTTAATACATACACTTGATTCTTAATACTTTGTTGTTACCTAAATGATCCACAGCTGTGTTTTTTTGTTTAGTGATAGTTGTTCATGAGTCTCTTGTTTGTCCTGAACTGTCCACTTTTCAGCATTTTTGCGTATTTAAACACTTTCCAACAAAGACTGTATGATTTTGAGATCCAACTAAAGGGACTCATACGCAGCTATTACAGAAGGTTCAAACGCTCACTGATGCTCCAGAAGAGGTGAAAACTTTTGAACAAAATGAAGATTTTTCTTATTTTGCCTAAATATCTTTATTTATTTAATTTTTTTTTTATGTATTTAGTACTGCCCCTTAGAAGCTACATAAGATACTTATATAGGGTGATCATATTTTTGTTTTCAAAAAAGAGGACGTAGGACGGGGGGCGGGCAGGGCAGGGTATCAAGTTTTGGTATCAAAATATGCAATTTTCATACCAAAACTACATATTTTACGATCACCATTCTAGTTTTGGTATCAAAATACGGCATTTCCATACCAAAAATACACATTTTACAGTCAAAGCTACACATTTTATGGTCGCTCGTCTATTTTTGGTATCAAAAATGCCATTTCCATACCAAAAACACACATTTGACGGTCAAAGCTACACATTTTACAGTCACTTGTCTAGTTTTGGGATCAAAATACGCCATTTCCATACCAAAAATACACATTTTACAGTCACTCGTCTAGTTTTGATCATAAAAACTACATATTTCTAGATCATAAAAACTACATATTTTATGATCACCGTTGTAGTTTTGGTATCAAAATATGCCATTTCCATACCAAAACTACACATTTTACGGTCACTTGTCTAGTTTAGGTATCAAAATACGCCATTTACATAAGATACTTATATAGGGTGATCATATTTTTGTTTTCAAAAAAGAGGACGTAGGACGGGGGGCGGGCAGGGTATCAAGTTTTGGTATCAAAATATGCAATTTTCATACCAAAACTACATATTTTACGATCACCATTCTAGTTTTGGTATCAAAATACGCCATTTCCATACCAAAAATACACATTTTACAGTCAAAGCTACACATTTTATGGTCGCTCGTCTATTTTTGGTATCAAAATACACCATTTCCATACCAAAGCTACACATTTTACGGTCACTTGTCTAGTTTTGGTATCAAAATATGCCATTTCCATACCAAAAATACACATTTTACGGTCAAAGCTACACATTTTACGGTCACTTGTCTAGTTTTGGTATCAAAATATGCCATTTCCATACCAAAGCTACACATTTTACGGTCAAAGCTACACATTTTACGGTCACTTGTCTAGTTTTGGTATCAAATATGCCATTTCAATACCAAAAATACACATTTTACGGGTCACTTGTCTGGTTTTGGGATCAAAATATGCCATTTCCATACCAAAGCTACACATTTTACGGTCACCGTTCTAGTTTGATATCAAAATATGCCATTTGCATACCAAAAATACACATTTTACGGTCACTCGTCTAGTATTGGGATCAAAATACGTCATTTCCATATCAAAACTTCATATTTTACGATCACCGTTGTAGTTTTGGTATCAAAATATGCCATTTCCATACCAAAACTACACATTTTATGGTCGCTCTTCTAGTTTTGGTATCAAAATATGCCATTTCCATACCAAAACTACACATTTTACGGTCAAAGCTACACATTTTACGGTCGCTCTTCTAGTTTTGGTATCAAAATATGCCATTTCCATACCAAAAATACACATTTTACGGTCAAAGCTACACATTTTACGGTCACTTGTCTAGTTTTGGTATCAAAATATGCCATTTCCATACCAAAAATACACATTTTACGGGTCACTTGTCTGGTTTTGGTATCAAAATATGCCATTTCCATACCAAAGCTACACATTTTACGGGTCACTTGTCTGGTTTTGGTATCAAAATATGCCATTTCCATACCAAAAATACACATTTTACGGGTCACTTGTCTGGTTTTGGTATCAAAATATGCCATTTCCATACCAAAGCTACACATTTTACGGGTCACTTGTCTGGTTTTGGTATCAAAATATGCCATTTCCATACCAAAGCTACACATTTTACGGTCACCGTTCTAGTTTGATATCAAAATATGCCATTTGCATACCAAAAATACACATTTTACGGTCACTCGTCTAGTTTTGGGATCAAAATACGCCATTTCCATATCAAAACTTCATATTTTACGATCACCGTTGTAGTTTTGGTATCAAAATATGCCATTTCCATACCAAAACTACACATTTTACGGTCGCTCTTCTAGTTTTGGTATCAAAATATGCCATTTCCATACCAAAACTACACATTTTACGGTCAAAGCTACACATTTTACGGTCGCTCTTCTAGTTTTGGTATCAAAATATGCCATTTCCATACCAAAAATACACATTTTACGGGTCACTTGTCTGGTTTTGGGATCAAAATATGCCATTTCCATACCAAAGCTACACATTTTACGGTCACCGTTCTAGTTTGATATCAAAATATGCCATTTGCATACCAAAAATACACATTTTACGGTCACTCGTCTAGTTTTGGGATCAAAATACGCCATTTCCATATCAAAACTTCATATTTTACGATCACCGTTGTAGTTTTGGTATCAAAATATGCCATTTCCATACCAAAACTACACATTTTACGGTCGCTCTTCTAGTTTTGGTATCAAAATATGCCATTTCCATACCAAAACTACACATTTTACGGTCAAAGCTACACATTTTACGGTCGCTCTTCTAGTTTTGGTATCAAAATATGCCATTTCCATACCAAAACTACGCATTTTACGGTCACCGTCTAGTTTTGGTATCAAAATATGCCATTTCTATACCAAAACTACACATTTTACGATCACCGTTCTAGTTTTGGTATCAAATATGTCATTTCCATACCAAAACTACAGTCACCGCTATGCAGATTGATCATAAACACAGGTAAAAAGCTTCCTACCACAGTGGCCATCCTTCACAAAACTAATATCTACCACAGTTTTATCACAGCTAGAACGCAAAATGTTTCAATACAAGCATTTCAAATGGGATTAATGCAATATTTCAAACTCGCCGCAACAGTTTAAAATCAGCCCAATTCTGTGGGGAAAAAATGGATCTGGCAACCCTACATCCAACACGAGCTGAATCCAAAGCGGTTTAAATGCTCCGCATATTGATAGTGATTCCGTGATGCGCGAAAATTATACCTATTCAATATTAGAATGTTTGCGGGAGCGGGATTAAGAAAACAGTCCCACGCAAGGCTTTTTAATACAAAAACGCACTGAATGAATGGCGACTGTAGAAAGCAAAAGCCGATTCCCGGACATTTTGGGCGATTTAGGAATCCCGGCCGATCGCATTTTTTAAGTACAAAAAGAGGACATGTCCGGGGAAAAAACGAAGCACGGTCAGCCTAACTTACATGTTATACTATAATGTATTACTTAATGCGTTGTGTTTCCTTCTGAAGCATCAATGAGCATTTGAACCTTCTGTAATAGATGAAAAACAAAGAATTTGTGGGAGCTGAAGGATTTTTCTGAAGAACAGCTGGCAGTTTAACTGTCCAGGACAAACAAGGGACTCGTGAAAAACCATCACTAAACAAAAAAACACAACTGTGGGTCGTTCAAGTAACAACACAGTATTAAGAACAGGGATTATTTTTCTCTAAATAATAAAAATAACATGCATTTTGTATGATCCCTCTTATTTTGCAGATTCTGTAAGGTGTATATAAACTTTTGACCTCAACTGTACATTAGCACAGAAACATTGTTTATACATATTTAATGGAATGTTTTTTTTATTTATATTTTTAAATGTTACTTGTTTCAGAACATTCAGAGAACTTTCAAAAGTAACATTCCCATAATGATGCAAAATTAAAAAATGGATTGCTCACCTAATGTTCGCATTCATATTGCAAAATTTACAGTAGCACATTTTTCTTTGCATGCAGTAACTAGATTTATACATTTGCCATAGTGTGCATAAAATACTCTATTCCTCAGTGCAATACAGTGCAACTTGGCTTTCTATTTTCAGTGTGACAAATGAATTTAAAGTAATATCAACAGTGATTTTCAGCATCTCTTAAAGTTGTATTCCATTTTGGACATAGACAATCACTCTGAAAAAATAAAGCGTCATAAGTACAGGTTTCGTGTGGTATCTGGATTTTTTTGTATATTGGAAACTCAGCATAGTGTAACCCATGTACTTTACTTGATTATAAAAAGCTGGAATAAATGCAATTTTGTTAGAAAGCAGCTCAACCGGGGGGACAATAAGATTGAAATATGCTTCATAAAAATACATGAATGCAAAAAACAAGCTGTGATGTGAAATACATCAGAATTAGATTCATTTGTGGGATATTTCTAAGCGTAGGTATTGTTTTTAATCCTGGTGCATGCTGGGAATGTGTGCGTGTGTGTATATCTCTAATCCACATAAACATGGATCATTTGCATTACATGTGCTATCAATATAATCAGCCTGAATCCCTATTAGCTTAAACCAAGAATCAAAAAAAGCTGAACAAGAAATAAAGAGAAGGAGACAATGAACAAATCTCGGAGAAAAAAAAGATATTTTATTTCAAAGTCAAAACAAAATGTGATTTTATTATCGTTTTATACATATTTTAGGTTTTTTCTTATAATTAAATATTTTGCATAAAGAAATTGTATTAAATTAAATATGCTTTTTGAAGTTTACTATAATTATCTAATAGTAAGCATATTTTAAAATCTTAACCCTTATGTTTTTGCCTATTTTTATAACCATATTTAGTATTTTTGTATTTTCCATTATTCTCAGTAAATTCCTAATATACTAATACAGCATTTTTTGATTGCTATGTTGTTTTTACAGTAATAAGAGTCTACATTTATATTAGTTTTTAGGTGAAACATGCTTAAGCTTCATAAAAATAATTGTTCAACTCATTCACATACATGCAACGTTTATATTTCTCTCCAAACTCATTTTAAGCATCCAAACCAGTATCTTTCGAATCAAAAGTTTTTATAAGTTTATGAGCAACATAAATTCAGTAAAGCATGTTTAAACTTGAATGGACAGTGTTTATGATCCTCCCTTTTGTCTTTATCCTTCCAGTATGTTTGAGAGTCAAACACGCTCTTTGTTTTTGGCATTCGGCCCGTTCACACACTCAATAGGGGCTCTTTTGTGCTGTCTGCATTAGACGCCTAAATATACAACACACTTCCTCCAGTCCTCATCATACTGACAGCTCAAAGCCACCACACGCAGCGTTTCTTCACTGAGCGCTTCGTGTCACGACCAGAGCATTTGGCTCGCCTTCCCTGAGAAACGTCACATTAGACAAAGCCATAAACTCATGCTTTATGAGAAACATCAGCAAGTAAGATTAAAGCGCATCATTATGGTATACAGCTCTGTAATATTTGCCATCATATATGTCTGGAATATTTGCTGAGAATGTCCTCACCCTAAAGCCATCTAAGATGTAGATCAGTTTTGGAGACATGTAGCATTGCATCACTTGCGCACTAATTACATTACATTAATGATGAATTGATGACTTGAATTTCTAAAATGAAGGATTTTCTTCCCCCTTTAATATAGCTGACTAATTAAATGATTTGTTAACACCATGCAAGCTTTAGTGGCTAATTTAGTGGAAAATCTAAGCTTTAAAATGATAACTTATAACTTACACAAAAAATAAAAACAGTTGAAAGTTTAAACTGAATTAATTACAAATAAAAATAAATTAGTAATAAACAACAACAAATAGATAAGCAATTCAAATAAAGCACAATTATTAAAATATTAAGCAATTAAAAAAAGTAAAATAATAATAAACAAATAAATTAGAAATAAAATACAGTAATGAAAAAAAAGAAAAACGAAACAAATAAAATGATTAAATAAATGTAATTAAAAATTAGAATACAATAGTGACAATAGCAAAAAAAAATACAATTAAAATAAATATAAATAAAAAATTTACATTTAAAATTAAATAAAACTGATTAAGATAACAAAGTAATATAATACAATAAACAGTTGAAAGATAAAATTAAATAATAAAAAATAAATAAATTAGTAATTAATAATAAATTGATAAATAAGCAATTAAAATAAAAAAGCACAACCAAAGCATTATTATTATTATTATTATTATTTTAATTTCAATAGTTTTTTTATTTATTTAAATATATTTTTTGCATATTTAATTATTTTATCAATTTATCTTTGGTATTTTTATTACCATTTTTTAAATGTGTAACTTATTTGTATAGAAATTATTTCAACTGTTTATTTTTGTATCACATTACTTTATTTTAAGTTATCTTAATCATTAGTTATTTAATTTTAGATTTAATTTTCTTTAAATATATTATTTTTATTTTATTATGTATATATTTATTTTAATTGCATATATCTTCACTATTATTTTTATTCTTTTATTCTAATTTGTATTTATATATTTTTTATTTTGTACTTTATAATTACTTTAAGATATATATAATTGCATTTGTATTTTAATTTTATTGTATTTCAATGTTTTTTTTTAATTACTTTAAGTTACCTTAATAAGTTTTATTTAATATTGTTTTGATTTTATTATTTTTACTATTACTTTTGTTTTATTATATTTTATTTTTAATTGTTTTATTTAATTTAACTTTATAACTTTGTTTTTTTCCATTATTATAATCTATATAAATAGTTTTTTGTATCGTATTACTTTAAGTTATCCTTATTAGTTCTCTTACATTTTTTTTTTTTTTTAAATATTTTATTAAATATTTTTATTATTTATACATTTAGTTTAATTGTATCTATATTTTATTGATAGTTTAAATTTTTATTCTGTACTTGTTAATTACTATTATTTGTTACGTTTATTTAAATTCATTATGGTTTATTATTCTTTTAACTTCAATTATATATTTATTTTATCTTAAAAAGTGGAAAAAAAGTCCAAATCCACCAACGTATGCGTTTAGAACTGTTTTGGTTTGTAAAAAGTGCTTCATCTGTGCTTTTTTTTTTTCCAGATTCAGACCAGGTGACTTTCCACTGGAGGAAGTTTTTAAATGGACTCATATTTTAGTTACAAATGTCTTGATGGATTAGTTTCTTACAAACATGCAGCTTTTGGATATTCAAGATGTTAACTGATGGACTGGAGTGGTGTGGATTATTGTGATGTTTTTAAATCAGCTGTTTGGGCTCTTATTCTGACGGCACCCATTCACTGCAGAAGACCAATTGGTGAGCAAGTTATGTGATACAACATTTCTTAAAATCTGATGAAGAAACAAACTCATCTACATTTTGAAAGGCCTGAGGGCGAGCACATTTTCAGCAAATGTAATTGCAAAACCTATATCTACTGAATGGATTCTACTGCCACCTAACGGTCATGAAATGAAACTACACCGCCATTTCATTTGCTGGAAAAGTGAATTTTACTGGTATGAAAGTCTCATTTTGTGAGAGTAGGAAAAACAGTTTCATTGATTATCAAAAATAAAATTGATAGTCCATGCACATTCATGCTACAATGAAGCGCCAAGCATATTAACATTTGTTCATGTCAGTTAAACAGCAAAACTGAATCTCTCCCACAGCACAGCTTTAATTCACACCGGGTTAATGAATCGTCCACACAGCGCAAGCACACAATGCAGGTAGAAAAACCTTCAAAGCTGCAAAGCTACAAACAACCTAAACAGAAAAATCACATTACAGTAACTTTGTTACAAGTCACATCCATGATTCACCTACAAAAACACGTCCTGGTTGTCTTTTGCACATCATGTCGTCAGAAGCTCAGCAGCGAAAGCTATTTTGGCTCAAAACTTGCGTGGCTGTTGAATGCAGACGGAGATGCGCGGGACGTGAGGTTTCTCCACGCTCGGTCTGACTCTGCTGTGCCTCACAGAAACTGGAGTCTCTGGGAAATCATGACCCAACTGCAGGAAATAAACATGAATGGTAAATACAACACTTGATTTCTAAAATTAAGGACTTTTTCCGTTAATAAAGTTGTCTAATTAAATGATTTTTTTAACACCATGGCAAGCTTTAGTGGTCAATTTAATGGTAAAATCTAAGCTTTAAAATAATAATAATAATAATAATAATAATAATAATAATAATAATAAAAAAAAAATGCAATTAAATAAATTAGAACACAATAGTGACAACAGCAAAATAAAAATTAAAATCTAAAAATAAATGTAAAAGTTAAAACTATTAAGATAACTATGATACAATAAACAGTTGAAAATTACAAAAAACAAATTAGAATAAAATAGTAATAGCAAAAATAAAGTTCATAAATAAAATTAAAAATATTAAATCTAAAACTGAATTTAAAATTAAACGAGAAGAAGGATAACTTTATACGATACAATAAACAGTTGAAACATTAAAAATGAAAAAAAAAAAAATGAATAAAATGGTTACAATGATAAATTCTCAAAAAAGTATGTGAATAAAATGAAAAAGTAAAACTTAAAAATTAAATAAAACATTTTGTAAGTTATATTAAAGTTAAATAAAATTAAAATGACAAAACAAGTTAATAGTAATAATAATAATAATAATAAATAATAAGACAAATAAGCAATTAAAATGTTAAAAATGATCACAATATAAAATTATTATAACAATAATAGAAAGTTTAAAAAGTAATAATTAAAACAATTCAATCAAATTAATATAAAATGGTGACAATGACAATAGAAAAACATACATAAAGTATATAAATGAAAGTTAAAAAAAAAACTAAAAATAATTTAAAAGTTAAAACTGATTAAGAGAACTTAAAATAAACGGCTGAAAGTTGAATAAAATGAAATTACAAAAATTAGTAAACAACAACAACAAGCAATTAAAATAACAATGTATTTTTAATATCATCATCATTATTATTATTATTATTATTATTATTATTATTATTATTATTATCATCATCATCATCATCATCATCATCATCATTATACTTAAACTAGTAACTAACGAAGTAAAACAAAATCAAATAAAATAAATTTTATTATAACAGCATAAATAAATGCAATTAAAAGAATATAAAAAACATTTACAGTATTTAAAAAAAATAAAATCTAACACTAGATTTAAAGTTAAATAAACTCTTAAACTTAATACAAAATTAAACAGTTAAATATAAAAAAAAGGTAATTAATTACAAATTATTATTATTATTATTATTATTATTATTATTATAATAATAATAATAATAATCAAAAAAAAAAATATATATATATATATATATATATATATATATATATATATATATATATATATATATATATATATATATATATATATATATATATATATATATATTATATATATATATATATATATATATATATATATATATATGTATTTAACAAACACCTCACTGTAGTGAGCTGATGGGTTCAGAAACTGAATGCTAGTTAGACTAAACTGAAATAATGATCCATGCCCTAGTTTCCACTCTCACTCCAATTAAAAATTGCAGAGAAGAGAACACTGAACACAGCAGAGCCTGTGGAGCCATTTCAAACTACAGAAGCTGCATTTATGTCTAGTTATGACACCCACTACCATAAACTCACTTTAAACTTCAAACACTGTCTTCTACAGCAGCATCCAAACTGCAGTGCATGATGGGATTGAATTCTCAGGAAAAATTCAGGCAAAGCAATTAATATAGTGTTATTATGGTGCGACAAACCTTCTCAAGTGGACCAGCCAGGAGAAGACTCAGGTGCTGCATTCTGGAAGGGGTCGGCAGGGACCTGGACAACAAAGATTAGTATGAAACACTGCATTCATGGCATGCTGAATAAAACGGCATGATTCACTGATTTCATGCAAAGTGCTGAAGAACATGTTTCTGCTTTAGACATCTGCAGTGAGACCAAAATTACTAATACATTTGACAACATGAACATCACTTCCAGCATGCAACTGCATGAGTCATTGATTTCATGCAAAGCAACGAAGCATTTTTAGTAACAGGTTTCTGCTTCATCACTTTTTAGATGTATGCAGCAAGACTAAAGTTACTTACAAATAATATATTAGTCAAAGTCACTTACAAATAACAATAGAATAAAATGCCAAAATTTCATTTCATATATACACATACATATACACACATATACATATATAAAATTTTGGCATTTTATTCTATTGTTGATATTAAAAGCATCTTTGATTGTTGATTTCATATTTTATTTGTAAATTATGAAACTTAAAAAAAAAAAAAAAAAAAAAAAAAAAAAAAAAGACAGACATTTTCATGTCACTACTGAAACAGTGTATGTTTTTGTCCACTGGCTGAAACTGATTTTACCTAAACCCCTACATTTATGATTAGGAAATATATCAGGAACGTCACTACTGAACACCATTTTTATATAGTCAAACACTTTTTTTGGGAGTCATAACATAAGATTTAGTTTTTATATGCATACAATTGTTCAGAACTGCGCAAGCTAACCATGTGCTGATCAGCATCTTCAAGCTAGGTTTAATCTAAACATTGCCACTACCAAAACATTTGGTGGAGTTTCGGCAGTGACGTCTTTTTTTTTGGGCGTGATCTCATAAAAAGTCGAAACATTTGGTGGAGTTTGCACACACCAAAGATGTCACTGCCGAAACTTCACCAAATGTTTTAGTAGTGACTGTTTGCGTAGTGACAGTTTTATGGGATAAGTCCAAAAAACGGTCACTGCCGAAACATTTAAAGGGCATTATCCGATAAAATTACTACTGAAATAAAGACGTCACTGCCGAAACTCCATAAAATTTTGGTTGTGACTGTTTCGGAAATTACAATTTTAATCAGATAATGCCCTAAAACAGTGACAACCAAAATATTTGGTGGAGTTTCAGCAGTGACAATGTTATGGGATAACACCCCCAAAAAAAGACGTCACTGCCGAAACTCCACCAAATGTTTTGGTAGTGACAGTTTTATGGGATAACGCAAAAAAATAAATAAAAGGGGGGGGGGGGGGGGGGGTGTCACTACCAAAACATTTGGTGGAGTTTTGGCAGTGTCATCTTTGGGTTTTTTTTTTTTTGGGCGTCACAGAAAATGGTCACTACCGAAACATTTGGTGGGGTTTCGGCAGTGACAATGTTATGTGATAAGACCCCAAAAAAAAAAAAAAAACAAACAAACAAAAAAAAAAAAAGTCACTACTGAAAAATTTTGGACATCAGTAGTGATTTTTTTTTGGGGTGTCATCCCATAATATTGTCACTACCAAAATACCCATGATGAAAACATTTGGTGGAGTTTCAGCAGCAAAGTCTTCATAACCCAAACAAGTCATCATTGTTTTGGTAGTGACAAAAGGGACATAATCCTTTATTTGGGCGAAATAAACAAAATTATAGTACAGTTTTTGTATTTTAGCCCTTGCGCAACCTTATGGACATGGTCTTTTTCCCTTTTTTTAATAATTTTGCCTGTTAATGCCAACAGCATAAATTTAGTGCATTTTTATTTGAATTTCACCCTCATTTTCTTTGATAAATCCATTTTACACAAGGTCCTGAGAGGAACTATTTATTTTGTACCTAAAAGGACAAAAATGTCCTCATTGAAACCCATTAAAACTGCAGTTTTTTTTTTTTATCCCAGGGCCATTTAACTATAAAATGAAGCAATATTTGTTAATAGGCTTCAAAATTAAAATAATGTTTTCCCACCTCTGTTTGCACCAGTGGAGCTTTGCTGGAATCAAATGGGAAAAAGTTTGGTACCGCACCCAAACAAAATCTTACTAAAAGCTAAATTTAAGATATCAACCTCAAATTTGGAACACAATTTGTTTAGAATTGCAGCTGATTTATCCATTTCTGAGTTCAAAATGTTCTATAAAATATAGATAAGAAATTGCTCAGAAACCATTTCCATAAACTTAAACCTCTATAACCTTATTTTCCAACTGCCAAGGGTCTTCTTTAAAATGAGACCAAACTTCAAATTTTCATGGCAGTTTTTTGACATGGACATTTTTGTCCTCTATGAACCCATGTGTGAATTTTTAAATTGCTGCACAAGGGTTAGTATCTTTTAATTGTTTTTTTTAGTATGAAAGTTAAAATTCTGGAATGTGATGTGGTTGCTACCAAAGAATTACTGTCTCTACCAAAAATGTGCAGTCACTATCAAAACAAATGTGCATCTTGGATATTATACAGGCGATATGATCATCACTGTCAGCAGTTTAGGTAAACCACTGCATTCCATCTCAGGCCAAGAGATTCCATCTCAAGGCAGCAGATTTTCTAAGAAAAATGTTAATTAAAATGTTGAGCAAACTGCCAGAGAGATTGAACGAGAAGGAGAAAGGCACTTGAAAACATCTGAATTGAATTCAAGCTCGTCTGCAGGATATGAGAGATAGAAAGTAGTACTTTAGCATCTACAACATGTGTTGTGAAGAATCCAGATGAGTCAGAAGATACTCTACCTGGGTTTATCCATTTTCTTGGCCTCCTTCTCCACATTGGCATTATCGTCAGCGCTCTTCTTCGCCACTCTTTTTCCTCCAGCTTTCACTAAAGAAAAAGCACAACTTCACATATAACTTCAGTTTAAATCTTTTGGAAAATGTTCCACAAATGTGAAAACGTTAGAAAATGTTATAGTTTGTTCATTTGTGATCAGCTTCACAGGCCATTACTTTCCAGACACAGATTCAACAAATAAACATTTTATAAAATTCCAATATATAGAATTTTATAAAATACAATAATTATACATAATTGCAAAAACTTAAAATTTGAACATTTATTAAATTAATATTCTTTTAAAAGTGAAAAATGGACTAAGCAGTTGTAAATAACTCTAAAATCTAGTCTGGTTTGGGTGCAAGTTTAGACTCAAGCCCTGTAGATGTCCACTACCATCATCTCAGTCCACTGGCCCTGTTGTTCTGAATATTTGGCCGGTCTTTCGAGGCCGAGAAGCGTGCAAATATGCGCTCAATAAAGCGGTCCGTCCGCTCACATCAGTCTAATAAAGTGAGCAAAGGCAGCGCTCCAGCGCAGCATAATAAGGGGAGTGTTCAGTATTTGCGGTTGTAAAGATTTAAACAGCCCAGAACATTGTGTGAAATGGTCATGTGACTAAACTGCATGGTTTTTCATAACCGAGGTTGTTTGTGTAATGTATTCAGGGTAAGGCCATGTTTAAACCAGCACAGGTGATCACCTTTGACCTTTAAAGATATGTGACCCTGGACCACAAAACCAATTGTAAGGGTAAATTTTTTGAAGTTGAGATTTACACAGTATCTGAAAGCTGAATAAATAAGCTTTCCATTGATGTATGGTTTGTTAGGATGAACGTGACAATATTTGGCCAAGATACAACTGTTTGAAAATCTGGAATCTGAGGGTGCAACACACACACACACACACACACACACACACACCAAAATAAATATCCAAATATTGAGAAAATGGGCTTTCCAAATGAAATTCTTAGGCATGCTTATTATTAAATAAAAAATTAAGTTATATTTACAGTAGGAAATTTACAAAATATCTTCATGGAACATGGTCTTTGCTTAAGATCCTAATGATTTTTGATACAAGTGATAAAACTGATCATTTTGACCCATACAATGCATTTTTGGCTATTGCTACAAATATACCCGTTTCACATATAATTGACATACTTACATAAGACTACATTTACCATTGCTTTAATAGATATTAGTTTACTCAAATTAATATCCTGTCATCATTTCTTAGTTCTGAACACAAGATTATATAAAAAAAAAAAAAAAAAACACTGGCAGCAATGGCTTGGTTAACCACATTCTTCAAAATAACTTTTGGAACAACTTGTGGTTCAGTAAACTAACTGGGGTAAACTATCCCTTTTTTTTTTTTATTAATTAATATATATATATATATATATATATATATATATATATATATATATATATATAAAAAAAAAAAAAACCACACACACACACACACACACACACACACACACACACACACACACACACAATAAATTGCATACATCAATACTAAAACACCAGTTTGAAGAGATGATTGCAAACAACTACATTAAAGCATTTAATAAGCAAAGCGAAATTGCAAAACTCATGAACATTTTAAGGTTTGCACTAATCGTATTTAACCACTAAGGCTAACGTTACAGAAGCAGAAATTGAAAGTGCAGACTTCGGAACTCACATCCTGTGACACCTAGTAAGAAAACAAAGTTTTGTTTTCCTCTCACTGCACAAACACTGCCTGAACTACACACGCAGTGTAGTAGCAACAAAAAAAAGCATGCAATGCAACATTCAACCGTTAAAACACATAATAATTAATAAAACTGAACCGCTACAATAAATCTCATACTACTTAAAAGCATAAACAAAACAGGAAATCATCACTTAAAGACTAAAAACGACTTTGAACGTTTCATACGTAACTAAAAGTCCAAACCTGCAGGAGGATGACCAGCTTTTAGCGTGTCTCTCGCCCCAGTTTTAGAAAGTTGCACCATTGTTCGTTTTTCTCACAAAAACAGCGACACAAACACTCTTGCCAGTCAGTCCGCCCACTCGCGCTTTTATACTCTCCAAACCTCAGTGACGTCACGGGGGGCGCGCGTGCGTGAGGACGGCACGCAGCAGTCGCTTCGAAAATATTTGTCATGTCGATAAACCACATCAAAAACGAAGAACTGAGCGCATTACAGTAGAGAAATGCGGTCTGAATGTATGCACATAGCATATGCATCGATGTGACTCTCTGAAAGGACCTTGAAAACTAGATCAGGGTGTAAACATTCTCACAAGTGGGCGTTTTTGTGTAGCTTTTCTTAGATTTGCGGATAGTTGGGCATGAAGACTATAATTTAAGGGCTATTCTTTATATAGCGAAACATTTTTGTGGTCTACTATAATTTTGAAGAAAAACAAAAATCATAGAGAGAATTAAGAGAGAAATAAGTTAATTATAATGGAGCTTTGTAAGAGCGCGATGAACTAAGATGAATGACATCTTTTAATGATTTTAAGGGAGTTTGTAAATAAGATATTGATTTAATACAACAGTTAAATAAACAAGAAGTTAATATTAAGTGACCTACATCCATAGCTGGGTTACAAGTTACATTTTAAAGTTCTCGTAATCAGACTACAGTCACATGATTACATATTATTCACACAATAGCAATAAATCATGCATAATTCATTGATTCCCCCTAAGTTCTCTTTTTCATTTTTAAAATTTCCTTTCTAAAATAGCCTACCAATTATATACATTCAGAAAGTCCAGTTTTGTGGACATTCACACGTAGACTAGTCATTATTCAGGTGGAGACACAGCATTTGACCACTGGTTTTGCAAAAGGGTTTCAACATTGCATCAGCTACCGATGAACACATTCATTTTTATTTGAATTATCACTCTGTAGTTTTTTTTAACCATGTATTATTGTGTCTTTGGAAGGCTATTGCCTTTCATACTCATTAAAATGCAACGTTATTTCTTATTTACATGCAGTGCAGGCATTCCCAAACTTTCTGTCATCTAAAACTTATTCACCAAATATTTACTTTAAGTACCCCTGAGATTTTAAAAGAAATATTTCAATAATTAATTTTTACATTTGCATGTTCACGGTTTCTTTGATGTTGATTAATGGTCACATGGCATGCGGGTAAATAAAAATATGTAATCTTTTTTAGTAACTATTATATTAAAACAAAGACTAATGAAACACAACGAGGTTCACACCTATACTTATGAATGGGAGAAACTGCAACGTGCAATATGGAGGAATAGTCTCACCTTCTAAATGAAAGAGGTAAATTTCCCACAGACACCTGAGGCTAGACCAGCCAATCATTTTCTGGTATAGAGACATTCCTTAAAAAGGACTTTGTTTTAAAATTATTTTTTTATGATTGAATTGATTGTTAGCTTTTCATTAAACCCACAAACCCTCTGTAGTTCCTGTTCGAACCCTAGTTTGGGAAACCTTGATGTAATAAAAATGTTTAATGCACTTCATGTTGTAAATTACAATGAATGGAACATATTTTCTTACTCTTTGCATTTTTTACATCATTATGCTAAAAGATAATCCTATTTAAATCAATGTGATAGACGAGTTAAGGCAAAAGTAATCTAAAAGTAATCAGATTAGATTACCTAAATATGTAATGTAACTGATTACACTACTGACTACAATTTTTGTCATGTAATCTGGAATCAGTAACTGATTACAATTTGCAAGTACTCTTCCCAGCTCTGCCTACACCGTCTGACTATAACACTATTGCCTGATTTTGCTCTATTTCCTCGTCAAAAATGACATTTGTTTATGAATGAACGTGCATTTTAAAACAGATCTAGTCAAATGATTCAGTTTTCTATTCTTAAAGAGAGTCACTTGCTTCATTCCCGAATGAATCAGCCGTTCGAACAAATCAAATAAATGATATGATTCAGAATTTAAATCAGTGACTTGCCGCCACCTACTGGCAGATTTAGATTCATTTTTAAAGCGTTTTCAGTTTTAAATTATTTCATATTTCAAATACATAAAAATCTCAACATGAATTTATGAATTTGATTGCACTCATGCCTCCTCTGAGCCTCATTAAACATATGAAAATACACCTACAAGACATTTTTTGTGTTCTTCTGTGCCACCTCTGTAGTACAAATACATTTTGTTAATATTTTTGTTTTATCTGATTGGTAACTTATTCTTTTTCAGCTTGTTCTTCTTCTGTTGTTTTAATTAGACATTTTAAAAAGTCTATATATATATATATATATATTACATTTTGACATAAGAGATGACATACTTTTAATAAAGTTGCCAAAAATGCCATTACAAAGGTAAAAACAATATTCTACTGTAAATCTAGGATCTTTAAGGAGTCAAGTATCACCTTGTAATGGGAAGGTAAATTTTTTGATTATTGATTAGATTTTTTTGATTATTGATTAGAAGATGCTCCTGAAATTTTGACTGTTCTCCTACATTTTTTAAGTAAGTGCTCCTAAAAAGAAAAGTAAGCATAGAGCCCTGATACAATTCCAAAACATAAATTTGAATATCACATAAAGCCATGTTTAAAATTCTTATTATTATTTTAATATATATTAAAGGTAATTTTGAGTTTTCTCTTTTTATCACTTCATAAATCAGAAAATATTGCCAAAAGCCAGAAAAAAAAAACAAACAAAAAAAAAAAACGTTTTTAAGAAATAAATGTTATATAAACAAGGCAAGAAAACATTTTTTTTTTTTTAACTTTCAGACTATTCACTTATTCACCAACCACAAACACCTTTTGTTCCTCAGTTTTTGCACTTTTCTCCTTGATTTGTTATAAACTTTGGCAGTCTATAGTACTCCAAATGTTCTTATTCAGGTCTGACCGATTAGTACAGCCCAAAACATGACAATAATTGACCATTTTCAGCAGCAATAATCAGCAAAAAATGCAAGTTCTGGTCGGTTCAGTGGTTGATGACGCCTCAAAGAAAAAGGTGGAGAGATATGAATAAAAACTAATTTTGAGAAAACAACAGATATTGTAATTAAAATCCACACATGCAAACAGTTAACACGCAATAAATATAAACACTTAAAAGTGTATTTCTAATGTTTTAATTATTTCTAAAAGAAAACTATAATAGATCCAAATCTCAAAACTGACCAGTGCTTTGTCTGTAATGTCTTGGGAGTGCAGTGAGAACTGTCATCAAGATTTGAATCAGCAATCAGATCTTTATTCGATGTGATCTATGTTTTAACACATGACACACAATACTTCAAGTAGTGCCTGTTTGGAAGAAACTCCTGTAAGGATGGGAAAGTGTGTTATTTCCAGAGGGCAAAGGCGAGTTTGAGCATGAAGTGCTCAGAGATCAACTGAACAAACAAGCACCATCAGCTTTATTATGAACAGTTTGTTGATCAAAGGAGGTGCTTCATATTTTGTTTTATAACAGATTTATTTACAACTGTTCTGGGAGGGACAGCCATGGTAAAGTTACTATACCATAGCCTCTTGTGGCCTATACTACTTTAAATATTATATATATATATATATATATATAGTTTTGTTTTAATATTTTGAGTTAGTTTTTCTTTTGTATTTTCTGTTTTCATTTTAATTTGAGTAATTTTGTTGTGTGCTTTTGTCATTTTTCTATTATTTGTTTTTTTAATGTCTATATATAGATTTTATACATTCTTATTTTAGTTTCAAGTTTTGAATTGGATATAATCTGTCCATTTGGAAGACATATTTTCAACAAACAAATTAATCAATTTGCTGAGATGCATATTTGTCAGTCATACAAAAACGAAACCAGTTAGATTTCTGTAATACAAATGTGTTTTAAATAAATAATAACCAACTTTATATCTTTATCATTAATAAAATCCAATTTTTTTCAATCTCATATTTGCTTGTTCCACAGTTAGTCCTATTTTATCATTTTAAAACTGAGTAAATGTAATTTTTTTCAGAGTGAACAGATTTAATAATAGGTAATACTAAACTTTTTATTATTATTATTATTATTATTATTTTTTTTTTTTTGGAGTGCAGAAAACTGAGCTGTTTCATTACTGACAAACATGCATCACATATAACAAATGGATAAATGATAAATGTAGGCCAGGTTTAAAAGTATTTAAAAAGCCAACAGATAAAATTGTAATTAATTATATTTTAATTTCAAGAACTTCCTTTAGATTATGTTTTAATTTCAAGAATTTCCTTCAGAAATCATTCTAATATTCTGATTTGCTGCTCAAAAAAACATGTATTATTATTATGTTGAAAACAGCCGAGTAGATTTTTTTTCAGGTATATTTGATGAATACAAAGTTCAGAAAAACAAACACATAAATGTTGCTTATGGGCTGGGCTGTTTCCCAGCTTTAAAAGTATTTAAAAAGACAATAGATAAAATTGTAATTAATTTTGGAAATGTACTTATATGTCTAAAAAAGGTTCTAAAATAAACTGGATTAAAAAAAAAAAATTAAATTCATGTTCTTCTTGCAAAGTATAATGTTTTTCTTTGATTTTTGGCTGAAATGAGACATGGACCTAGCACTATGTGTTAAACCTCTCCTTTTTTTAAGTTATATTTTAACCAGATGATGAACTATTTCCTGCCAAATATAATATGAGACACATATCTTGAGTCAGTTGTTAAATATGTCTGGTATCTGCAGCGTTTGCTGTTATTGAAGCAGAATCTTTTCCCTGGAGCAGCTTTATGATGAAGGAATGCAGGCCTTTGAGAAATGACTTTTTCAGCTCCTTATATAACATGCAGCACTACTAACATCACAAACTAGCAATACCAGTTTCTAGACATGGTCAATACATAACATAAACATATAGATTTAGCATTCTGTATCACCACAGTACATATTTATAAGTGACACAAGCTTGACCGTTGGTGAATAATATATGGGCCATTCTACAGAATTCAAAGTCAGAGTTGGAAACATCTTGAAAAAGATGTCTTTCCTCCTCCTCAAAATAAATAAATAATAAAAAAAAAATGTATGTATGCAAATGATATAATATCCAAAGTACACATTATCTAGTAATTGTAAATACACTGCATGACTGTATTAAATTGTAGGTTATTTCTGTTAAATAAAGAATTATGTGTTCCCTTTGTTGCTACCGAAAAAAATAATGACATGTTTCAGTCGTGACTGTTTCAGTGGTGACCCATTTCAGATGGAATCAGCGCATGGTTAAGCATAGTTCTGACCAGCGGTGCAAATCCAAAAATGAAATGTTATGGAATAACTCCCAAAAAGTGTGCTTTATTTTATTTTATTTTATTTTAAATTATTTTATTTTATTTTAAAGTGTGCTTAATTGCAGAGAAAAGGTGTTCAGTAGTAACGTTCCTTAAAGTTACACAGATTTTTCAGACATTTGAACACATTTACCTCAAAATGATAAGACCTATCTACTCAAACCTTGAAGCTATGAGAGAGTGACACATGAATATTTCCTGATCATAAGTGTAGGGGTGTAACGTAAAATCACTCTCAGCCAATGGACTAAAACATACACTGTTTCGGTAATTCACATATTTTAGGGTACATAAAGCTTCCTAAATTGCAAAGAAAATATTATATATATTATATATTACTTCACCTTTTAAAATAGTCAAAATGACCTTTTTAAAAACAACAATGAAAAAAAAATATTGCAATATCATTTTTATAAGTTGAAATTTAGGGTTTAGGGTTCAGGACTATGGAGGGCCGAATTGTTAAATACATAATTTGTAACAGCACAAATAAATGTATTAATTATATATTTATTTAATTCCATTTTTTTTTTTTTTATGAATTGAATAATTTATTTATGAAATTATTTATTATATATTTAATTAAGTATATATTTATTAATTTAACTATTTATTTATTTATGTAAATATATAATTATGTAAACATACATTATTTCTTTATTTATGCATTTATTTATTGCCTCCACATTTCATTTTGAGGTTTGCTGTTGTATGCATGTCACTCAACAGTAATTATTTAATTATTTATAAATAAATAAATAAATAAAGTGTTACATAAATGAATAAATAAATAATTAAATACATATACAATTAAACAATTAAATTCATAAATAAATAACTAAATACTTAGTTAAATATACAACTAAATAATTACATATAAAAAAATCGAATAAATATATAATTAAGTTAATAATTAAATAAATAAATATATAATAAAATCTCTCTCTCTCTCTCTCTCTCTATATATATATATATACTTAATAAATATGTAATCAAATAATTAGATAAATAATTAAATGAACACATACATAATTCAATAAATATATAATTTATATATTTATTTGTGCTTTCAAAAATTAAATTGTGTATTTAACAATTTATTTATATTTCAACATTTATTTAATGATTTAATTTTGAGTAATTCGGCCCTCCATACAGGACAGCCATCTTCCCAATTGAAATTACCCAATAAATGATGATTTTATATATATATATATATATATATATATATATATATATATATATATTAAGCTTACTGATTTTCTAAATATTATTGTGGGGTTCAATAGATAGTAGAAGGATCTTAGTAAACCTCTAAAATTTGACTAAACTGCTTTTTGGTTGTGGGACATCCCATATACAACCCGCAATACACACACAGTCCAACAGATGGCGGCGGTGAAACGTTTAATAAACTGTTGCTTGGCGACGAGGACGCAAAACAGTGCGTTCTGCGCATGCGCTTATACTCTACGGCGCTGAAAGTTTTTACAAATTAAAACAACGAATTGTCGATCAGAGTAATTAGCTAAGCCCATCGTCATTTTTTATTCTTAACAAGACATTTCTATGGCTGGTAAAAAGAAGGAGATCAGTTTACAGGTTTGTAGTGCAGCAGAACCTTTATTCAGTAACTTTATCAGCATTCAACTGTAAACTGTAAAAAAGGGGAAAGTGGGTCTGACTGTAGTTTTATAGTTTGTTTACTTTGTGTGTCAACTGGAAAAACCATGAAAACTCTCGAAAACTTTTAAATGCAGGTAAATATCAATAATGACGATCAATGGAGTGAAGTTTTGGCAACGAGAGGGTTAATAGGTGAGTGAATATTTATCTATCTATCTACCTATCCATCTATCTATCCATCTATCTATCTATCTATTCAAAAGTTTTTGAACAGTAACAGTAAGATTTTTTGTTTTTTTAAAGAAGTCTCTTTTGCTCATCAAGTATGCATTTATTTGATCAAAAGAAAAAGATTCTAAATTTATTTATTTATTATTTTAAAAAAATATATATTATTATGTTGAAAACAGTTGAGTATAATTTTTTCAGATTTCTTTGATGATTTGACAGTTCAGAAGAGCAGCATTTATTTAAAATTGAAATCCTAGGTTAAACTGAAAACATTATAAATATCTTTATCATCACTTTTGTTCAGTTTTAAGCATCCTTGCTGATCTTTGGATCTTTCTATTCATCAAAAAATCCTGAAAAAATGTGCTCAACTGTTTTAAATATTGATATTATTATTATTATTATTAATAATAATAAATGTTTTTGAACAGCAAATCAGCATATTAGAACGATTTCTGAAGGATCATGTGGCACTGAAGACTGGAGTAATGAAGCTGGAAATTCAGCTTTGATCACAGGAATAAATTACATTTTAAAATACGTTCAAATTGAAAGCAGTTATTTTAAATAGTCAAAATAATTGACAATATTACTGATTTTGCTGTATCAGGCTTGGTGAGAAAAGAAAGTTTCAAAAAGTTTCAAAAGAAACTTCTTTAAAAAGAATAAAAAAAAATTTGACTAGTAGTGTATCTATCCGTCTATCTATTCAATTATCTATCTCTCTGTCTATCTGTCCATCCATTGATCCATCCATCTATTGTTTTTACCTTTATAAAACAAAAAGCATTTATATATATATAAATGTTTTGTGTTTGTTCACAAAGCACAAAATCAAAACTTTTGCCAAAAACAGTGAAGAAAAGTGAATAGAAAAGATCAGCAGCATGTGATCACGCTGAGATTCTGGTTTGTTTAAATACTTTAGGCAGATACATCAGTTTTTCCTGTCTCATTACTCTCTGCTGGTCTGTCTGGTTACTTATTTGTCAAGCAGAGCTGCAGACGTCTGTAAGTGTTGTAGTGATTGTTGTGATGTGTCTGTGTGTGTGTGTCAGTGGTGGATGTGTACCAGCAGTGGTGTGGACCCTGCCGCGCCGTCGTCAGTCTCTTTAGAAAAATCAAGAATGAGCTGGGAGACGAGCTGCTGCATTTTGCCACGGTAAGATAAGCCGCTCTGGAGATTAGATTGCACACAAACAATCATTCTAAATGTCGACATTTCTGTCACGCCGTCTTATCGTCCCTGCAGGCTGAGGCTGATGGGATTGAAGCTCTGGAGAAGTACAGAGGGAAGTGTGAGCCCACCTTTCTGTTTTATGCGGTGGGTCTCTACACGCTTTTCCCAATCCTTGCAAATTCTTTCTGTTCTTAAAATGAATATTATTATTAGTGAAAACTAAAACAAAGTCAAATTTAACTCCAAAATAAATGAACGAAAGAGGAAAATGTATTTTGACCATAGACAAAGTTTTATGCATTTTTCATACAAATACTCTAAAATAAATGTTGATTTTCAATGACTTCAAACAGAGATCTCACTTATCAAATAATGTCTTTTACATTTTAGAAATAAAAAAAAAAATATACTAATAAAACAAAATGGCAACAATAAAATAAATTCTGACAGCGACAGGTGTGACGCCAAATTAAAATATATATGATATACAATTGTATACATTAAAATCAATCATAGGTTTGATTCTGGCATCAAAATGATTGCTATAGGGACAATTTAGTAGTTGCTGGATATTTGTAGAGACTTGTGATAGCATCTCTACTAAATTCAGTTACTAGTTAAACCTTGGTAAATGATATGTGCACCAAAGTCCCGATCTGAATCAAATGATTCTTGATCCATACCCCGAAGTCACGATCTGAATAATGATTCACAAACCATCATTTCAGATCAGGGCACAGAGGATGGATTAATCAATTTGCGAAACGATTCACAAACATGCTTCAAAGTTCCAATCTGAATAATGATTAGCGAGCCATCATTTAAATTCAGGCCTTGGAGCGCAGATTGCGAATCATTCAATTGGCGAAATGATTCACAAACCCGCTCCAAAGTCCCGATCTGAATCAAATGATTCTCGATCCACGCTCTGAAGTCATGATCTGAATAATGATTTGCAAACCACCATTTCAGATCAGAGCTCGGAAGATGGATCAATTAATTTGCGAAATGATTCATCATGATTCAAGTTCCGATCTAAAGCAAAAGATTTGCGAATCCGCTACAATGCTGTATTCTAAATCAAATGATTTGTGATTCACACTCCGAAATCACGATCTGAATAATGATTCGCGAGCCATCATTTTAATTCAGGACTCAGAGCTTGGATCATGAATCAATTAATTTGCTAAATGATTCACAAACCTGCTCCAAAGTCCCGATCTGAATCAAATGATTTGCAATTCATGATCCACTTTCCGGAATCCAGATCTGAATAATGATTTCAGATCAGGGCTCGGAGCGCAGATAATTCAATGTGCAAAATGATTCACAAACCCGCGGTCCAAAGCTCCAATCTAAATCAAATGATTTGCAATACGCGCTCTGAAATCCTGATTTGAATAATGATTCGCGAGCCATCATTTCAATTCAGGACTCTGAGCTTGGATCGTGAATCAATTAATTTGCAAAATGATTCACAAACCCGCTCCGAAGTCCCAATCTAAATCAAATGATTCGCATTTCATGATCCACGATCTGAATAATGATTCGCAGACTCATTCAGTTTCCGATTGGAGCGCTTCAAAACAAAACAGTGAATCATTTTGCGACACAATGGTTTGTCTAATTCTGAGTTTCAAAAAGCTCCATTTCACCCATCAATATAAGTGCTTTTTAAAAATCATTACAAGAATGAATAGCTCTCCAATCTGGCTTTTGCTAGCGAATCGCTTGAATTGAATGATCGGAGCGATTCCAGCGTAAATGACTCACTCAATTAATTTGGTTCATCTGTTCCTCTTTTCACGTCTTAAGCCATGTTTACACAACACTGTCAGTACTAATACTGGGATAGTTCGCTAGTTTTATGACATTAACTGAAAGAAACAGGTATTTTTGAATTGTTGAATGCTTTTTGAAACAAATAAACACTTATTTCATAGATGCATTGTCTTTCAATAATTCAAGCAATTTTAAAGTAACTATTTTCAAGTTTTTTTTAGGCCTACGTTTTTAAAAAGTCAAATTCAAGTTTGTACTAACCTTTAGTTTGAACTAAATTTGACCCAAATCTCATATATAAAAAAGGAAATTATGACTTTTTATTGTGAGATACAAACTGACAGAATCGTGAGATGAACTTGCAATTACATGAAAGTAATGTAATAGTAAGATAAAAAGTCACAATTACCTCTTATATTATTTCAAACTCGCAATTTACACTCAATGTTCCTGTGAGACCTCATCTGTTTGCTGTACATGATGAGCTGGTGTTCATGTTGTAGGGTGGGCAGCTGGTGTCTGTTCTGCGGGGCCCAAACGCTCCTCTCCTGCAGAGGGTGATACAGGAAGAGCTGAGCAAAGAGAAGAATGTCCTAGAACGTGGGGCGACACGGAGGGCGGTGAGTTATTTCACACACCTGCTGTCATTACTATACGTATGACAGATGACGCCTGAATTTGGGGTGAGAAAAAGATTTGGGATAAAATGTAATTGGGAAATGTAGTCCAGTATGAGGTGTAATCTACATCACAGAAACTACAGTTTGACGAATAACACATTCATGTTATGCATATTATATGCTAACTTTTAAATCTAAAACAAGTTTTTTTTAAGAAGTCTTTTCTGTCCACCAAGCCTGCATTTATTTGATCCATAGTACAGCAAAAACAGTACAAATATTTTTACCATTTAAAATAACTGTTTCCAATTTGAATAACTTTTAAAATGTAATTTATTTCTGTGATCAATCAAAATTTTCAGGATCATTACTCGTCTTCAGTGTCACATGATTCTTCAGAAATCATTCTAATATGCTTACATTTACATTATCAATATTTAATATTTGAGCATTTTTTTCAGGATTCTTTAATGAATAGAAAGATGCAAAGATCAGCATTTATCTAAAAATAAAAAGCTTTTGTAACATTATACACTATACCAATCAAAAGCTTAGAGTCAGTATAATTTTTTTATTTTGGGGGGAAGAAATTATAGAAATGAATACTTTCATTTAGCAAGGATGCTTTTAATTAATCAAAAGTTATGATAAACTCATTTTCTGCTCAGCTGTTTTCAAAATAATAATAATAATAATAAATAATAATAATAATAAATGTTTTTTGAGCTGAAAATCAAAATATTGGAATGCTTTCTGAAGGATCATGTGACTGGAGTAATGATGCTAAACTTAGCTTTGAAATCACAGGAATAAATTACATTTTAAAATATATTTAAATAGAAAACAGTTATTTTAAATAGTAAAAATATTACTGTTTTTGCTGTACGTTGGATCAAATAAATGTAGGCTTGGTGAGCAGAAGAGACTTCTTTAAAAAACATTAAACATTATACTATTCCTAAAGGTGACAGATGAAGGTTTAACTGAAGAAGAAGAGATGAATGATGACAATGAGGATCACCCACATGAAGATGTGATTGGTAAAAATTTTTCTTTCATTAAATGTCATGCTTAATTGTATTTGTCCTGTTGGCTGAATTAACCTGCTATTGTTTGTGTTTTTAGTTCCTGTAAATAAGTCTTACACAGTGGCTATAATAAAGCCGGACGTGGTTGCACATGGCAAAGCAAATGAGATTATAATGAAGGTAAGAGCTCAGTTTAAGGGACAAATGAACTCAGAAATTAAAGTTCAGTCATTATGTACAATATGAAGGTGAGTAAATCATGAAGATAACACATGGATAAACAGCTAAACTCTATTTATTCCTGAAAGCATATTTTGTGTCCAGATTCAGGATGCGGGTTTTGTGATTTTGGCCCACGAGGAGAGAACGCTGAGTGAAGCAGAAGCTCAAGACTTCTATCAACACAAAGCCGCAGAGGTAAAATGAAGAAAAAGTCTAAAAATAGCACATGTTTTTGAATGTTTTTGCTGATGGTGTGTAATGGCAGAAGGCCAGGTTGTCATGTGAAGCGTGTGTGTTCTTCTAGCCTTACTTCCAGGAGCTCATCCAATTTATGTCGAGCGGCCCGTCGCATGTCCTGGTCGTTTCTAAGACGGAGGACTGCGAGGACGTCATCCCAGCCTGGCGGGAATTCATCGGCCCGCCGGATGTCGAAGAGGCCAAGAAGATGCAGCCGGAAAGGTAATGCATTATGATGATGCATAAAAAGATATAATTTAAGTTTTTTTCTTACAAATTAATAGGAATTTGTGCTTGATACTACTTATAAATAATGTCATAATGAAAAAAAATGTAAAATAAAAATTACATTTAAATGGGCCTAAAAATATGGAAGCCATTTTCTGCCACATAATAAAAAATAGAAAAGGTAACTGTGAGAAAAAAGAGTCAACATTGTAAGATAAAAAGTCACAATTTTCTTTAAAAAAAAATTAAGTGATGGAAATAGGGAAATATGAAATATAAAATAGAGTTGTTATTGTTAAATAAGAATAAAACTATTAAAATTAAAATAAGAAATAAAAATGAAAAAGTGAAAACAACTGAAATAAAATTAAGCTGATGTACTTAAAATGACAAAAAAATAAAAAAATAAAAATAAATAAATGCAACCCAAATACCAATAAATGCTAGAAGTTTCTTTTTTTTTTTTTTTTTTTTAAATCTTTCTGTCTATATATATAAATGAGCAATATCACACTCCTATCAGCCAATCAGATTTGAGGACCACATACTGGTCCTCACATACACACACAATAATATACTAATATGTGTCACACATATGTTCAAATAATATCATTAAGAAAAAAAGAAAAAATAATTTAGATGATCCTAAAAACATGGAAGCCAGTTTCTGCCACAAAATAAAAAAGGTAAATGTGAGGAAATGTGAGAAAAAAGTCAAAATTGTGATATAAAAAGTTGCAAATATCTTTTTGTTGTTGTTGCTGTTAAATAAAACTAAAACAATTGAAAAAAAAAAAATGAACAACTAAAAAATAATGATACAGACTCGCAATTCTGAGAAATAAAGTCAGAATTGTGAGATAAAAAGTCGCAATTGCGAGTTTTAAAGTCAGAATTGCATGATATAAACTCGCAGTTGTGAAAAAAAAAAGTCACAATTGCGAGTTTTAAAGTCTTAAACTTGCAATTGAGAGTTAAGTCAGAATTTTGTGATATAAACTCGCATTTATGTGAACATATCAGTATTTTTTTCTCCTCAGAAATGAGTTTATATCTCACAATTCTGAGAAAAAAAGTCAAAATTGCAAGATACAAGTAAAACAAGTAAATAAAGCTTGCAAGTGGATGGATCCGTTCATTATAGGTCATGGAAATTCAGCTTTTTAGTCATTAAAAGTCAGGGAATTTGACATTTGGCTTCAAGTGGGAACCCTGAAACAAAACCAATAAGCATGTGAATACCAAAACATTTGCAATTTTCTGAGAGAAGGATTAAATTTGCAAGGGTGCTGATATTTTTGGCCATGACTGTATGTATACACACTAGACATAAATTAATTGTTTCTTTAATAAATTAAACTACATGTAAAACACTCAAAATGTAGTTGTGTCAGTCATACATAATGACATGGTCTTTTTGCGTAGGGCTAACACAGTGTCAGCGAATCCCTGATGTGTGTATAATGTAATTTTGTAATGAAATCTAATCTAAAAATGATACGAGGGCGTTGCGTTGTGCTTCCATATTGCGCTCACAGATTTGAGCTCTAACAGTTATAGCACAACACATCCTGTGTGGACTCCTGCCTCCCTCCCTCTGCCCTGGCGGAGAACCAGCAGTGAGACCATCTGCTCTTCTCTTTCCCTGTTTCTCCATCCTTCCATCCATCCATCCATCCCTCTCTCTCTCTGGCCGCTCTCTGTTCTTCAGCTTGCGGGCTCAGTACGGCACCGAGACTCTTCTGAACGCCCTACATGGCAGCAGCGACAGCGAGCAGGCCAGCAGGGAGCTGGCGTTCTTCTTTCCCAACTTCAGGATGGCGATGGCGGACTCGGGCTCGGAGCGGGCCGGGCCGGAACAGGAGCATGTGGAGAGGACGCTGGCGCTCATCCGCCCAGACGCTGCCAGGGAAAACAGAGGCATGTGCCAACATTACGTTTACACGCGCAGACAGATACTCCTGCATTCGACGAGTGCTTTAAACTGAAGTAACTAACTTACACACTGACAGATAAAAGTTTGGACACACTCGACTGAATTTGTTTCTCATCAACTTCTAAAGCCACAATGTGACACTTTGAGTCAGCCTACATTTTCCCATACTTCCATTTCAGTGTTATTTTAGTATCGTTATAATATATGATTATATTATAGTATTATAATTTGCATTAAATCATACAAATATTAGTGATTGCTTTATATTTTCAGTTTTCATGTCAATTTTAGTAATTTTGTTGTGTTTATTTATTAGTGTTTGTTATATACAGTGTTGGGGAAAGTTACTTTTAAAAGTAATGCATTACAATATTGCATTACTCCCTAAAAAAGTAAATAATCACGTTACTTAGTTACTTTTTATGGAAAGTAATGCATTAAATTAATTTTGCATTACTTTTTAAATCTGGACAGGGCTTGCTTGCTTGTTTTTAATTTAAAAAGTTAGATTTTTTTAGCAAATGTAAAAGCCCTTTCACATCAAAAAGTGAAGTGAATAAGCCTAAGGCTGAGGAAAAGTAAATTCACGTCTGTAATAAAATGTGATTAAATACATAAAGAAAACAAAAAGTAATTGGCATGTAAATGAAAAAGTAATGAAAAAATCTAATTACGTAACCCGCGTTACTTGTAATGTTTTACCCCAACACTGGTTTATATATATATTTAGTAAATATTATATTTTATATAAATATACCGTTAAGTGTTTTTTTTTATTCATTTTAATTTAAGTTAAAGTTTTATTAATTTTATTAAAAAAAATTGCTTTTGCCATTTTTATTTGTTTTTTATATTTCTATTATTTAAGTGTTATTTTATTAATATTTATATGCTGTTTTAATTTGAATTAATGAATACAATTGTTATTAATACTTTAATATTTTAAATATAATATTTGATATAAATATTAAATGTTTTAAACATTTATTTTCAGTTCTCATTTTAGTTTAAGTTTTAGCAATTTTTTTATGTGCTTTTTTAATAGATTAAACAAAAATCATGTTCCATAAAGATATTTCCTACTGTAAATATATCAAAACATTTCATTATTAATATGCATTTCTAAGAACTTCATTTGGACACCTTTAAAGACAATTTTCTCAATATTTAGATTTTGTTTTGCACCCTTTTTAAATAGTTGTATCACAGCCAAATTGTCGTATCCTAACTAACCACACAGTGGAAAGATGATTTATTCAGCTTTCAGATTATGTATAAAATCACAATTTCAAAAAATTAACCCATATGACTGGTTTTGTGGTCTAGGCTCACATATAATATTTTATGTAATTATAATAATGTTTTAAGCTTTTTATTTTCAGCTTTTAATTTTAGTTCAAGGTTTAATAATTTTGTTATGTGCCTTTGCAATTTTTATTAGGTTTTTGTATATTTATATATATATATGGCTTTATTTCCATTTTTGTTATTTTCAGTTTTCATTTTAGCTTCAATGTTAGTAATTTTATGTGCTTTTGACATTTTTACTAGTTTCTTTTTATATATTTTAATTTAATTTAATTTTTATTTCAGTTTTAGTACTTCAACTTTTTTTTTTATTTCAGTTAGTTGCCAAAGCAACATTTGTTGTATTTTACTATATTTTATTCCAGCTTTATTATTTTAATTAACTATTTCAGTTTTAGTTTCAGTAACAACACTGTTCCATTTGTGTTATTTTACAGTTTTGATGACTCTTCTGTTATTGCACATACTAACGAATGAGCAGATGTGTTCAAACGTTTGACTGCTAGTGTAGAATAATTAAGCTGCACTTAACAGCACTTACAGACAGGAAGTAAAGTGTAGATGTGTTTGTAGAGGAGATTCTGGCCCGGATCCATGAAGCAGGATTCACAGTGGCCATGCAGAAAGAGGTCATGCTGTCCGAGGATCAGGTCAGGCAGTTCTACAGCCATCATCTGGAGCAGGACTATTTCCCCAGCCTGCTGGAGAGCATGACCAGGTGAGCGATCGCATACATCACATCTGATGCTGTGGAAAAGCAATAATCCACAAGAAGCTGTGCCCAGTCAAGTGGTTTATTACTAAAAACAGCAGCATTGGTGATATGATAACAGATGTCAGTTTCAACACATACAGTACAAGCATGCATTATTAAACTTCACTTAATAAAGTGTGAATTATTCCCAAGCAATGTAGCTTATGCAATTTTATAATGGTTTTTGAACCATTATATAGATAGTTCAACCAAAAATGAACATTTTATCATCATTTATTCATCCTCATGCAGTTCCAAACCTGCATGAATTTCTTTATATAACATTTTTGCTCAACAGAAGAAAGAAACAACTTAAGGGTGAGAAAATGATGTCAGAATTTTGGGTGAACTATCCCATTTGAAAAGCTTCAGCTTGAAATTTGTAGTTTTTAGGGCCAGTTTTGCATACAACAGCATTTTCATTAATTACAAAAAAGATTTTATTGCTTAAAATAAATAACTTGTATATATATACACTGCCAGTCAACATTTGTGGATTTTTAAAATTATAATTTTTTTTTTTTAATAAATCTCTTCTGCTCACCAAACCTGCCTTTATTTGATTTGAAATACAGCAAAAACTATAAATTCTTAAATATTTTTACTATTTAAAATAACTGTTTTCCATTTAAATATTTTTTTAAATGTAATTTATTCCTGTGATCAAATTTGAATTTTCAGTCCTTGCTAAATAAAAGTATTAGTTTCTATACTTGTCTTTCCCAAAAAATTATACTGACTCCAAGCTTTTGAATGGTGTAGTGTATAATGTTACAAAAGCTTTTTATTTCAGATAAATGCTGATCTTTGGATCTTTCTATTCATCAAAGAATCCTAAAAAAAATTTACTCAACTGTTTTAAATATTGATAAAAATAATAAAAATAATAAATGTTTATTGAACAGCAAATCAGCATATTAGAATGATTTTTAAAGGATCATGTGACATTGAAGACTGGAGTAATGATGCTGAAAATTTAGCTTTGATTACAGGAATGAATTACATTTTAAAATATATTAAAATGGAAAGAAGTTATATTAAATAGTAAACATATTTCACAATCAAATAAAAGCTTCTTTAAAAATGCATTAAAAAAATCTTCCTGTCCAAAAACTTTTGACTGGTAGTGCATTTCAGCAACATTTCTCAATTACTAATAATAAATACATTTTTTTTATAAAATGACAAAAAAAGACGACTAAAACTTTAAAATTAAAGTGAAAATAAAATCTAAAAACAAAATCTAATTCAAAACATTAGCAAAAACCATAATAGTTTACCAATGTTACTAAAATAACACTGTGTCAAAGTGATAATGGATATAAAACCTACTCATTCATTCTAAATGTGAATTATAAATGATATCTAATCTGAAGAGCGTAAGGATAGTAAAAAAAAACAAGTTATTTATAACTTTGGTTTAAGTTTAATTGTACTTTTGGCTACATAGTTGCTATTTGCATAAAATGAAATCTGAGTAAATGACAAAAATGTCTTTGCTGTTGTTCTCAGTGGGCCGGTGTTGGCATTAGCACTAGTGAAGGAAGGAGCAGTTGAACACTGGAGAAACATCCTGGGACCCAAAGACCCCGTCCAGGCTAAGAATGAGCAACCTGACAGGTAAACTGGTATTTAAAATAGATTAACTCCATGGGTTGTTGTGTATGATAGTATGCTTTTTTTTTAATCATGTATGTGTTTAAATGGTCAGTGCGTTTGTGTATGTGGTTCTGATCTAGTCTGCGAGCCCAGTTTTCCAGAGGGGACTCCAGCATTAATCAGCTTCACGGCAGTGGAAGCTCAGAGGAGGCGGAGAGGGAGATCGGCTTCTTCTTCCCACCGGAGGACACACTCGCCGTCATTAAACCTGACACTGGACACAAGGGTATCATATCTGCAGTCACTCTGAACATGGTCCAAAGAGTGGAGAGGGATATTAGCTCTGTGTTTAAGCTGTGTGATTCACACTCGTGCTTTTAATGCAACTAAAGTAGATCACAGCAGTACTGACAAGATGGCAGAATAATAGCGTTCAGGTTTTAGTAACGCTGCCAGTTACATTTTTAAAAGTTGAATCAATGCCAATAGGAGATTTTTTATTTTTTTTTGTACTTTTTGAAATGTAATTTTTTTTTTTTTTTGCAAGAACAGTTAATACAATTAACAAAACAGTCAGAATGAGGTCTGATTGAATTTATTGTACAAAAGGTAGTAGTTCCGACTAGAGCAGTGGTTCCCAACCACGTTCCTGGAGGCCCCCCAACACTGCATGTTTTCCATGTCTCCTTAATCAAACACACCTGATTCAGATCATCAGCTCATCAGTAGAGACTCCAGGACCTGAAATAGGTTTGTCAAACAAAGGAGAGATGCAAAATGTGCAGTGTTGGGGGGCCTCCAGGAATGTGGTTGGGAACCACTGGACTAGAGCTTTCGAACAAAAACTATTTAGAAAGATCAATATGGCAACACTTTGCAAAAACTATAAACATGTCAATGAGGTAAATACTGCTAATGCTGCTGAAATACAAAGTACAGCAAAAACAGACAAATTTTGAAATATTTTTACTATTTAAAACTGTTTTCTATTTGAATATATTTTCAATCATAATTTATTCCTGTGATTTCAAAGCTGAATTTTTAGCATCATTACTTCAGTCACATTACCCTTCAGAAATCTGAAATAAAAAAGCTTTTAGATCTATCTATCTATCTATATATATATGAGCTTTTTTATTTCAGATAAATGCTGATGCTTCGGATCTTTCTATTCATCAAATAATCCTGAAAAAAAAAAATCAACTGTTTTAAATATTGATAATAATAATAAATGTTTGTTGAACAGCAAATCAGCATATTAGAATGATTTCGAAAGGATCATGTGACACTGAAGACTGGAATAATGATGCTGAAAATTTTGCTTTGAAGTCACAGGAATAAATTAGATTTTAAAATGTATTCACATAGAAAACAGTCATTTTAAATAGTAAAAATATTTCAAAATGTTTTTGCTGTACTTTAGTGCAAACAAAAAACAGTAAGTAAGACTTTTAATTTTAATTTTTAATATTATTACAATTCAAAATATTTTATTAATTGTAATTTATTTCTGTGATGCAAAGCTGAATTTCCAGCATCTTCAGTGTCACATGATCCTTAAGAAGTCATTCTAATATGCTGATTTGCTGCTCAAGAAACCTTTCTGATTATTATAAATGTTCAAAACAGTTGTGCTGCCTAATATTTTTGTGGAAGCTGTGATACAGTTTTATTTTTCAGGATTCTTTTCTTCATTATAAATGACATTTGATCAATTTAATGCATCCTTGATGAATAAAAGTATTAATTCCTTACTTTATTATAACGGAGTGTCTATTTACACTAAGTGCAAATAGCCTGCCAATGTGTAATGGGGCTAGTCAACACTACAAAAGATGGCTATCACTCATCAGATCTAGTGGCGAAGTGGTTAAAGCGTGCAGTTAAATCTTTTTGACACGGACGACCCGGGTTCAATTCCACCTTATGGCGATCTTTTTTTCATCCTTTTTAAAATATCATTAAATATCAGAAAAAGCATTGATTTTCAATAAAAAATTAAGGAAATAATCGAAAATTGTAAAATAAAGTATCGGTTAGGGTTAGGCTAGGTGTGTAGGGAGGGCTTATTGTCCCACTAAGGCTGCATCCATTTAATAAATTGAATTAAAACAATAATTTACACTCAATGCATAATTACTGAATACTGTTTTAATATAATACAATACTAATAATTGCATCTATTTGCAGTAAGTATTATAAATAGCACAAAATTTGCACTTCGTGTAAATAGCATCTCTCGCTAAGAAAATATGCTATTTTCACTTAGTGCAAATAGCCTCGATCACTATTAACACTTAGTGCAAATAGCCGCTGCCTTATTATAATCTTACTGACTCCACACTTACAAAAGACGGTGTATATTAAATTAAATTTAAAAAATAAGAATATTAATAATGAGAAACTCACTGTTTATTTGCCTTGTTTCTGCTCATATCAGAGGAAATCCTGGACGAGATTCGAGCCAGAGGATTCACCATCTCCCGTCTGAAGGACACAGTTCTGTCCAGAGAAATGGCAGAAGAGTTTTATAAAGAGCACAGAGACAAACCCTTCTTCAGTCAGCTGGTGGATTACATGTGTCGGTTAGTTCGCCATTAAACATGACTTATCTGAACTGGAAGGTTTAATGTAGAACATAGATAAAACATGGTTTATTTTTCTGCAGCGGCCCTTGTACGATGATGGTTCTGATGAAGGAGAATGCAGTAGAGGAGTGGAGGGCAGCCATGGGCCCCACAGACCCTAATGAGGCAAAACAAATGGCCCCGAAGTCTTTAAGAGCGCGCTTCGCTAAAGACATGCTGGAGAACGCCGTCCACGGATCCTCAAACACTCAACACGCACACCAGAAGATACAGTTCATCTTTGGAGACATCAGCTCTGAGAGCGTGATCATCGATGGGGCTGCTTCTCCTATATTCGGTGCCCGAAAATGATCAAATGTTCTCCATCTGTTGAGATAGAAGTTCAAAACTAAATCTAAAGCAGTTGTTTTATCCGGGGATAAAACGCACATTATATTTACATTATATAACAGGGTTTCTGCAAGTTTTATAAATGTAAATTTAGGACTTTTTAAGACTAGAACAAACGACAGAACGAACGACTGATAGAGCAATAGATAGAATGAACAATAGAATGAATGAATAAAAGAATGAACGAACGCTAGATAGAACGCTAGATAAATAGAACGATAGATAGATAGAACAAATGAACGAATGTTAGATAGAACGATAGATATAACGATAGAACCAACAATAGAACGAACGATAGAATGATAGAATGAACAATAAAAACGTACAAAACGAACGTACATGCGTACAAACGATAGATAGATATAATCATAGAAAGATAGACAGAAAGATAGAAAGAACGATAGAACAAACGATAAAGAGAACCATAGAAAGATAGAAAGAACGACAGAACAAACAAACAATAGAGCGAACGATAGAATGATAGAACGTACAAACGAATGTACGTACATACGTATGAATGATAGAACGATAGATAGATAGAATAGAAAGAACGATAGAACGGCTGATAGAACGAACAAACGATTAGACAGAATCATAGAAAGAACGACAGAACGAATGAACGATAGAACGCACGAAAAATAGAGCAAACGATAGAATGATAGAACCTACAAACGAACGAACGCACATGAACGATAGATAGAACAGAACGATAGATAGAATGAAAGAACGACAGAACAAACGAACGATAGAACGAACGAACAATAGAGCGAACGATAGAATGTACAAACGAACGTACGTACGTACGAATTATATAACGATAGATAGATAGAATGATAGATAGAACAATAGAATGAATGATAGAATGATAGAAAGAACGATAGAACCATTGATAGAATGAACAAACGATAGATAGAACCATAGAAAGATAGAAATAACGACAAAATGAATGAACGATAGAACAAACGAACAATAGAGCGAACGACAGAATGATAGAACTATGAATGAACGCACGCACGTACAAACGATAAATAAAACAAAATGATAGAGCAATAGAATGAACGATAGAACAACAGAGCGAACAATAGAATGATAGAAAGAACGACAGAACAAACGAACGATAGAACGAACAAACAATAGAGCGAACAACAGATTGATAGAACTGTAAACGAACAAACGAACACACATACGAACGATAGATAGAACCAACAGAATGATAGATAGAACGATAGAACAATAGAGTGAACAATAGAATGATAGAAAGAACAACAGAACGAGCGATAGACTGAACGACAGAATGACAGAACCATACATCCATATATACATACATACATACATACCCACCCTGCACAAAACTAATCAAAGGAGTAATTTTTTTATCATTGAGATTTATACATCATCTGAAAGCTGAATAAATAAGTTTACCATTGATGTATGGTTTGTTAGGAGAGGACAATATTTGGCCGAGATCAGATCTGTAATCTGAGGGTGCAAAAAAATCTAAATATTGAGAAAAACGCCTTTAAAGTTGTCCAAATAAAGTTCTTAGCAATGCATATTACTAAATGAAAATTAGGTTGATACATTTATGGTAGGAAATGTAGAATATATTCATGGAACATAATTTTTAACTTAATATCCTAATGCTTTTTGGTATAAAAAAAAATGGATAATTATGACCCATACAATGTACTGTTAGCTATTGCTACAAATATACCCATGCTACTTAAGACTGGTTTTGTGTTCGAGGGTCACATTTAAGAATAAAATGTAATGACTATCCTGTTTCCACAGAAACGGAGGAGAGTTTTGCAGAGCTCAAGAATCTACAAGCTTCAAGATCTCCATCATTTGATGATGCGAGGAACCAGACAGAGCCGAGCTCAACAGGTTAAAAACTGAACAACATAAATTGTCATTATTTACTCACCCTCATATTGCTCTAAATACAAAAGTACTTTTAGTCCATTAGGTTGAGGTGAAAATGTCACTAAAGTCAACATTACCCTTCTTCTTCACATCCAGAAGGTGCTGAAGAAATGAAGCCTGAGACAGGAGAGAGTCACCCAGCATCCTCTGATGAGACTGAAGCACTAGAGACAGCCACATCCAGCCCACAGGATGCAGGTCTTTATTTCAATGACTAGTCATGAACAAGTCAAGAACTGAATGGAATCGAACGGATAATTCAAATAAATAAATTGGGCTGCACAATTAATTGAAATCAAACTGAAATTGTAATAAAGCCTGTTGTGATTATCAAATAATAGACAGATTTAAAAAATTCTGAACAAATATGTACTCAACTGTTTTAAATATTGATAATAATAGTAATACAAAATGTTTCTTGATCAGCATATTAGAATGATTTCTGAAGGATCATGTGACACTCAAGACTGGAGTAATGATGCTGAAAATACTGCTTTAATCACAGGAATAAATTACATTTTAAAATATATTCATATAGAAAGCAGTTATTTTAAATAGTAAAGATATTTCAAAATGTTACTGCTTTTGCTGTATTTCGGATCAAATACATGCAGGCTTGGTGAGCAGAAGAGACATTTCACTAATATTCCACCAAAATAAAAGCTTGAGGACCTGAAATTTTAAAATCTCAAGGTTTGGAATTTTTGGAAATTAGTATTGTAACTTGCAGTGCAAAATAAAATGATTATTTAAAAATGTTTTCTTTTTTATTTTACAGTACACTTATAATATAGTAATATAGACCCATCTTCATTTTTAGAGTTCAAATGATTAATAATAGTCCTAATAATTACTATAACAGTATGATATTTGCAATATGTGTCAAAATAATAACACTACAATTTTTTGGCCATAGATAGATAGAAGGAACAAACGCTAGAACGAAGGCTAGAATGACCGCTAGAATGATAGAGTGATAGAACGAACGATAGATAGGTAGCTAGAATGAACGATAGAACAAACAATAGAACAGTAGATAGATGGAGCGATAGAACGAACAATAGATAGAATGATAGATAAATAGAGCGTTAGAGCAATAGAGTTATAGAATGAGCAATAGAATGAACGAACGATAAAGTGATAGAAAGAATGATAGAAGGAACAATAGAGTGATAGAAGGAACGATAGAGCGAATGATAGAACGAACGATAGATAGAGCGATAGAAGGAACAATAAAAGTAACGATAGAGTGATAGAGCGATAGATCGAACGATAGAACAAACAGTAGAACGATAGATAGATGGAGCGATAGAACGAACGATAGTACGATAGATAAATAGAGAGTTAGAGCAATAAAGTTATAGAATGAGCAATAGAATGAACGAACGATAAAGTGATAGAAAGAACGATAGAAGGAACAATAGAGCGATAGAAGGAACGATAGAGCGAATGATAGAACGAACAATAGAATGATAGAGCAATAGAAGGAAAGATGGATAGAGAGATAGAAAGATAGATTGAACGATAGAACAAACAATAGAACGGTAGATAGATGAGCGATAGAATGAATGATAGAGCGATAGAACGAAAGATAGAAGGAACAATAGAATGATAGAAGGAACGATAGAGCGAATGATATAACGAGCGATAGAAGGAACAATAGAATGATAGAAGGAACGATAGAGCGAATGATAGAACGAGCGATAGAAGGAACGATAGAATGAATGATAGAACGAACGATAGAGTGATAGATCAAACGATAGAATGATAGATTGATAGAACGAACGATAGAAAGAATGATAGATGGAACGATAGATGAAGTTAGAGTAATAGAGCGATAGAACGAGCGATAGAATGAACGAATGATAGAGCGATAGAACGAATGACAGAACAAACGATAGAATGATAGATAGAGCGATAGGGCAATAGAACGATAGAGCGATAGAAGGAATGGTAGAAGGAATGATAGAGCGAACGATTGATAGATATATAGAGCAACAGATAGAACAATAGAGATAGAACAAACGATAGAATGATAGAGCGACAGATAGAGTGATACAAGGAACAATAGAATGATAGAAGGAACGATAGAGCGAATGATAGAATGAACGATAGAGTGATAGTTCAAACGACAGAACAAACAATAGAATGATAGATCGATAGAACGAACGATAGAAAGAATGATAGATGGAACGATAGATGAAGTTAGACAGAGTAATAGAGCAATAGAACGAGCGATAGAATGAACGAATGATAGAGCGATAGAACGAATGACAGAACAAACAATAGAATGATAGATAGAGCGATAGGGCAATAGAACGATAGAGCGATAGAAGGAATGGTAGAAGGAATGATAGAGCGAACGATAGATAGATATATAGAGCAACAGATAGAACAATAGAGATAGAACAAACGATAGAATGATAGAGCGACAGATAGAGCGATAGAAGGAACAACAGAATGATAGAAGGAACGATAGAACGAACGACAGAGCAAACGATAGTGATAGAACGAATGATAGAGCAACAGAGCGTTAGATAGATAGATACTAATACTAAATAATACTATATATAAATAATACTAAAATATAAACATATTTTTTCATGTTTACTTGCATGTCATATAACCATAAGCCAACATCAGAGAACCATAAACCATGCAGATGTGTGATTAAATGACTGAAATAAAAGTATCAGGGGGACTTTTTATACTCCCAAGTAATTCGACAAACAAAAAATGTCGAGTCTCTGCTTTAGTCCATTAACTAGAGGTGAAAAAGGCAAAAAGTCAACATTACCCTTCTTCTTCTTCACATCCAGAAGGTGCTGAAGAAATGAAGCCTGAGACGAGTGAGAGTCACCCAGCATCCTCTGATGAGACCGAAACGCTAGAGACGCCAACATCCAGTCCGCAGGATGCAGGTCTGTGTTTCAAAGACTGATGCACACTTCAAGAAAATCAAGTTCATACACTGATCCTTCAGACATCAGACATTAATGGTCAGATAGCAAAGAAACATGTATAAAATCAAAGTCAGCCTTCATCCTGAAGGTCCAATATTTTAGCAAAGGTACTTATGCTCCTATTTTCCTTAAAACTGTTATACAGTATATCAGTTCTATCACCCATTGTAAAGAAATAGATTTTCAGATCACTCATTTTAAATCGGTCCTATTAATAGCTATCAAAACCAGAATTGTTAATGCACAAATTACACAGAAAACGCTGTCAACACGATCATATTATCTCGGGGTGTTGATGCAGTGAAATACAGCAGGGAAGAACTGAAAAGAAATCCAGAGCATAAATGAGGCAGATTAATCAGAAATAATTATATTGTGCATTAGCTTTTATTTATTTCATTTTCAGCCCTTGTCTCAAGATTCAGTGGTCCGTCTGTGAACATAACAGATGAATTCAAAAACGTGATTCACACAGTCAAAAACATGATACTGGAATTATAAATCTCTGTCTTCTGTATTTCAGGGGATCAGGAAAATGTATGAAATCTGTACAATCATCTTTCTAAGAAGAAAACGGGTAAAGGTGAGGTTGCATATTAATAAAACTATAATAAAAAAGCAGTGCAATCTGATTCAGAAAGAAATGACTCATTCAAAGAACCAGTTCATATAAGGTCTCAAAGTTTGATTCTGTTTGTAAGCAGTGTTTTTATTAGTAGCACCATATTTTGAGTTATATTTTATATATTTATTATTATTATAAGATAATAACCCTGTTTGTAAGAGATAATATGTTTGTTTTGTTCCCCATCAGCTTGGATCTGAAGGCGTGTGGATGTGGAGTGATTTCTTCAGTCCAACATCTTGAACGAATCATTTTCATCTTGAATTAAAGGCACTGAAAACAATCCGTTTTGACTTTTTTCAGTACTTGGTGATTAGATTGAATGAAACTGACAATGGTATCAATCGTTTATAGGCTTTATTTAGTCATTTCGTCACAAACAAAAACAAGTCCAGTGATTGGATTTCAAAGCAACTGAAACACTTTATTTTATGCAATAACTTGCATTCTTACTGATCTTGATCAACTAAAGCAAGCATCTCCTCCTCATCAAAGGACCTCTGGAACATCTCAGTGATGGTCAGCTGTTGAGGATCCTGACAGAGAACAGGAAAAGGAATTTCTTCAGCGATGACGTGTTTAAGAACTATTTCTATTGGCATTTTTCAAAAATGCAAACTATTCAATATTTATGTAAATATTCATCAACTTTGAGTTGAATTTATCTTACATTTATTCTAAATGCTAAGTTCCGAACTGAATCAAAAAGGTCCAGAAGGACCAAAGGTCCGTTCTGAATTAAAAAAATTCTCGTTCTGCACTCCGAAATCCTGACCTGAATCAAATGATTCGCGATCCATGCTCCAAAGTTCCATTCTAAATCAAAAGATTAGCGTTCCACCCTCCGAAGTTCCGATTTGAATCAAATGATTTGCGCTCCATCATCTGAAGTTCCGATCTAAATCAAATGATTCGTGATCCGTGCTCTGAAGTTCCATTCTGAATCAAAAGATTTGCAAACTGCTCTGAAGGTCCGATCTAAATCAAATCATTCGTGATCCGTGCTTTGAAGTTCAGATTTGAAATCAAAATATTTGTAATCTGCACTCCAAAGTTCAGAAATTAATCAAAAGATTTGTGAACCTGCTCTGAAGTTCATTTCTGAATCAAATGATTCGCGCTCTGCACTCCGAATTTCCGATCTGAATCAAATGATTCACGCTCCGCACTCCAATGTTGCGCTCTGAATCGAAAGATTTGCAAATCAAATGATTAGTGTTCTGCACTTCAAAGTTCCTGAATCAATTTGTGCTCTAAAAGTTCAGATCTGAATCAAAAGATTTGCAAACCCGCTCCCGAAGTCCCGATGTAAATTAAATGATTCGCATTTCATGCTCCGAAGTTCTGATCTGAATGAAATGATTCTCGCTCCGCGCTTCAAAGTTCCGATGTTCAATGCTCTGACGTTGCGATCTGAATCAAAAGATTTGCAAACTCGCTCTTAAGTTCGGATCTGAATCAAAAGATTTGTGAACCTGCTCTGAAGTTCCGATCTAAATCAAATGATTTGCGATCCGTGCTCAAGTTCAGATCTGAATCAAAAGATTCACGATCCACGCTCCAAAATTAATCAAAAGATTTGCAAACCTGCTCCGAAGTCCCAATCTAAATGAAATGATTCACATTCCATGCTCCGAAGTTCTGATCTGAATGAAATGATTCTCGCTCCGCGCTTCAAAGTTCCGATGTTCAATGCTCTGACGTTGCGATCTGAATCAAAAGATTTGCAAACTCGCTCTTAAGTTCGGATCTGAATCAAAAGATTTGTGAACCTGCTCTGAAGTTCCGATCTAAATCAAATGATTTGCGATCCGTGCTCAAGTTCAGATCTGAATCAAAAGATTCACGATCCACGCTCCAAAATTAATCAAAAGATTTGCAAACCTGCTCCGAAGTCCCAATCTAAATGAAATGATTCACATTCCATGCTCCGAAGTTCTGATCTGAATGAAATGATTCTCGCTCCGCGCTTCAAAGTTCCGATGTTCAATGCTCTGACGTTGCGATCTGAATCAAAAGATTTGCAAACTCGCTCTTAAGTTCGGATCTGAATCAAAAGATTTGTGAACCTGCTCTGAAGTTCCGATCTAAATCAAATGATTTGCGATCCGTGCTCAAGTTCAGATCTGAATCAAAAGATTCACGATCCACGCTCCAAAATTAATCAAAAGATTTGCAAACCTGCTCCGAAGTCCCAATCTAAATGAAATGATTCACATTCCATGCTCCGAAGTTCCGATCTGAATTAAATGATTTGTGTTCTGCGCTCCAGTTTTTCGATCTGAATCAAAAGATTTGTGAACCCGCTCCGAGGTTCAGATCGAAATAAAACGATGTGCAATTCATGCTCCGAAGTCCCATTCTGAATAACGATTCGTGAAACATCATTTCAGACCAAGATTTGGAGCGTGGATCGCAAATCATTGAATTCACAGAATGATTTGCAAATCCCGCTCTGAAGTTTCGATCTAAATAAGATGATTCTGCAAACCCATTCTGAAGTCATTCTGAAGATCGATACACGATCCGATTGGAACGTTTTAAAACAGTGAATAATTTTGGGATGCAACGGTTTAACGGTTTTGATCTGGTTTTTGCTAGTGAATTGTTTGTACTGAAAAAAGTATAATGGTGCAGTGGGAGTCTACAGTGTTTTTTTTTTTTAAATCGTTGGCTGAACATGATTACAATTGTAAATGTTCTAATTCCAAATGCTGATGAAAAGTCAAAGGTTTGCATACTAACCTTGCTGTGAAAGCTGGCAGATTCTGCGTTCTCTGAAATGTTGGATTCAGACAAACCAACCTGCTCTAAAACGTTCATTTTCTCCTGTATCATGGGCCTGAGAAACACAAGAAAATTGTAAAAATTAGTGGCATCATGTATGCAAAACACGATAAAGAGCAAACTGAAATGAACAATCCATTGTAGAAACAAACTGAAAACAGTTAATTAGAACAAAGTATAAAAATACAAATTAATTATTAAATAATGTAATAATTTTAATCATAACATAAAATAGTTTATTAATGAGTATAAGGAGTCATTTACATTTTGTAAATTTGAGGTCTTGTGGATAAAATTATATGAACAAAATGTAAAATTGTGGTAATCATTTAAAACATAAGACTTCAAATGGAATAAATACATAAATCATGTCAATAAAAAAAAAAAATATATATATATATATATATATATATATATATATATTAGTGGTGTCAAAATTAGCGCGTTAACGCAGGAGATTAATTTTTTAATTTTAACGCGTTCAAAATATTTAACGCAATTAACGCATGGGCGGGGCCACCCCACTCACAACTGCTTATGAAATGCTTTTATTTAAATGCGCAGAGCGTCTTTACGAACACATCAAACAGGAGACTTTTCAGGTGCGCGCTCCAACTTTACTTCAGCACCAGACGCGAGTCAAACGACCGCGGAAGCGGTACCGGTGACGGGGAGCTTAAGTAAAACGTTAGTGAACTGCGGTCAGATGAGATGCTGTCAGGCCATATGTCGGTAAAAACGAATTTAATTGTCCTGTCAGCCTATATACTCTGCTTGTAGCGCGCACTCTTGAAGTTCACGCGCAAATGTGCCGACGCGCGCTGTATTAGGCTATATTAAACCCAAATGAAACTGCGAGCATGCAAAGTCGTAGTTATATCGTCAGGTAAAACATGAATTCACAAAAAAAAACGATTAAAGCTGCCTTAACTGTGCGTGTAAGAATTTATTATTTATAGGTCAAAGCAGTGTCAGATCAAGTTCAGCAGTGACAACCTTTATAGTAACAGCAGCCAAAATATCCTTATAACCAGTTGCTGTGATGTCTGTTAATTAAGGAACAAAATTAAAAAGAGGAAATTAATAACTAAGTTTTATCTTTATATAATTTAGAATTTGATATAATTTAGGCTATATTGTCTTGCTGAAGGGCACAGGTAGCTACTATATATATATGACATTTATTATAATGGGTTTGTGTGAAGATTGTTTCAAGTTCACTTAAATTATTATTATTAGTTATTTTTTTTAAAGTCTAATAAATGTTAAAGTGATAGCTCTTAATGATACTGTAATGTTGAATGATTATATATATATATATATATATATATATATATATATATATATTTTTTTTTTTTTTTATTTTTTTTTTTTCAATGGTTAAGTATTAGGGGGGGGGGGAATCAATCAGTGATATTTGCCTTCAGTCCTAAAACAAGATGGCGTTAAACAAATATTAAAAATATATGTTCTTTATGTTGTTTCTACATTAATTTGAAGCATTAAAGTGAAATTATTGCAATATAAAAGTATAATTAAAAACTTTAATGTCAGGTAGAATTAATCGCGATTAATTTCAGGTAAAATGTGCGATTAATTAGTTAATTTTTTTTAATCGATTGACACCACTAATATATATATATATATATATATATATATATATATATATATATATATACACACACACACACACACACACACACACACACACACACACAGTATATATATATATAAACAATTTCTTTCTTTCAAGTTTCAACTAAAGTTTTGTTATTTTTCTGCACAAAAAACCAATAGTTGGATCATTCCCTCCCACCAGCTGTTCCATGTCTGAAAAAAGAAAGTAAGAAAATTCCCTGATATCTGCATGTTTTTCATGACTGTGTGGCGTCTGTAGATTGCTCTCACCAAAGGTGATCGTCTGCTGTGCCTTTAGCAACCAGGTAATGAACGTCTACATTACTGGTCTGCCCGATCCTGTGCACGCGGTCCTCCGCTTGAATCAGGACCTGAATGAAATAAACACCTTTCACAAGTGTTCTGGCAGCACTTTCTACATCAATTACATTTATTAAGTCATTTTTGCTGAAACCAGAGGAGAGCTTGTTCCAGACTGAACTACTCTGCTGATTCACGGGAAATGCTTTTACCCGAGTCTGGCATCTAACCATCTCTACAGGTAGAGATTACACTACACTAGTCAAATCAAAAAGACCTGCGGAGCCTGAAAGTTGAGTAAAAAAAAAAAAAAAAAAAAAAAAAAATTCTATACAGAAAATATAATAACAGCAAGTAAACTACAACCAAGTCTAAACTTTAAAAAGTTGTTGAAAAAGTAAGAAGAAAAAGAAGAAAAAAAGATGACTGCATAAAAAAAAGTGCAAATATTAACTAATTCTTTACAGTTATTTATTTTAAGTGTCCATGAAATAATGCAAATGCAACTGAAATGAACAATCCTTTGCAAAAATGAACTAAAACTAAACTGAAAAGTTAATTTAATCATTTTTTATAATAAATTATAATTTACAAATAAACTAATAAAAAAGCACAACTTCAGTAACTTTATTATTATTATTATTATTTTATAGTCATATTGATGTATCTTAAATTATTTTTTTCATTTAATTTTACTGATTGCTTAAGCATATTAAATAAAAAGAGTCCATGAAATAAAAACAATACCTTAAATGTAAGCAAGTAAATAAAACTAACCTGAATTTTAAAGTTAATAAAAAAAAGTATTAAAATAAAAATAATTTACTAAAAAACTAAGTATTCACTGAAGTATTCATTTAAAATGGTAAAAAATAAATTAAATAAATAAATAAACAAATATATATATATATATATCTCGTTAATTTTATAATAATAATATTTTTAATAATTAGTTATTTATATCCATTTAATTACTATATTTTTTAAATAAAATAAGTTAAATTAAACAAATAAATAAACAATACATAAGTTAATAAATAAATGAAAGGGTGAATTACAGGTCTTACATTGAAGCTTAAAATAAAGGTCTAAATTTAGGGTTCCCTCAACTTATGACCAATGAACTTCCATGACTAAGTTATGATTACTGAATAAACTTTTAATTACCGTATTGAACAGAATATAAGACCAGGCTTTTTTCTTGGAAATACATCTGAAAAAACGTGTCTGTCTTATATTCAGGGTCTAGACTTTGACATGTCAATAATACACCCACAACTGTAGGTGGCGCCAAATCCAGGTAAAATGAGTGTTGAAAAAAAAAAAAAAAAAACATGATTGAAAACAAAAGAAAACTTCCTCTGTAAGTGATTTTAAAATGTAAGACCCAGATTTGAAGACTACAATAAGATTTCACTTCAGCAGTTAATGAAATGTTGGTAGGCTACTGTGAGATGGATAGCCTAATTGTTATATAATTTATATGCTATTTTTATGGTATTTTTAAGTGTGTATATTTTTTAATGTGATGGTTGGTGCCTTTTACCAATACTTACCATACTTTCAAAACAAAAACTACAAAAAGGAAAATATGCAATATGAAAATATTTTTTCTTAATAAAACACAAGATTTGGTTTTCAAAAAGCCTTTTTCCAAAAGGTACATCTTAACAAAAGGAGGTTGTCTTATATTCAGGTCAATACGGTAATTAATTTCATTTAAATTAATTAAAAATGTTCACTTTAAATTTTATTATTTTATAGTTTGCATTAACAATTAGAAATCTCTAGACAATGAAATATTTTAGTCAGGTCCAGAGATCTGAAGTGTGGGAAGCCTGTAAATGTCTAGACAAAACATGTTTGTGTCTCACTCCAGGGTTCCAGAAGAGCTCAGCGAAAACCACGAGGTCAGCCGAGTGCAGCGTGAGCCCCATGTTAGCGGCGGTGATGGACAGAACAGCCACGCAGCTCTTCTGTGACGACTGGAATCTGTTACACAGCTGCTGTCGCTCCGCTGACGCCGTCGATCCGTCGATACGAATGTAACTGATTCCCTGAACACAAACACAATGTCAACAATCGCTAGTGCTCATATATATTCAACCCAACTTATGACATAAAAACCGGGTCGACACAGCAGTCATTTACACAAACTTTGATGTTTATTAACCATTTTAATTAAAGCGTTACTCCACCCTAAAATAAAAATGTTGTCATTAATCACTTAGCCCCGTTCTGAACTAGGGCTGCAACAAACGATTATCTTGATAATCGATTAATCTAACGCTTATTAGAATGATTAATCGACTAATCGCAGATTATTTCACTGATTTATCAGCAGACTTTGATTGATTGTTCAGCTTTTAATAAATGGTAATTTTAGATGGCCTTTTGGATGCATTTATTTCTAAAACCTTTATAATAACAATAACTTATTTAATACTTTCTTTAAACCTCCTTGTATATTAAAGACAGGGACCTGCAATTCCAGCCAAATTAAAGATAAGTTGTGTGTGAATTTGCATGTGAGCATTATTATTGAACCCCTGTATTTAGTCTCTAATTGGCCTGTTTAGCTAAGCCCTCAAAACACTTCTTGGTACAGTATTGCATGATTTGTATTTTATATTTAATAGTTTACACTTACTACTAAAGATAACATTACATTCTTAAGGACTCTATGCTTACATTTCTTTTCAGGAATGCTAGTGCTCCTACTTGAAAAATAAATAAATAAATAAATAAATTAGGAACAGTGACAGAAATGAACCTTCCCATTATAAGGTGATATCTGACTCCATTTTTATCCTTTGTAATGCCATTTTTCTAACTTTATTATTGTGCCCAAAAATTTGGATTTATAAACTTGTATTAAAATGTTTAATTAAACAAATTCAATTAAAATAATAAGATACAATCAGACTGAATAAGTTACCAAATTAAATGAAATCAGCATCAACAATTCATCTTTGCATGGTACAGAAGAGCTCAAATGTAGCATTATGGAATATTTACAGTATTTGTGATGAGACTCAGAGGTGGAATTAATGCATTTCATAATAACAATGTTATGAGATTGTTTTAAATATATAGTTTTGAATATAAAAATGTAAATAATTTAAATGACTCAATACTTAAAAAAAAAATTAAACTGAAACTGCCAGTAGGTGGCAGTATGTCAAAGTCTTTGTGACTGAATAATTCATTAAATTGATTAGTTCAAAAGTGCAGTTTCAATCAAAAATGAAACAACGCTGTCAAATGCGCAAAAGGATCAACTGTGGCTTTGTTTGGAACAATTTTTGTCGATGAAATAGAGCATAATCAGACAAGTGTTCCTAAAATGTAAGTCACTTAATATTAACTTTTGTATAAAATCAAAAATGAATAAAACTGTTGTATAAATTCAATTTCACATGTGCTGTCTCACAAACTTGCATTTTAATGAATAAAGCTCTCTACACTGCACACTAAATCTATTATTTACATCGTCTCTACATTTTGTTTGTTATAATGAATGGCAAAAACTACAGTCTGCTTTCACGATCTGTGCTTTGAGGAGCAGGACACGCAGCGACAGAGAAGCAATTCTTTTGACTGCAGTTAGCATAGACACAAATATCCCGCTGCGTTTTTAGCTTATATTGCGCTGTTTAAATGCAGAACCGGTTTAGCTTTTGTAGTCTTTTAAATGGGTAAATATAGAAATCACTTTACTTTCCAAAAAAGCCTAACCAGTTGGAAGTGAAACGCTGCGTTTGCTCTGAAGTACTGTGTGTCTTTTTCTCTTGAATTGCATCCAGGGGGGCTGAATTACAGTCTTGAGCTACAGCGCCACACTGGTCAAACCGCATTATTGCAGGCTACAACGACTACTCCACCACAAAAATATTTGTCAACAATCTTTTATTTATGCCGACTAATCGTTTCAGCCCTATTCCAAACCTGTAAAAGCTTCCTTCATTTTCGGAACACAATTTAAGATATTTTGGATGAAAACTGGGAGCTTTTTGACTGTCCCATTGACTGCCAAGTAAATAACACTGTCAAGGCCCAGAAAAGTATGAAAGACGTCATCAAAATAGTCCATCTGCCATCAGTGGTTACAAAGCTACGAGAATACTTTTTGTACGCAAATAACGACTTTATTCAACAATTCGTCTCCTCCACTACACCATAACAGCATTTTGGAGAGCGTACACTGTTCTCTGTCAGCCGCAACACACAGATATGTTTTCTATGTTCATTTCCACATTGATTCTAACGAAAACAGTTTATCCGCATGATGCAGCTGACAGAGAACAGCGTATGCTGTCTGCGTTCAGGGGATACTCTACAAAATGGCGTTACGGTTATGCGGAGGAGACAAAGGTTGTCAAAAAGTTGTTATTTTTGTTTTCTTTTTGTACAAAAAGTATTCTCGTAGCTTTGTAAAATTATGGTTGAAGCACTGATGGCAGATGGACTATTTTGACGACGTCTTTCATACTTTTCTGGGCCTTGACAGTATTATTTACTTGGCAGTCAATGGGACAGTCACAAAGCTCCCGGTTTTCATTTAAAATATCTTAAATTGTGTTCTGAAGATGAACGAAGCTTTTACGGTTTGGAACAACATGATAAGTGATTAATGACAAAATTTTAATTTTGGGATAGATCGTTAACTAATTACAAAATAAAAGTTAGTTAAATATCCATTACTAGACAATAAATATCCAATAGATAAAAAATAAATAAATAGATCAATAAAATAATAATAATAATAATAATAATAATAATAATAATAATAATAATAATATCGACAATACCTGATATGACCATGATATATTGTGCAGCTTTTATTTTATTTTAATTGCTTTTTGATTTGACTTTCAAAACAAATGTTTTGAATGTATTTTGAAATCATTCTAAAGATTCTAAATAAAGTCTGCAGATTCCATTTTAGACTTTTGGCAGCTGATGGCAAATGTTTGAGGAAGAATTTTAAAATTCTTGTGAAGAAAAAGTAAATTTGGACAGACCTTCTCACCGAGTTCTTTGGTTATACTGTCCAGCACCAGTTTGTGATGAGCAAATACCAGAAACTTCTCTCTTCCGCACTCCAGCATGTCTGAGATATACTCCCTGAGCAACAGAGACAACCAGTGTTATATTAGTAAATGATATACTGTTATAGTTTTTGTTAATATTTTGAATTAGATTTTATTTTAAAACATTAAAAACATTAAAAAACATAAGCATTTTTTTAACATAAAATTAAGATATATATCCACCATTCAAAAGTTCGGGATCAGTAAGATTTTTATTGTTTTTTGAAGTCTCTTGCTTATTAAGGCTGCATTTTTTAATTCAAAATATGATGAACTAAAAACAAATGACAGCAAATAATCCATCCTGCTTTAAACAGCGGAAGGATTTAAAGTGACAGATGACAAAACTGCAGCATGTGCTTAAAATAAACAGAACATTGTTAGTAGATGTGGATGCTAATATAGCTATTGGCATCTTTATAGTTAGCATTATTAATGTGAGCGGGCCTTAATAATAATAACAGTAATGCATGCTTCTTTAAAGAGTTGAAGTTTGTGTGAAGCTGAACTCATTTGTGGTGTTTTTTGAGTTTATAATGGTCAACATACATGATGGCTCTGATCTTGGCCTCTGCTGTGTGGTTGAAGAAAACCAGGAGCGCTTCCTTCTCTTGTGACTTCTGCACATGAACACAGAAAAGTTCTGGTAAAGTAAAAGACACAAAACCACCAAATCTGTCATTATTTATTCACCCTCATCTCATTCTAAATCCATATGCTGTTACGATTTTTTTGGAAGAATGAATCAAGATGAGGGTGAGAAAATTCCTCTAAAGAAATGTTTAAGTCAGACTTGTTTTCATAGCTGTATTGTAGTTTGTGCTCACGTTGTGATATCCTTTGGCGAGCTGTTTGGCAGCGGCATTGAGGGCAGCTTTGGTGCGAGAGTTGATGCCGTCTGTCGTCACAGTAACCACCTTACGCTGTTTGGCGGGAAGCTGAGAGAGCACCTCTGATTTGAGGCGTCGGAGCATCAGAGACTCCTCCAGCAGCAGCTTCAGTTCACCCAGATTAGACGAACCGGAGTAATCCCAACCCCACGGCAGCTGCGGACAAAGGAAAAATTCTAATAGGAAAAAATTCTAATTGGAATTTTTCTGATAAACAATGATTTAAAACGCAAAAAAAAAACAGGTTTGCTGTGCTTGCTTGTAGGGCTGCACAATTTGGCCAAAGTTGTGTGATTATTTATCAATATGGCAATAAATAAAATTACTAATAATTAGTAGTAGTAGTAGAGGTAGTACTAAATAAAAATATAAAAATTGCAGAAAAAAAATTACTATTACACTATTTTACTGTAAAATTAAGTGTTTAATGAAAAAAATTATTAAATTACAATATTAATATTAACAGTTTTTTACAGCGACCTTTTATACATTTACAAAATGTTACATCCCCCTTTCAGAATCTGCAAACTGTTACTTATTTTTACCAAAATAAGAGGGATTATACGAAACACGTTATTGTTTATTTAGTATTTCAGTTTACCTGAATAAGATATTTCACATAAAATATGTTTACATATAGTCCACAAGAGAAAATAATAGATGAATTTATAAAAAATTCTTAATACTTTGTTACCTGAATTACCCACAGCTGTCTTTTTTTTTTGTTCAGTGATAGTTGTTCATTGGTTTTCCAGCATTTTTGTGTATTTGAACCCTTTCCAACAATGACTGTATGATTTTGAGATCCATCTTTTCACACTGAGGACAACTGAAAGACTCATGTGCAACTATTACAGAAGGTTCAAATGCTCACTGATGCTCCAAAAGGAAAAATACATTAAGAGCCAGGGTGTGAAAACATTTTGAATTTGAAGATCAGGGTAAATTTAACTTATTTTGTCTTCTGGGAAATACACAAGTATCTTTTATAGCCTCTAAAAGGGCAGTATTAAATAAAAAAAAAGACACATAAGAAAAACGTACACATCTCCTTTCTGTTCAAAAGTTTTCATCCCCCTTAATGCATATTTAGTGTTTTTTTTTTTCTTCTGGAGCATCAGTGAGTGTTTGAACCTTCTGTAATAGTTGAGTCCCTCAGTTGATGGATCTGAAAATCACACAGTCATTGTTGGAAAGAGTTCAAATACACTCTACATGCTGAAAAAACGGTAAAAATAAAAACTGTGGGACCTGAAGGATTTTTCTGAAGGACAGCAGGCAGTTTAACTGTTCAGGACAAACAAGGACAACTATCACAAAAATACGATAAAATAAATAAAAAATAAAATGCTGTGGATCGTTCAGGTAACAATGCAGTATTAAAGGTAGGGTCCAAATGCTGTTTCATGCATGTTAAGTTATTTCCACTGTTATTTCCACGCTAAACATGGCCAAAGTTGAATGTTTAGAACTGAATGTTTTTTTTTCGATCATGGCTCTTCATGACGTCCTGAAGGGTGGAACTCCTTGTCATTTGGGAACAATGTCTCTAAAGAAGTGTGGTTTTGGTTGTAAGGTAAAGATAGCTTTGCTCAGCTTCCTAAAGAACCCTGCGTTATGTGAACAGTGGATGCGGTTTGTTTTTCCAGGGCAGAAACAGAGTTTTGCGAGTGTGTTTGGTTATGAACATTTTATAAACGAGGCCCTGTTCGACGCTGAATTTACACATTGTTTGATACTGAAAGATGGAGCAGCCCCAGCTATAAAAGATCCCGCTCATGATTCAGAACCACAGGCGGTAAGTGAAACGGCAACAAATGCATGCGTTTTTATTGGCAATTGCCACGCGAGTGCTCGTCAATCTTTAGCTCCACCCGCGGTGTGCCACCCGCGGAGGCTCTGCTGTTTTCAGAGAGACTTATAGCTGTATCTTTCTTTCTAAATATGATAAAACTAAAGACTTTTTGGATATGTGAAGGATGCACTACTACTCTACAGCTACTCAAGATTAACATGAGATGAAAAACTGTGTGTTATGCCCCTTTTAAGAATCAGAGCGATGCAAACTTTTGACCTGGGTCATTTTTTATCAATTTAACTATTATTTTCTCTTGTGGACTATATGTATACATCTTTTATGTCAAATCTTTTATTCAGGTCAGTATTAAACAAACAATAACATGCATTTTTGTATGATCCCTTATATTTTGGTAAAATAATTAACATTTCGCACATTCTGAAAGGGGATGTAAACTTTTGACCGCAACTGCATGGCTGTATTCATTTCTTCGTTTCAAACTTCTACTTGCTATTTCTGAATGTCATTGTACTAGGGTCGCAAGAAAGATTTGAGGAACAAAAAAAAAAAAAATTATATATCGAATTTTTCGATTTCCAGGTTTGCTGTGTTTGTTTGTAGAGCTGCATAGTATAAATCTATAAATATAAGTTTGTATTTTGTATTTTAAGACTGTAATATCTGTTGTAATATTTGATTGTAAATTTGAGTATTTAAGAAAAAAAAAATAAAATGAAATAATATAAACATAATAGTAAAAACAAATTATTTATACCATTAATTGTAGTATTTTACAATAAAATAATTACTATTAAATAATATACATTTTATTTTAAATTACAGCTGTAAAATTACAACACTAATATTTATGGCTGTCTTAAGTCCTTAATTTTCAAAAGTTAACTCACGAATCAAAACTGGGAGCTCTTAAAGCTTCTTTTTTGTTAATAAGCACTTATCATTACCAGTGTATGGGAAGACGGCTGGTGCATGATTTGCTCTTAAATGCATGTTTAAGTGGCTCAAACTCAGAGCCGATGCATAGATGGAGTTTATTTGGAGCAGCAATAACTGTGAACGCTATAGCATTTACCAAGTTGCTCTGAGATGGAGAAAACGCCAGCGAATATTAAGCTACTTATGTGTAAATAAAACAACTTCACTCTGAAACATGCAGTGCAAATTATTTATGAGCTATGGCACTAACTAAACGCCATATCACGTTTTTGGTGTTATTTCAATCAATCGTGCAACCCTACACTGTACTAAAACAGGTACGAACCACAAAGCTCTAAAGAGCACACCTGTATACAGATGAATGTACCTGGTTGGCATCACAGTAGCGTGTGCCGAAGTCATGAAAGCGTGGAAAGAGGGAAGGCCTCACAGCCAGGATCTGAGTGTAGAGCTCAGCAGGTCTAGACATGGCAGGCGTTCCTGACAGCAGGATCACTCTCTTAGCTGTCTATTAACACCACATAGACATTTAATTAGCAGCATCAGAGACAACGGAAACAATCGAATGACATCAATGGAAATCTTTCAATATGTGACCCTGGACCACAAAACCAGTCACAAGGGTCAGTTTTTTAAATTAAGATTTATACATCATCTGAAAGCTGAATAAATAAGGCTTCCTTTGATGTATGGTTTGTTAGGATAGGACAGTATTTGGCCTGAGATACAACTATTTGAAAATCTGAAATCTGAGGGTGCAAAAAAATCTAAATATTGAGGAAAATTGCCTTTAAAGTTGTCTAAAATAAGTTCTTAGCAATGCATATTACTAAAGTTTTGATATATTTACTGTAGGAAATTTACAAAATGTCTTCATGGAACATGATCTTTACTTAATATCCTAATGATTTTTGGCATAAAAGAAAAATTTATAATTTTGACCCATACAATGAATATTTTGGCTATTGCTACAAATATACCCATGATACTTAAAACTGGTTTTGTGGTCCAGGGTCACATATGTACAAGTCAAATCTAGTCTTCTTACATAAAACGTATAGGTTTCACATCAGAAGTAATATTTATAGCTGTCTTATTTTCTTTGGCTTTCAAAAGGCTTTCTAGTTCGACAGCACAGTCGATTTTGAGAGACAGCCAATGTCTGTGCAGAAGTCAGACTTCTAACTTAACACAGGACTGAATAAACTAAACTGCAGCACTTTAACATTCACCACTATGTCAGCTAAAATAAGCCTGAATCAGCAAACCTTCAGCAGAGGTAGAGCCGCTCGACAGCGAGCCGTTTTCATGTTCTTCAAGAAGTGAGACTCATCCTGTACAACAAACAAACAAACAAACAAACAGAAAACAAGAATTCAACTCACATCCTGCAACTGGATCCACTCTTAAGAAACTTTAAAATTCTTGATATTTGAAGGTTAGACAATGCTAGGTGGTTACTAGGTGGGCTGGACTCTTTTACTCACCAGGGCTGCGTTTATTTAATTAAAAATACAGTCAAAACAGTAATATTATGAAACATTATTTCAATTTAAAATAACTACTTTCTATGCGAATATATTCTAAAATGTAATTTATTTCTGTGATGCAAATCAGAATTTTCTGCATCATTACTCCAGTCTTCAGTGTCACATGATCCTTCAGAAATCATTCTAATATTATAATAATAATAATAATATTCTAAATCATTCTGATATGCTGATTTGCTACTCAAGAAACATTTCTGATTATTATCAATGTTGAAAACAGATGTGCAGCTTCATAATTTTGGTGAAATATTATTATTATTATTATTATTATTATTATTATTATTATTTATTAACAGAAAGTAAAAAAAAATAAAAATAAAATAATAATAATAATAACAACAATATTAGTATGATAATAAATAAACAAAAACAAATAAATTACATAAAAAGAAAAAGAAAATAAGAAATTAAATTCTTGTAATATCTGTTGTAATATTTCATTGTAAAATTTAATAAGTATTTAAGAAAACAAATAATTAAAATATAAATACAATAATAATAATAATAATAATAATAATAATAATATACATTTTGTTAATAATAATATTAACTGTAGTACTTAAAAATAATATAATTTATTTCTGTGATATAAAGCTGAAATTTTACATTTTATTTTAGGAATTTTTTAATGAATAGAATTTTCAAAATAAAAAAAAGAAGAACAATATAATAATAATAATAATAATAATAATAATAATAACAAACATTATTAGTATAATAATAACAATAAAATAAATTACTACATAAAAATAATAAGAATTTAAAAAATTAAATTCTTGTAATATCTGTTGCAATATTTCATTGTAAAATTGAGTTTTTAAGAAAAAAATGAATCAAAATATAAAATAATATGAATATAATACAAATAATACTAATAATAATAATAATATACACTGATAATAACAATAATATTAATTATAGTAATTTAAAATAATATAATTTATTTCTGTGATGTAAAGCTGAATGTTCAGCATCATTCCTCCAGTCTTCAGTGTCACATGATCCTTCAGAAATCATTCTAATAATTTAATAATAATAATAATAATAATAATAATAATAAGCTGAATTGCTGCTCAATAAACATTTCTGATTATTATTAATGTTGAAAACAGATGTGCTGCTTCATATTTGTGTGGAAATAAAATACATTTTATTTTAATGAATAGAAAGTTCAAAATAAAAAAAAGAAGAAGAAAATAATAATAATAATAATAATAATAAAAACATTATTAGTATAATAATAAAAATAAATAAATAAAACAATTACTACATAAAAATAATAAGAATTTAAGAAATAAAATTTTTGCAATATCTGTTGTAATATTTCATTGTATAATTACGTATTAAAGAAGAAAATTAATCAAAATATAAAATAATATGAATATAATAACAATAATAATATTATACATAGTTAATAATAATATTAATTGTAGTATTTTAAATATAATTTATTTATGTGATGTAAAGCTGACTTTTCAGCATCATTACTCCAGTCTTCATGATCCTTCAGAAATCATCCTAATAATTTAACAACAACAACAACAACAACAAAAATCATTCTAATATGCTGATTTGCTGCTCAATAAACATTTCTGATTATTATTAACGTTAAAAACAGATGTGCTGCTCAAAAGTTCAAAAGAACAACAATTATTTGAAATAGAATTCTTTTGTGACATTATAAATGTCTTTACTCTCACTTTTGATCAATTCAGTGCATCCTTGATGAATAAAAGTACTATTTAGTTTAAAACGAGAGTGATTAGAAAACAACGTTGCATGCTCTCACCATAATGATGACACTGAAAGGGCTGGACGGCTGCTTTTTGTCCATCCTGTTGAGCAGGTCGTAGCTGATGATGTTGACGAGGCCGGAGCAAAGGCTGTCCCTGCCTGTAACCACCACATTAATGCTGTCGGCTCTGACGGATGGCAGCCATCGGCGGAAAGCCTGAGGGAAAACAGTGAGAATTCATCATGTCTTGAGAGCCTTTTTCTTATTTGTCTTTCAAGCTCTTCTGAGGAAAGGTTGAGTCGTGTGACTAAAGCTCGCAGAGGAACGCTGGAAAAGCTTCACTATTTCCCTTTAAACTTTAAAATACACCCTCACGAAGGAGAGAACGTGTCCTTCCTCAAGGGTGCAATGATGGGAAATATGAATTAATAAATCAGATTTCACACCATGAAGCCGTTAAAAAAAGTTCCTGCAAGAACTGGCGACTGGTGCTTTACAAGAGAGAAAAAACATAGATGCCATTTATTTTCAATAACAAAATGTTGGATGGATGGATTTATTTTTTAAATATTTATATTAATTTATAATCTAAATTGTATACAGGTGTAAATATATATATATATATATATATATATATATATGTGTATATATATATATATATATATATATATATGTGTATATATATATATATATATATATATACACACACACACATATAATTTTTTTTTTAAATATATACATGTATGTGTGTGTATTTATATGTACATAATAAATATACTGATTAAACACACATAGTATGTAAACAAACTTTTATTGTGGATGCGATTAATCAAAATTAATTTATTAATCAGCCTTAAAAAAAAAAAAAAAAAAAAAAAAAATTATATATATATATATATATATATATATATATATATTATAATGTATAAAATTGATTAGCGCTCAGGTATACATGTGACAGTTAACTTAATTATTAAAATATCCCACAAATACAGTTAATAATAATAATAACAACAACAATAACAATAATTATAATAAATGACTACATAAAAAGACAAAAATAAGAAATTAAATTCTAGTTGTAATATCTGTTGTAATATTTAATTGTAAAATTGAGTATTCAAGAAAAAAGAAAAATATAAAATTATATAATAGTAAAAAAAAAGGTTAATAATATTAATTGCAGTATTTAAAAATAGTATAATTACTATTAAATAATATACATTTTATTTCACATTACAGCTGTAAAATTACAATACTAATATTTATACACTTATTCTGAATATTGTCAAAAGTTTGGAGTCTTTGTAAAATAAATTTATACGTTTATTCAGCAAGGATGCACTAAATTGATTAAAAGTGACAGTAAAGACATTTATAATCTTACGAAAGATTTACGTTTCAAATAAATACTGTTCTTTTAAACTTTCTATTCATCAAAGGATCCAGAAAAATAAAATGTATTACGATTTCCTATAAAAATATGAAGCAGCACAACTGTTTTCAACACTGATAATAATGATAATAATCAAATGTTTCTTTAGTAGCATATTAGAACGATTTCTGAAGGATCATGTGACACTGAAGACTGGAGTAATGATGCTGAAAATCTAGGTTTGATCACAGAAATAAATTAGAATTTAAAAATACATTTAAATAGGAAATATTGTTTTTACTGCATTTTTGATTTAATAAATGCATTCATGGTGAATGAAAACATTAAAAATATTGTACCTGACCCCAAACTATCAACGGTAGCATAGACGTGACATGCATCCTCAAAAAACATCTCTGTAAAAGTAAATGCATGTACCTCAGCCCATGTGAAGCGCACTGAGGACGGAGCGACCACCAGCAGAGGCCACTCACTCCTATAATAGGCAGCGATGCAGATAGCCTGGACCGTCTTTCCCAGACCCATATCATCAGCCAGGAGCAAACGGCCCTCTCTGGACACTGCAAAACTGACACATCAGCACATCATATTATATTTGCATTCATGCATTTTATGCACTTGGCAAATGCTTTTACTCAAAGTGACTTACACTGAATTCAAGGTTTATGTGGTTTATGCATTTCCTGGAATCAAACCCATGACCTTGGCATTGCTAACTTTCTATCTAACCAAAACCACAGATAACGGAGACCTACTTGACCCCGTCTCTCTGGAAGGGCATGAGGCTGCGTGTGAGCTGTGGATCCACGTGTGAGAGATCGGCTTCAGGAGGGAATGGAGCTCTGGACTCGCTCTTCTCAAACTGAGAGGAGAAGGATTGCAGCACAGCGGGAGGTAAAGGCTCGATCTCCACCGTAGGCAGCTCACTTAGTTCTGCCACTAAACACAAGACATCGCCATCAACTACATGTGCTGTATATTTCTGAAATGATCGCACTTGATACAGTAAATACAGTAAAGTATCAGTATATAAAACATAACATTGATAAACCTAAAATGTAATTTATTCCTGTGATTTCAACTTTTTGGCATTGTTTTATAGCATCGTTACTCCAGTCATGATCTTTAAGACATAATTTTAATATTCTGATTTGCCGCTCGAAAACAGTTATTATTAATATTATTTTAAAAACAGTAGAGTTTTTAAAAGAGTAGATTTTTTCAGGATTTTTCTGAAATCTTTTGTAACATTATAAATGTATTTATCCTCGCTTTTGATTAATTTAAAGGATTTTTGCTAAATAAAAGTATTAATTTCTATAGTTTTTTCCAAAAAATAAAAATAAAAAAATACAGTACAGTACACTGACTCCATTTTGATTAGATTTTAGCTTTTGAATAGTAGTGTATAATGTTACAAAAGCTTTTTACTTCAGATAAATGCTGATCTTTCTATTCATTAAAGAATCAAATTCATCTGGTGAGCAGAACTGACTTCTTTAAAAAACAAAATTAATCTTACTGTTTAAAAACTTTTGACTGGTAGTGTAGGCTTTTTTTTTTTTTTTACAATTCTGACTTTTTTTCTGAAAATTCAGTTATATAAATAATAAAATAAAATTTACAAAGTAATTGTGACTTTTTCTCTCATAATTCTTGCTTCTTTCTCTCGCAATTAAAAATGTATATCTTGCAATTCTGTCCTTTTTTCAGAAGTGCAAGTCAGACTTGTAAGACAAGTTGCAATGACCTTTTTTAATCCCATAAAAAAGCTTCCATCAACAAGCATTTTAAAAACAAGTGTTTTTTTTCCCCAAATTCTTTCAATTTAACAGTATTCAGAAAATTTAAAGAATAAAACAAACAAAAGTGTCAAAATCACAATTTATAAGGCAACACAAGTTTTATTCCTTTGAAGGTAGAGTTACCTTGAAATATCTGTGCCATGGATTAAATTTTTACCACCACAGTAATGCAAAAATGGGCCAAGCATTCTCATCTGCATTTGCATACTTGAATAAAAATGTGTTTCTGAACTGAGCGTGAAATGTAAAATACAAAATCTGTACAAAATTTTTGTTCCACTATCTTATATGCACGGTTTACATTTATTCTCTTCAAAAAATAATTCATTTAAGTGAACAAAATTAAAAAGACTCACTGAGCTTCCCGTAGTCCTCAAGAAGAAAATTCCACTTTCTGGTCTTCATGTCTAAAAATAAACAAAAAATAAAATGTGTGATACACTACACTTTTTTACCCTTTTTTTAATCATTGGAATATGTAAAAAAAAAAAATGTTTTGTGGTAAAATTAATGCATTATACAAACACAAACACACACACACACACACACACACACACACACACATATATGCAACCCTGTTACATCCATATATTTTTTTATTTTGTATGTTTGAGACTACATTTTAGGAGGCTGAAAAAAATAAAAATGTCTTCATGTCTAACAGTAAACAAAGAATAAAATGTGCGAATGACACATGAGAAAACACTTTTGTTACCGATTATGTTTTTAAGCAGTGGCATATATATTTTTTTGTGGTTAAATTAATTTTATTTTTAGATATATACAAAATATAATAAAAAATATGATAAAAACATTAATCATTATAATATTATATATATATATATAGAGAGAGAGAGATTTTTTATTATTATTATTAACTCATTTTATTTACCAAAGATATAATATTTAGCTTTCTCACCTATTTTGCATGCAACCCTATATTTTTTTTGCATGTTACATCTATATATTTTCTTTTATTTTGTATGTTTGAGACTACATTTTAGGAGGCTGCAAAAAATACAACAGTTCAGATAATATTTAGTTTGTGCTTTTACATCACTTTCACTCACCATTTGTTTAGGTTACACTTTATTCATACAGTCAACTTTAGACATTTTACTAACTTTAAGCAACTTTGCAACTACATGCCTACATGTCACATTAGACGTATATCTGACATGACTTCCTATTACAGGCCCAATTTTGTACCCCATTCATGGGAGGTGTCTTCTCTTAGGTTAATGGTAATCTATTACACTCACCATAATTTCTGGACGGCATTTTCTTGAAGATTTCAATAACGTCTGCCTGGTATCCTATATCCACCTCCAGCCGACAACGAGACACTAAAATGCACTTCCCCTTTACCGTGGCACCTGGTTTCTGCCAACCCTGACAGAGCCTCATCAGAGCAGCCAGGGCTGCTGCATCTTTGGGTCGACTGGTGGACGCTGAAATATTCAGCCCTTCCATCCCATCCAGAGGTTTAAGAGAGATGGAGGGGAGACCTGCTGCCTGCTCCACTGAAACACAAGCAAACTCCATTACACCCTGTGCTACAGGAAACAGATGTCTTTTTGCATGCCAGGGTTTGTACAGAAAATGCTAAATTAAATTCCAGGACTTTCAAGGACCTTTCAAGCACTACTTTTTTGGTTTTAAAGGACTTAAAATCAGAGATCCCACCCTTCAAATTCTAATAACTAATAAAACAAAATGGTACAAATAAAGAACAGCACAAAAGCATGCAATGACTGTAGCAACTTTAACATTTGAAAGGATACTGGCAAAGTTAGAACTGCTCTGATCTACCCGACTGAGCCTGGTTTCTCCCAAGGTTTTTTCCCCATTTCTGTCATTGATAGAGTTTTGGTTCCTTGTTACGATCACCTCTGGCTTGCTTAGTTGGGGACACTTCATTTAAAGCAATATCATCGACTTGATTGGACAGATACAATTTGAACTGAACTGACCTAAACTGAAAATTGAGTGTTTACTGTTGTCCTGCATTATTGGCACTATTTTCTTGTTTAATACTGTAAAGCTGCTTTGACACAATCTGTATTGTTAAAAGCACTATATAAATAAAAGTGACTTGATTTGACTTAATGCTTTGCTTATTCAAACTGTTTTTTCATGAATATATGATTGACTTGAAGAATGAAAGCTATATCATACACTTGGCAAATTATGAGCTATATCACGCTCGTAGACACCTTAGCTCACAAGATGAGACAAAATACAGATACTTGGTTCACAGTTGTATTTTAAAATATTTTAATTAATCTAGGGCTGTAACTAAATATTATTTTGGCAATCAAGCAATCCACTGATTATTTTGGCAGTTGAGTAATTGATATTTTTTAGTAATACAAATTTGTTAAGTGAAAAACAGGCTTTAGTATGACTAGATTTATATATAAATTAACAATGAGGCAATAATAATTGGTTTAAATAAAGTAAAAAATCCAAATAATTACACGGTTTTATTGAACAAGACCTGTATTAAAATACATAATGTTATATACCTGAACATAAGTAACTTGAGCACATTATGTATTATAATAAATATCTATAGATGGTGCCAAAGAGCTTTCACTTTACGGCGTGATTTAAGGATGTTTAAATCCATTTCATTTTAATATTTGGTCACATGCAAACTCAGAGGGTTTGCTTGTTAAAAGAGCAAGGGTATAAACTTTAATTTTGAAATCGGATGTACAACAGTTAGCATATTTAGAAATGTGTTGACGTTTTCTCCTGTGTTGGCATAGGTTTATAAACGATTTACATTACAAATCTGAACATTAAGCAATCCAAACTCACAACATATGCAGAGGAAGAGTCTGTCGAGTGAGCTGCTGAGATGAAGATGTATCGCACACTTGTGAATGATTACAGTGCAACACAAAGCGTGTCAGTCTTTAGGTGTTCCCAGCAAACCCAAACAAACATCACTTGCAATAAAAGACCGAACAACATAATGCAAGTGCTATCAAAGGTTTTTACCACAAAAGCAACTGTATACTGACATTGCAAGACTGCTTTTCATCTCAAGAAGTATAACCGTCACGTTTAATATTGCGAGATCTCATGCACACTTCTCAATTGGTTCTGTGTTTATATCAGATGCGCTGCATTGTTAATTTTAATGTTTAACAATAATTTCATATATACTCCCTTTTAAAAATTGAAGTGCTTTTCAAGTACCTTCTCAAAAATATGTCTGTTTTCAAGGGTTTTCCAGGACTTACATTTCAAAAAGTCAAATTCAAGTACTTCAAGCACTTTAAGCACCTTGTACGAACCCTGGCATGCACTCACTGCTTGAATATGTTAAGTAACGTTCATGATGACATACTCAGCATCTGGTAATCCTCAAGGCTGAAGTTCCACATCTTTGTAGCAGGATCTGTGACAGCAGATAAATGACAAATGTATAAATAGTACAGGCCATCAGCTGTTTCCCTTTAAAGGAATCATTTACCCAAAAAATGTAAATGTGCTTGCCCTCAAGGGGTAGATGAGTTTGTTTCTTGATCAAATTTGGAGAAACATAGTAGCATTCCATCATTTGCTCACCAATGGGTCCTCTGCAGTGAATGGGTGCCGTCAGCTGACATATCAGCTGTTTGGCACCCAGTCCAAACAGCTGATAAAAACATCACAATTACCCACAAGTATTCCACATCCCTCCAGACCATTAAGTAACGCCTTGTGAAGCCAAAAGTTGCATGTTTGTAGGAAACAAACCATAATTAAGACATTTTAACTTCAAACTATTGTTTCTGGCCAAATCCATAGAACTGAAAAACACTGGTCTGACTCAGGAGAGAAATCTGCACAGATTAGGCACAGTTTACAAGCCAAGGAAGACAAAAACAGTTCTAAACAAATGTGTGGGTAGATCTTGATGTCAGAGGACAACAGCATATGGACTTTTTCACTGGAGGAAGCGTTATTATGGATTACAGACTTTTACAGACTATTTTGGCCAGAAGCAATGGTTCGAAGTTAAAAATGTCTTAATTAAGTTTTTTTTTCTTACAAACATACAGCTTTTGTCTTGTCAAGATGTTAATTGATGGACTGGAGTGGTGTGGATTATTGTGATGTTTTTATCAGCTGTTTGGACTCTCATTCTGACGGCACCCATTCACCACAATGGATCCGTTCGTAGGAAGTGATGAATGCTACATTTCTCCAAATCTGATGAAGAAACAAACTCATCTACCTCTTGGATGGAATGAGTACATTTTCATACATATTTTGCATATGTGCACACTAAACTCTCTGTAAACAATGACAGCTGATATGTCATCTTTGCTCACCATAGTTCTTAGAGGGGATGGTTTTGAACACAGTGATGAGGTCCGCATGGTAGCCGACTTCCACTCGGAAACGATTCTCCAAGTGCAGCACGCATTTCCCTTTCACAGACACCGCCGGCTTCTTTGCAGGGACACTTCCTCCTGCTTCAGGGAGTTTAGATGGTCGCTTTTCTCCTGTGGTAGGTTTGCTCAACTGTCCATAAAAGCTTTGAGTTGCAGAAGCAGTGTAGGACGTTGGAGGCGCTGGCTTTGTACATGGTCCTTTGGTGTCTATGAGCTGAGTCTGCAAAGATAAGTGTTATTGAGCACAGCAGAAATAAATCAATAATTTTAATCAATTCTGCACCTTGACTATATGACATTTAAACATAAAAACTTAATTATTTCAGCTGTTCTTTTTTAATATGTCTAAGTAAGATGATATTTAGATACTAATTTTTAGAAATATAGAAATGTAGATAACAGGTTTTTCGGTAATGTTTTGATCAGTTAGAAGTCTTAGAAATTTGTGTATCAAATATGATACACAAGAATTTATATGGTTAATAATGTAAAATACAGATATTCATGCTCTTCTACCTAGTAATCAATTTTTATTATAAACTAAACATGCAAAAGACTAGTGTATGCATTGTTGTCATTTATAATGCAATTTAATAATAGCAATTATGTGCACAAATTTTACATGTTAAACTCTTTTAAACAAAATCGTAATATTTGAAAATATTGGTGCATTTTCTTTAAAATTTTTAATGCATTTGTGCTTATAGTCAATTATTTAGTGATCAACAGAATAATCAACCATAAATTATAGCATTTTACTGATGTTCACACTTTTCTATCTGGTAAACGATTTTTTCCATCATAGAGCAATGTCTGATTTTAAAATGGGTGGATGAATTCTAAGATTTTAAGTTTTCAAGTGATATAATTTTTTTATGATTTCTAAAGCGTGATACGGAAAAATATATTTTTGTGACAAAGGTCAGAACTCCTGTTATGAAGTAGATTTTTTAGGTGCACTCTTGTCATAAATTAATCTATTACTTTTCCTACATAATTTGTAACACAAAAAAATAGTAAAATATCTATTCAGGAGTCTTTCCAAACTTTCCAACGATATATAGTTTGTCATGATTAAATTAGAATTTATTTGTAAAATGGTGAAGAAACTTAGTGGTCCCACAGGTGGGATGGATGACAATTAGGGGGTTAAACAGTCTCACATCTGATTATTCTGAAGTTACTAAGCACATCATAAATGCACCAATAATAACTGCATAAGTTCTGCACACTGACTATAAAAAAGTAGTCGTTTCTGAATTTAGACAGAACAGTTTTTGGGGCCCACCTGTCTTGCACCTTGACCAGGGACCCCTGGATGTACACGATCAGATGCAAACAGCTGACTGTTCTTTGCTGGGCCTCCTGTGGTACCTGTGTGGTTGTTTTGGGCAGATCCAGCTGTCAGTTGAGCCTGCTTCTCGGCTCTTATGGCCAGAGCTAGCCGTCTTTTCTCTTCTATCCTCCGCTGCTGTTCAGGAGTCAGACTCATAGACATCACTGCTGTTAGTGATTACAACTGAGCCCTAATACGCAGAGTAGCAAAACACATTCATGACGCACTTTAAACGTTCACATATATACATGTATCAACGTGTCGCATAACACAGAAGCTATTAATCCGTCTGAGATCTTGTAACTCTCTGCCTGCGGTCTATTCCTATGGTTGTTTATACTATTTTGAGCAACCGATCGCTTTTAAATGTCGTCAAAGCGAGTTATTTAATTCAAACACGAGTCCTCTAAAGTTTAAAATTTGATACTTGACTAATCAAACAAATGCGTGAAAACCTGAGTATTTATTATGGGTGTACAGATAAACTTTACCACCTACTTCAAATGACGCGGTGAAGAGGATATGACGCCACGGCGTAACGTCGCGCTCCTAGACGCACTGTGATGGACGCTAACGTGCTCCAATAGGGAGCCTAGAAGTGACACATGGGCGGGACTAAGTGTCAACACGCTTATTTTAATATGGTAATCATAACATTTTTGGTAAACGCGCTTTGCATTAAAAAAGAAGCGAAATGTAGCTCTTTTGTTACCGTTGCTTAGAAAAACATAGGTTTGATTTTATAGCATAAGTTACTTGAGTCCAGAAGTAGTTGTCACACTTTCTCCATGAAACCTATATTTTTTAAGGTTTTATTTTTATGGTTTTAAAAATAGGAGTGTAAGTTTTTTAAGGTTTATTTTTAAAATGAATATTTGTATAGACAAAGGGATGGAAAATGGATGGATAGATAGATGATGGATGGATGGGTGGATGGATGATATATGAATGATAGATGGAGGATTGATGGATGGGTGGATAAATAGATGGATAGACGGATGATAAATGGAGGATAGATAGATAGATGAGGATTGATGGATGGGTGGATAAATGGATAGATGGATGATAAATGGAGGATAGAGAGAGAGAGAGATGGATGGATGATAGATAGATGGATAAATGGAGGATGGATGGATGGATGGATGGATAGATGGATGATAAATGGAGGATTGATGGATGATAGATAGAGAGAGAGAGATGATGGATGGATGATAGATAGATAGATGGATGAATGGATAGATGGATGATAAATGAAGGATAGACAGAGAGAGATGATGGATGGATGATAAATGGTGGATAGATAGATAGATAGATAGATAGATAGATAGATAGATAGATAGATAGATAGATGAATGGATAGACGGATGATAAATGGAGGATAGATAGAGAGAGAGAGAGATGATGGATGGATGGATGACAAATGGTGGATAGATAGATAGATAGATAGATAGAGGGATGGATGATAGATGGAGAAGAGATAGATAGATAGATAGATAGATAGATAGATAGATAGATAGATAGATAGATAGATAGATAGATAGATAGAGGGATGGATGATAGATGGAGAAGAGATGGATAGATAGATAGATAGATAGATAGATAGATAGATGCAAATGACACCCTTGAGTCTCTAAACACGAAAAAACACTATTGTACACTGTAAAGCAATTTAGTAATAGAAAATATGTGCACAAATTTTAATATAACATAATTTTTAATATTTGAAAACAGATAAGGCACATTTTTCATGTATTTTTAATGTATGTCATTAACACTAATAATGCATTTTTTGTTTGTAGTCAATTAATTAGTGACTGATAAACAAATAATATAGTAGTTTATATTATTTATTTATTCATTCATTTATTTTTTACCGATATTGGTAATACTACATGGTATTTGACTTTTTTTTTTTGGTATTTGAGTGAGTCTCTAAAAACTCCAAAAGACAATGCTGTTATATAATGCAATTTAATAACAGCACACAAATATAACAAGCGATCTCGTGCAACTTTATCACATTTATTTCTATCCTGCTCGTTTTCTTGTCACTGTAAATAATTGAAGTTAAACAGTTGACTCCAGACTGATGGGCAACTTCAAGCCCCAGGGTCAGCATCATCATGTCTCTCTCTTACTCACTCTCTCTCTCTCCCGCATCACTCCGCGTGTGTGACGTGTGTTCGTGCGCTGTCCCGGGAATCACAGTGCTGAAACCGCCGCATCAGCCACACGGAGCCGACACCATCCAGCGGAACCTGAACTCACGGCGTGATCGGATTACACATCCCCGATGAATTATCCCGAGGAAGCTCGCGGACGCGACGCGAAAAACTGCAGCAGAATTTTTGCTCCCGAAGCGACCGAAGACATGCGGCGTCCGCACGAAGAAGCATCACCTGCAGAAGCGCGGAGGTATCGCTTTAACCTTTAGGTGCAGATACCTGAGTGACTGCACACCACTGAGGGATGCTGCTTTAACACATGTGGCATGCGCCTTTGAAGCTTTACTTTGGAGGAGGACATATAGATCCCCAGACCCGATGGAATGAATCGATCTTATGGCTTCTGACACCTGTTTACTGCCTTTTCATTATTTTGTACGTAATTCAGGATGCAATGCACTTCAGTATTTCACTGCAGCATCAGTTTCTCCATTTAACTTGCAATCAATTTTAAGCCAAATTCCAAAAGTGCGATGAACTTAATGCATGTTGCGACTTTTGTTGCGGAATACCATGGCTTTCGTGCATTCGCTTTTCACAGCCTAAACTAACAGGGAGTCCATAAACGTGCACTAATTGATCCCGCTAGGACACTCTCGATTCTCCCCGTTCTTGGATGCTGCGCGGTCACGGCATGCTGAAGAGCCGCTGTTGCGTTCTCTTCAGTGACCTCAAGGTGTTTCTGCTCGGGCCACAGGCTCCTACAAACCCCATGAGCGGACAAACGGCCAGAATCAGCCCGTATGCCTCGGATAACAACAACACCTTGCGAGCCCACCGGCTCCGGCACTGGAGTACCCCGTCCACAGAGGACGCTGTCGGGCCGGAGGCGGCTGTGGACGGATCCGGGTGGACGGACGCCGCGGCGGATGAGTTCCCCAAGGACCGGAGGGATGACAGATTCTCCTTCATCAGCTATGCAGAAGGAACCCCGGTGTGCAGGATATGCTTCCAGGGGCCGGAACAGGTAGAAACCAACCCTACAGTTCAATAAAGTAAACAAGTGTACAGTTGTGCTCAAAAGTTTACATACCCTTTGCAGAATCTGCAAAATGTTAATTCTTTTAGCAAAATAAGAGGGATCATTCAAAATGCATGTCATTGTTTATTTAATACTGACCTGAATAAGATATTTCACATAAAAGATATTTACTTATAGTCCACAAGAGAAACCAATAGCTGAATTTATAAAAATGACCCTGTTCAAAAGTTTACATCCCCTTGATTCTTAATACTGTGTTGTTACCTGAATGATCCACAACTGTTTTTTGTTCAGTGATAGTTGTTCATGAGTCCCTTGTTTGTCCTGAACAGTTAAACTGTCTGCTGTTTCTCAGAAAAATCCTTTTCCAGCCTTCAAATTCGTTGGTTTTCCAGCATTTTTGTGCATTTGAACCCTTTCCAACAATGACTGTATGATTTTGAGATCCATCTTTTCACACTGAGGACAGCTGAGGGACTCATATGCAACTGTTACAGAAGGTTCAAATGCTCACTGATGCTCCAGAAGGAAAAAAATATGCATTAAGAGGGAAAATTCGAAAGATCATGGTAAATGTAACTAATTTTGTCTTCTTGGAAACATGCAAGTATCTTCTGTAGCTTCTGAAGGGCAGTGCTAAATGAAAAAAATATGATATTTAGGCAAAATGAGCAAAAAGTACACATTTTTTGTTCAAAAGTTTTCTCTTAATGCATGTTTTTTCCTTCTGGAGTGAGTGTTTGAACCTTCTGTAATAGTTGCATATGAGTCCCTCAGTTGTCCTCAGTGTGAAAAGATGGATCTCAAAATCATACAGTCATTGTTGGAAAGGGTTCAAATACACAAAAATGCTGGAAAACCAAAGAATTTGTGGGAGCTGAAGGATTTTTCTGATGAACAGCAGACAGTTTAACTGTTCAGGACAAACAAGTGACTCATGAACAACTATCATTGAACAAAAAAACACAGGTGTGGATCATTCAGGTAACAAGGGTCATTTTTATAAATTCAACTATTGTTTTCTCTTGTGGACTATATGTAAACTTATGTAAATGTCTTTTATGTGAAATATCTTATTCAGGTCAGTACTAAATTAAAAATAACATGCATTTTGTATGATCCCTCTTATTTTGCTAAAAGAATTAACATTTTGCAGATTCCGTAAGGGTATGTAAACTTTTGAGCACAACTGTACATGATAAATGAGGTCATTTAACAATATAGACCACTAAAAAGTTTCGATTTGGTTTTGTGAAACTCATTCATGCGTTAACTACACAATTACTTTGAGTAAAGGAGCAACTATACATTTAATCGTTACAATTTTTCATTATGACAGCTTTTAAAGTAACAGCAGGATGGTCATTTGTAATGTGAATGTGCGAGACTTCCGGTGTCACTTGCTGTCAGTTATTTTTCTATACAAAAGCAGTCCCTTATGCTGCTTGATATAGCATGCTGTTGTTTAATTGTAATTTATTACCATATTTATAAACACATCGGTTTGTAACCTAAATAGTTTACTGCGTTTTGTTATTCTTCTATCAATTAATGAATCAGAAGTCTTGCACGTTTACAGAAAAATAGCTTATTTCCACTTAAGGATATAACCATGAAAACATAACAAAATTTTAAATAACTAAATAAGCAGTCATTTCCCTGTGGGTTTCTGATATAGCAAGTTTCCCTTTTTTAACAAAAATATACTATTTCAGCTTTTCTACTTTTTACTATTTAATGTTATACTTGGCGTTTCTTTGTAAATATTTGTGAAATTTACTAGCAGTCTCTTGAGGGAAAATTGTGAGCCTGGACCACAAAACCATTCATAAGGGTACATTTTTTAAATTGAGATTTATATTATATTTGGCTGAGATTTTAATATCTGGAATCTGAGGGTGCAAAAAAAAATCTAAATATTGAGAAAATCACTTTTAAGTTGTCCAAATTAAGTTCCTAGCAATGCTTATGATATTTCTAATCAAAAAAATTAAGTTTTGATATATTTATGGTAGGAAATTTACAAAATATCTTCATTGAACATCCTTATTCAAGGATTTTTGGCATAAAAGAAAAATCGATCATTTTGACCCATACAATGTATTGTTGGCTATTGCTACAACTACTTAAGGTTTTTGTCCAGGGTCATAATTGTCCAACAGTAAATCATACACTATTTTTTACCCTGTACTGAGTGTGTATGGTTAACATAACCTAAAGAGACTTTAATGTTTTGATCTACAACTTGAATTACACAGTCAAACACTTAGTCTCACAGTCAAATAACTTTTACTCTTACTGTCTTTAATTTCTTACAGACCAAAACATGAACATGAAAAAAGGCATGTGAACAAGGTTCAGCTCAGTTACGACAGACACTCAGGGATTAATTACCAACAATGACTATTTAAAGTCCATATACACTGCCATTCCTTGCCTAGTTAATTAAATATTCATGAGCTAGAGCCAATGGCCACTCCCCCAAGCACAATGCACAGATGTGCAGACAGAACTTCAGATAAAACTTTTTCTGGTGCACTTTAGTTGTTTGACATGATGGTGTGTATTAAAAGCACATTATTATTTATTCAAATGAAAAACATTTAAAATTAATCAAAGCAATTTACATGATTCAAAATGTTCAAGATGTGATCAAACTTTAATGCCAGTGCAAGTTTAAAACTGTATTCTCATACTTTTGACTAATGAATTTCAATAACATGTTTAAATAATTGATTTCTATTTTTAATTAAATAATATATTTTTTTTTTCAATTTAATAGCTGAGCATATCTAGAAGAGCTCTTCACTCATCTATATAAATGTTTATGGCTTTTAGAGATTTGAATCATTTCTATGAGTCCTTGTTTAAATTAACCTCGTGATTTTAAGGTCACGGCCTTGCAAATGGCTACGGAGTATTTACTTTTCTTAATGCGCCTTGTTTTAGTAGGAAAACTGTAGCTCAGAGCAGGCCTCATAAATTATTCATGACGATATGCAAATGGTTTCCACTTCAAAAACCTCTGCACCGTCTTCACCCAAAGGGAAGGTGATTCACCAGAATTTACAACAGAGCGACATTTATTTCACACTTGTTTCACTGATACATTTGAGCTCGTGCCAAGTCAGAGTAAATGAAAAACGGGAGCTGAGTGTTACCGCACACAAACTCCCATGTTACCTGAGATGATCTGAAAGAAGGAAACCTGAGGCGAGTTGACAGAGAGGGATCGACTTTCCTCCTCAGAGGGTTATAAGCAAAGAGCAAACACCTTTAAACACTAGTTACAGACGAGACCGGGGCTAGTTGTCACACAAGTTGTAAATTAAACTATTAGAACTATAAAATTATTAGAGTATGTTTTACAAGAAAATACTACTTCAGACTTTTTACTTGACATTTCTTTGTGCTTATATGTGACCCTGAAACCAATATTTGTACCAATAGCCAACAATACATTGTATGGGTCAAAATGATAGATTTTTCTTTTATGACAAAAATCATTAAGTAAAGATCCTGTTCCATGAAGATAATTTGTAAATTTCCTACCGAAAAATGTATCAAAACTTAATTTTTGATTAGTAATATGCATTGCTAAGAACTTCATTTGGCCAACTTTAAAGGCAATTTTCTCAATATTTAGATTTTTTTTTTGCACCCTCAGATTCCAGATATTAAAATAGTAAATCTCAGCCAAATACTATCCTATCCTAACAAACCATACATGAATGGAAAGATTTCGGATGATGTATAAATGTCAATTTCAAAAAATGGACCCTTATGACTTATTTTGTGGTCCAGGGTTACATATGTAAAATTTACTAGCAATTTCTGAGAGAAAATTGCAAATACTCCTATTTTTTTAGTGTCAAAAATAGCTTTTACTTATAATTAAAAATCAGTTATTTCATTCAGTTGATTAATTTTAATATCTGTTGACCCAAAAATTTATATTTTGTACATACACTGAAAAGACCCATTTTCACTCAGAAACTTAGTTATTAAGTAGAAATACTGAAATAGTACTCATTTTTAAACATATTTCAATTATTTTTGTATTATTTGCAACTTCGCACAGGGACAAAAGGGTGTAGGAACAATTTTCATTTAGAAAATGGTAGTAAATGCCACTAATAATTACAAATACAAACACATGCAACACTGAATAAAACATTACATTTTGAAATAGCAAAAACTTAAATAGAATTTTCTTGCAAAACATACTCAAAATTTTTACAGTGTACTTCTTACGTTTTTGCTTTTGTGTTTGTAATTGCTTTCTAATGTCACGTTTCCACCGTAGTGGGGCATGTTGTCACAATGGAAACATGCCTTTAGAAAGCTTATTTCAAGCTTTTTCCAAAAGGTCAATAAGTGTTAAATGAACTGCACCTCTTTTTCCTTCATGGTAACAGTGAAAATGCTCAGCGTTTGTGTTAACGGCGTTTTTGAATCAGAGGAAGTTCCTCTGAGGCGCTCAGTGTTTTTTATTAAGCGCCCCATAATGACACAATTTGAACTCGGCTTTAAACAAACCCATTGTGCTCGTGCAATTATAAGATTGTTGCCCCAAAGCGAGCAGCTTGATGTCTTTGAGAAGCTCTGTTGGAAGTGTAAAGAGCCGAAAATGTCTGCGCAGCCGAACCCGAGGGAATGATTTCAGACGATTGTTCCAGTTAGACAGTGATCAGATCTTCTCTCTTGTGCTTTTTGTGTGCCGAGACGAAGCAGAACTGATGTTTTACAGATACTACATGATGGAAAGACGTGTCTAGATGAAGGGCAGCGCTTTGATTTTCTGTCTTTGTTGCTGTCTGACTGATTCATGCGGGCTTTCTGCTGATTCAGCAGGCTGTAGTTCAGTGGCGCTATGAAAACATCCTGTTTAAATGTGTAATCCTGAATAATAGCACTCGGTAATGTCCTGCTGCATCTTTTAGAGGGCTTTGACTGGTGTATTGTTTCAAAATGTAATGATTGTTCTTGAAGTATCATGTCACATTGCATTAACCAGACATCTTTGTCGTTACAAATGCTTCTTGACTAGATCTGAAAAGCACAAGGAATGACTTCTGGTTCAGTGCAGGTTCAGCTCTAAAGCATTTATAATTAACTTCAAAAGCCTTAAATATCATACCGTAGGTGTTCATAACCAACAAATGTAAATTTTGTGACCTTGTCTGTGTCAACTATCACCTCAAACCTCAATATCATGATCACATAATGCCAATATCATAATGTCTTTGTTTTTTGACAAATTAAAAGGCATTGTTCACCCAAAAATGAAAATTGGCTGAAAATGTGCTTATTTAAGTCATTTAAGATGTAGATGAGTTTGTTTCTTCATCAGATTTGGAGAAATATATCATTACATCACTTGCTCACCAGTGGATCCTCTGAAGTGAATGGGTGCCGTCAGAATGAGAGTCCAAACAGCTGATAAAAACATCACAATAATCCACAAGTAATCCACACAACTCCAACCCATTAATAAACATATAGTGAAGTGAAAAGCTGTGTGTTTGTAAGAACAAATCCATCCATTTTTAACTCTAAACCATACATTTTGGACAAAATACAAGTTTATAATCCATAATAACGCTTCCTCTAGTGACAAAGTCCATTTTGCCTGAATCAGGAGAGAAATCTGCACAGATCAAACACTGTTTATAAGACAAAACAGCTCTAAACAAATATGTAAGTGGATTTTAATGCGAGAGACAACAAGAAATGGACTGAAGGAAGAGTTATTATGGATTATGGAAGTTAAAAACATCTTAATAATGGATTTGTTCCTTACAAACTTGCATCTTTTGGCTCTTCAAGAAGGACTGGAGTGGTGTGGATTGCTTGTGTATTATTGTGATGTTTTTATAAGCTTTTTGAACTTTCATTCTGATGGCACCCATTCACTGCATAGGATTTATTGGTGAGCAAGTAATGTAAATTTTTTCCAAATATGTTAGATGAAGAAACAAATTTATCTACAATTATATCTAATCTATCTAATCATATATATATATATATATATATATATATATATATATTTGTTTTTTTTTTTTAAAGCAAAAACTCACTTAATTTTGCCAAATTTTTTTCTATGCGTATATTCTATGCGTTTGTTTCAAAACAAAAGAAAAATAATTTTTTGCAGTGTAAAGCTAGCACATTTGCAATATGCATGAGGACACAAACTGTTTACATTTAGCAAACGAGTGAGGTCTAAAATACCTTGAGAGAACGATCTGTTACCATTCCTCTTTTGTAACTGCTGCTGCTTTTTTAATGTAGTTTCAGCATTTTCCAGCACCTCACCAGCAGTTCATGTAGCTAGAAACAATGCAGACATTTTATGTCAAAATAAATACAGTTTTTCACTTAATAATTGATGTACAAAATACAACTGGCTCTGTGTATTACTGTAGCAGTGAATTCTCCTTTTTTTATCTGAGAACTTGTGTTGAACCCAGAAGATTGCTTTCATTTGTGGCATTCGCTTCGTGAAGCTTCTCTGCCGTTTTCACCTAAGCTTTGTAGACCTGCAGAGACACAGATACAGACAAGAGAGATGTACAGTCACAGAATCAATCTGCTGCTGAGATCCCTGTAGTATTACGTGCCTCAAACACACTTTTACTCCAGAGAGCCTCAACTTGAGCATCTGTGCTGGCATTTTAGCAGACAAGGAAGCCATAGAAGAGTTTAGCTGAGAGTTTAAGAAGCAGACAAACATTCAAGAGTGTTTTTCCATCATTTAAAACAACAAACAAGTGTTACAGTACATGAAATATTGCAGAAACAGCTAAATAAGTACAGTCACGGTCTGAAATTACTCGTACTCGTATTTTGGCCTAAAGCAATGTTTTGATATTAAAAACATTTTAATGATAGATTTTTTCCTTATAAACTTGCATCTTTTAGCTTCTCAAGATGTTAACTGATGGACTGCAGTGGTGTGGATTACTTTTGGATTATTGTAATGTTTTTATCAGCTGTTTGGACTCTCATTCTGACGGCACCCATTCACTGCAAAGGATCCATTGGTGAGAAAGTGAAATCTGATGAAGAAACAAGCTCATTTACATCTTGGATGGCCTGAGGGTGACTACAATTACAGCAAACTATTGCTTTAAGTCACTAAAATTAAAATACAAGTAGCAAAATGCAATTTTTGTCATTTTAGACCATGCACAAGTCAATTGATGAGATAAAGAGCTTCAGAAGCAACATGAAGACAAATGGCCAGCACAGTTCTTCTGGATGTCAAAAATGTAGATGAGTTTGTTTTTTCATCAGATTTGGAGAAATGTAGCATTCCATCACTTGATCACCAAATGGATGTGAATGGGTGCCGTCAGAATGAGAGTTCAAACAACTGACAAAACATCACAATAATCCACAAGTAATCCACACCACTCCAGTCCATCAATTAACATCTTGTGAAGCCAAAAGCTGTGTGTTTGTAAGAACAAATCCAACCATTTTTAACTTTAAACCATCAATTTTGGACAAAATACAAGTCCATATTCAATAATAACGCTTCCTCCAGTGACAAAGTCCATTTTGTCTGAATCAGGAGTGAAATCTGCACAGATCAAATACTGTTTACAAGACAAAACAGCTCTAAACAAATACGTAGGTGGATTTTGATGTGAGAGACAACACGAAATGGACTGAAGGAAGAGTTATTATGGATTATGGAAGTTAAAAACATCTTAATAATGTATTTGTTCCTTACAAACTTGCATCTTTTGGCTTTTCAAGATGTTAACTGATGGACTGGAGTGGTGTGGATTACTTTTGGATTATTGTAATGTTTTTATCAGATGTTTGGACTCTCATTCTGATGGCACCCATTCACTGCAGAGGATCCATTGGTGAGAAAGTGAAAATCTGATGAAGAAACAAGCTCATTTATATCTTGGATAGCCTGAGGGTGACTACAATTACTGCAAAGTATTGCTTTAAGTCACTAAAATTAAAATAAAAGTAGCAATATGCAATTTTAGACCATGCACACAGTCGATTGATGAAATAAAGAGCTTCAGAAGCAACACAAAGACAAATGGCCAGGCCAGCACAGCTCTTCTGGATGTCTTTATGGCCAAGCCGGATAAGGACGCATTATTTTGCATGCAGTAATTCTGTGGAGGCACAGCTCTGTGCATTCACAATAACACAGGTCTACACTCCACTTCTCTGCCACATTACATTCACATCACACTGAATGGAGGCCCAAATACTCAATGTCCCTCCAGCAAGCCAATGATGGAAAATGCTATTTCAGAACGGCTTAAGGCTGCGCTTATGTGCCGCCTTTTGTTGTTCGGTACATTCGTGCATCATTAAGAGTCAAAGGCAGCCCCTTTCCTGGCATATATTTTGTTATTTACGACAGATTCAATTCATTTGGCCTCTTTAGAGCAGCGGGAATGTTGCTGAAAAGTGGAAGTGGTTTGTAAACCAGAGTGCCAGGCTTTGAAAGGGCGTTAGATGGCATGTAATAAGTATAAATGTGAAGGACGTGCACATATTTAAGCACAATATTATTAGTTCAGGTTTCTTGTTGGTGTTACTTAGAGGTTTCCTTTATCTCTTAAAAACCATGGTATAGCAAACTAGATTTTTCCAATTTATAAGACACAACCATGTTTACCAGCTAGCATGAACTCAGGACATGAAATCATGTCTAATCCTGATGTTTTAATTGAAATGGAACCAAATAAGGAATCAGTCTGACACATTTAGTAAAATGACCTACTTACTATTAATCTGAAAAGTAGGTCTGATATGGATATCTCCGTATGGATTACTGCACTCAACACTTTCTGTGAGCAGAGTACAAATGATCAGAACAAGCTTAACCTTCAAATGTTCATCGTCAACCTCAAGAGGACTTTTATTTTGTTCTGTTTTTGCAAACTTGCTACCATTTTGCAGTGTCAGTCGATTGTTATTGATAAATGCATACTTTGTGTGTATGTGTGTATATATATATAAAATGAAATACATATGTGACCCTGGACCACAAAACCAGTCATAAGTCGCTGGGGTATATTTGTAGCAGTAGGCAAAAATACATTGTATGGGTCAAAATTATGGATTTTTCTTTTATGCCAAAAATCATTAGGATATTAAGAAAAGATCATGCTCCATGAAGGTATTTCGTAAATTTACTACCATAAATGTATCAAAAACTTAATATACATTGCTAAGAACTTCATTTGGACAACTTTAAAGGCAATTTTCTCAATATTTTGATTTTTTTTTTGCACCCTCAGATTCCAGATTTTCAAATAGTTGTATCTCGGCCAAATATTGTCCTATCCTAACAAACCAAATCAATTGAAAGCTTATTTATTCAGCTGATTGTGATGATGTATAAATCTAATTTTCGAAAAATTGACCCTTATGACTGGTTTTGTGGTCCATGGTCACGTATAATAAAACAATAGAATAAAAAAAAGCATTTACACTACCAGTCAAAAGTCTCTTCTGTTCACCAAGCCTTTATTATTTTGGTCCGAAGTACAGCAAAAACAGTACAATTTTGAAATATTTTTACTATTTAAAATAACTGTTTTCTATTTGAATATATTTTAAAATGTAATTTATTCCTGTGCTTTCAAAGCAGAATTTTTAGCATAATTTCTCCAGTCACATAATCCTCCAGAAATCATTGTAATATTCTTATTTGCTGCTCAAAAAACATTATTATGTTAAAAAAATAACTCAGTAGATTTTTTTCAGGTTTCTTGAATATGTTAATAAGAAGGAAGTTAATAAGCATTTATCTGAATCAAAATATTTTGGTAAAATTATGTTTTTATCATAACTTTTGATCAATTTAAAGCATTCTTTCTAAATAAAAGTATTAATTTCTCTAATATATAATATAAATATTGATAATAATAATAAAAAGTGTTTCTTGAACAGCAAATCAGCATATTAGAATGATTTCTGAAGGATCATGTGACACTGAAGACAAGTAATGATGCTGAAAATTAAGGTTTGCATCACATAAATAAATAAAATAAATACAGGCTTGGTAAGCAGACAAGACTTCTTTAAAAATCCTTACAAATCTTACAGTTCAAAAACTTTTGACTGGTAGTGTATATATCCAATTTCATTCATATATATAAGTTAAATAAACAAAATTATAAAATTACTTCATAAAAAGTAATGGGACACCAGACTATGGAAAGTCCAGGACGGTTTAAACTCACCTTACTTGCTTACATTTTAATGTTTGTGTTGATTTTACACTGTTTTTATGATGTGTCTTAACTTTTAAATAGCCATAAAAATGCAGTTTTTATCAAACACCCTAAAGCGCGTCACATTGCCGTCAGGAGTGGCCGTTTTTAATCATGCCAGCTAATTTAATTTAAAGAGTGTCAATCAGTGACACGGTTTCTCCCTTTCCTTGAAGTCTAGCTGAGAATCCCCCTCGAGTCTCCCTCCGCCCGGCACCGTCTCAGATGTTTATTTATTTCTGAGTCATACTTATTCATAATTCAGAGCGGCACACGACTGACACAGTTTTACAGGGGAGTTACAATCTGACTAAGGTACTTTGGGTTCTGCAGACCTGTGCCTCACACTTTTTCACACCCTCAGGCTAAATGGCTGTTATTAGAGCTGACAACCTTTTTGACGTGACATGCCATTTTTATTCTTATTTGATCATGCTTTCAGCTGCTTTCTGGTCTTACACATCTGACTGTGTTTAAATACATTTTGCAAAATGATATAAAGTCTAAAGCTGCATAACTCAATTCGAACATTCTAAGAAGTTCTACCAAATCAATTAATCGTGACTAATCCCATCCAAAATAAAAGTTTATATTACTTAGATATATACATGCATGTGTGTATTTATATATACAGATAAATATACACAATTCACACACATATATCATGTAAAGACTTTTATTTTGGATGAGATTAATCGTGATTAATCTATTTGACAATACTAATTTTAAATAGTTTTTCAGTGCTCTACACTCTTAAAAATAAAGGTGCTTCATGATGCCATAGAAGAACATTTTTTTGACTAAATGGTTCCATAAAGAACCATAAAGAAGGTAAGAAAGAGTTGGTTCTTTACAGAACCTTTGACTGAATGGTTCTTTGTGGAAGCAAAAATGGTTCTTCTATGGCATTGCTGTGAAGAACCTTTTAAAGCAGTTTTATTTTTGTAAGTGTGTATAAACCTATACATCGGAGCCTGATAAAAAATTTTTAAAGAAAGGTGTCAAATGGATTTAGAGGCTTTTGCATCTGAATTCTTCAAATACAAAACCTGGGCTAATTAAAAGAAAACAAGCTGAAGAAAAGATTGAATCCAATGTTTGGTAATAATATAGCATTATGAGAAAGTTATATGCAATTTTTTTGTTGGAGCACTATAAACAGGATGTAATTTGCCAGGGGTGATGACGGTGATTTCCCCTCCTCTGGTCTATGCATCCCTGCCTCTGCTCCGGTGGGGATAAAAACATCCCGCGAACCCGTTCCTAAGTCCGGTCCGCACTTTAAAGTCCGGGTCTGTATCAAATGATTCACGATACACGCTTTAAAGTCAGGTTCTGTATCAAATGATTCGCGATACACACTTTAAAGTCCGGTTCTGTATCAAATGATTCACGATACACACTTTAAAGTCCGGTTCTGAATCAAATGATTTGTGATACACCCTTTAAAGTCCGGTTCTGAATCAAATGATTCGCGATACACGCTTTAAAGTCAAGTTCTGAATCAAATGATTCGTGATACAAGCTTTAAAGTCAGGTTCTGAATCAAATGATTCGCGATACACGCTTTAAAGTCAGGTTCTGAATCAAATAATTCGTGATATACACTTTAAAGTCCCATTCTGAATCAAATGATCCGCCATTCGCACTTTGAAGTCCCATTTTAAATCAAATGATTCGCCATACATGCTTTAAAGTCCCATTCTGAATCAAATGATTTGCGATACACGCTTTAAAGTCCAGTTCTGAATCAAATGATTCGCAATACACTCTTTAAAGTCCCATTCTGATTCAAATGATTTGTGATACGCACTTTAAAGTCCCATTCTGAATCAAATAATTCGCCATACATGCTTTAAAGTCCCATTCTGAATCAAATGATCCGCCATTCGCACTTTGAAGTCCCATTTTAAATCAAATGATTCACCATACATGCTTTAAAGTCCCATTCTGAATCAAATGATTTGCGATACACGCTTTAAAGTCCAGTTCTGAATCAAATGATTCGCAATACACTCTTTAAAGTCCCATTCTGAATCAAATGATTTGTGATACGCACTTTAAAGTCCCATTCTGAATCAAATAATTCGCCATACATGCTTTAAAGTCCCATTCTGAATCAAATGATTTGCGATATGTGCTTTGAAGTCCCATTTTGAATCAAATGATTTGTGATAGGCACTTTAAAGTCCCGTTCTGTTCACCATACCTGCTTTTAAGTTCTGTTTTGAAAAATGATTCACAATACACACTGTAAAATCCCATTCTGAATAAAAATGATTTGAGAGAGAAAAAAGTTTTTTTTTTTTTTCACAAATCGCACCCTGACTATAAGTGCAACAATGTAGGAAAAATACCTGAAAAGTACAATAATTTGGGGGGGATCTGAGCAAAGTCAGTAAGTTTTAGTCCATTGTGACAAGAAAAACTAGCAATTTTGGGAAAAAGAGGGTTAAATGTTTTAGTAAACCTCAGAAGAGCTTACAGTGTCCAAAAAAGAGTGGCACTGCTTCATTAACTACTTCAGTTCACATTGGGTGCATGTTTGGTTGTCACTACCTTGAACAGGAGTGAAATGGACGGCATTAAACTCTTCATCCGCAGTGTGGCTCTCGGTGGAGTAAGTGAAACAGATTGTCACAGTTGTAATGGCCGTCTGATTTGTGCTGCTCACTCGCTGCCCTGAGAACACGGAGGTGGATTAGGCTGCAGGTTTGGACGTGCTCCCCGTCTCCTCCTGTGCCACCCTCCTCCCATTGGCTGTTCCTGCTCTCCTCATACTGTCCGGCCAACTCGCTCCCACTAAGTCCATCTGCAGACAGGCCTGTGTCTGTACCAACACTCCCTTTCTATTTCCTCTCGACGCTGTGACGGAGGTAGCGCTCCTCTTGGCTGAAGGAGCATCGGGGTCGTGCTTATGTAATACTCACATTAAGTTGAGCTCGAGGCGGCTTTTACTGTGAACTCCACTCTTTGGCAAAAGGAGCATGCATGAGATTTCTTGACTATTCCAGTTGCTTAACCCAGGCAGCAATGAGACTAATGGAGAATTTTAGGTCTTCTCAGATGTTTCTCCTGAGAAATAAAAAACAAACTCTCATGTTAGAGATCACAACAATGTCTCAAACTGTGTTCAGATTTATAAAGATACCAAAGACTGCAATTAAAAGTTACAAATCTCAATTTAAACTCAAATATTTCTCATCAGTGTATCCGAAGATCAAATAATCTGAGCTGATACTCCAGCTTTTTTATCCCAGCTTTATGGTCTTAATATTTCTCAAACAATTCTCATCAAATCTGCATTCAGTGAGAGATATTGACTCTTTTATCTATATTTATTTTTGCTAACTGTATGAGAATTTTTTGGGATTAGGTTAATACTTTATTAAAACTTGTATGAAAACACTATCAAGTCTTTTTGAGCAACCAATGAGAAATAAAATAAATCATAAAATGAGATTTCTTTTTTATCTTAATTATTTCTCCTGGACAGCAATAAGATTAATGGAAACCAAAATGAGTCTCTCCTGAGAAAAAAGACCCATGTAATCTCAATACTGTCTGAAATGGGGCTCATATTTGCCACAATACCAAGTCTTGAATCAAATGTCAGAAATCTCAATATGATCTCAAATATTTCTCATCAAATCTTCTAAGTCTAAGCTTTTCTCATTAGATTCAAAGCTTGCTGTGTGCTTAGAAGTTGCTCTTTTACAGCTCAGGAGTTCATAATGAGCAGTCACTCCTAGACCGAAATGAATTAGAGAGCAAACTGCATCTCAAATGTCTCTCCTGAGGAAAAAGGCTGCAGTATTCTCAATACGGTCTCAAACAGTGCTGAGATTTGGCACAATACCAAAGTTTGCAATCAAAAGTCATGGATCTCAATAAGAACTCAAATATTTCTCATCAAATCTACATTCGGTGAGAGCTCTTTCATCTATATTTATTTTTACTAACGGTGGAGAAATATATGGGATAAAGGTAATACTTTATTAAAACTTGTCTGAAAATTCTATTAAGTCTTTTGAGTCATGAAAGAGCAACCAATGAGCAATAAAATAAATCACAAATGAGATTTCTTTTTATCTTAATTGTTTCTCCTGAACAGCAATAAGATTAATGGAAACCAAAATAAGTCTTGTGCTTCTCAGATGTTTCTCCTGAGGAAAAAGACCCATGTAATCCCAATACTGTCTCAAATGGGGCTTAGATATGCCACAATACCAAGTCTTGAATCAAATGTCAGAAATCTCAATATGATCTCAAATATTTCTCATCAAATATTTTAAGTCTAAGCTTTTCTCATTAGATTCAAAGCTTGCTGTGTGCTTAGAAGTTGCTCTTTTACAGCTCAGGAGACAAAATGGAGTTCATAATTAGACAGAAATGAGATTAAATAGAGAGCAAACTGGATCTCTTGCATCTCAAATGTCTCTCCTGAGGAAAAAGGCTGCAGTAATCTCAATACGGTCTCAAACAGTGCTGAGATTTGCCACAATTCCAAAGTTTCCAATCAAAGTCATGGATCTCAATATTAACTCAAATATCTCTCATCAAATTGTGAATTCTGAAGTCCATGCTTTTCTCATTAGATTTAGAGCTTGCTGTGTGCTCAGAAGTTGCTCTTTTGCAGCTCAGAAGACATAAAGAACTTTTAAAACAAGTTTTATTCAAGTATCAACTTTGTCTCAGATGTTTCTCATAAGAGCAACTTTGGGAGTGAAGAATTAAAGATAACACACAGGAAACGATAATCGTGAAGGAGATCTCTTTTATATCTTAACTGTTTCTCCTAGACAGCAGTGAGATGAAATGGGGAGCAAACTGAATCTTATGATGTTTCTCCTGAGGAAAAAGACCCCAGACTTTTTCTCAAATGGGGCTCAGATTTGCCACAATACCAAAGTGGCAAATCTCAACACAAACTCAAATATTTCTCATCAAATCTTGAATTCTTATCAAGTCAATGCTATTCTCATTTCTTTTAAAGCTCACTGTGTGCTCATAGGTTGCTCGTTAATTGCTTAGGAGTTCTCAAACATGTTTTATTCAAGTATAAACTTTGTCTGAGATGTTTCTCATAAGAGCAGCCTATAAGCACTAACATTTCCTCTGTAAGTTGAGAATTTGAGATGATACATAGGAGAGAATAATCACAAAGGGGATTTCTCTAACATCTCATCTTCTCAGCAATGAGATTAACGGAGAACAAATTCAGTCTTCTGCTTCTCAGATATTTTGAATGAAGAAAAAGACCCCAATAAATTCAATATTGTCTTAAAGTGTGCTCAGATTTTCTACAATACCAAAGTCTGCAATCAAAAGTAATAGATCTCAATAAAAACTCAAACATTTATCATCAAATATTCTAAGTCCATACTATTCTTATTAGTTCTAAAGCTCATTGTGTGCTCAGAAATTGCTTATTCATTGGTCAGGAGACAGCAGTAATGGAGAATAAACAGAATTTCCTGTTTCTCAGATGTTTCCCATAGGAAAAAGACTTAATCTCCTCCAATAATCACATCACTGTCTCAAACGGTGCTCAGATTTGTCACAATACCTAGTGTGCCACCAGAGATCTCAATATGAACTCAAATATTTCTCATAAAATCTTAAAGTCCACGCTATTGTCATTAGTTTTGAAGCTCATTGTGTGCTCAGAGGTATCTCATTCATTGCTTAGGAGACATAATGGAGTTCTCAGGCATGTTTTATTCAAGCATCAACTTTGTCTCAAATGTTTCTCATAAAAGCAACCTATGAGCACTAACATTTCCAAGATGTCAAGATGACACATAGGAGAGAATCATCACAAAGCAGATCTCTTTAATATCTCAACTGCTTCTCCTAGACAGCAGTGAGATTAAATGGAGAACAAACTGAGTCCCCTGCTTCTCAGTTTTTTTCATGAAGGAAAAAAACCCAATAATCTCAATGTTGTCTCAAATGGTGCTCAGTTTTGCCACAATACCAAAGCCTGCAATCAAAAGCCATATATCTCAATATGAACTCAAATAGTTCTCATCACATCTTCTAAATCCATGCTATTCTCATTAGCTCTGAAGCTCACTGTGTGCTCAGAGGTTGCTCATTCATTGCTCAGGAGAAACAATGCTGTTCTCAGACCAGTTTTACTCAGATGTTTCTCATAAGAGCAACTATGAGCACTAACATTTCCTCTGGAAGTGAAAAATTTGAGATAATAGGAGTGAAACATCACAAAGGGGATTTCTCTAATATCTAATCTGTTTCTCCTAGACAGGAATGAGATTAATGGAGAACAACTTTAGTCTTCTGCTTCTCAGATTATTTTTCATGAGAAAAAAGACCCCAGTAAACTCAATTGTATTAATACTGTCTCAAACAGTGCTCAGATGTACTACAATACCAAATTCTGCAATCAAAAGTCAGAGATCTCAGTATGAACTCAAATATTTCTCATCAAGTCTTTTAAGTCCATTGCATTGGCATTCGTTTTAAAGCTTGTTATGTGCTCAGATGTTGCTCATTCATTGCTCAGGAATGAAGTTTTCAGACAAATTTTATTTAACAATCAACATCGTCTCAAAGGTTTCTCATAGACAGCGATGAGATTTAAATGAGATCTGCTTCTCCCGAGGCAAAAGACTCTCAGTACCATTTCAACCAGTGCTCAGATTTGCCACAATACCAAAATCTGCAATCCAAAGTCAGAAATCTCAATATGAACTCAAATATGTCTCATCAACTCTTCTAAGTCCATTGTTTTCTTATTAGTTTTGAAGATAGCTGTGTGCTCAGAGGTTGCTCATTTATTGCTCAGGAGGCATAATGGAGTTCTCAGACAGTTTTATTCAAGGTTCAACTTTGTCTCAGATGTTCCTCATAAGACCAACTCTGGGAGTGCAAGATAATAAGATGTTTTTAATTAGGAAAAAGACCCATATGATCTCAATTTTGTCTCAACCAGTGCTTAGATTTGCCACAATACCAAAGTCTGCAATCATAAGTCAGAGATCTCAATATGAACTCAAAACATTTCTCATCCATGCTATTCTCATTAGTTTTAAAGATTATTTTGTGCTCAGAGGTTGCTCACTTATTGCTCAGGAGACACAACAGCGTTCTCAGACATGTTTTATTCAAGCCTCACCTTTGTCTCAGATGTTCCTTATAAGACCAACTCTGGGAGTGCAGAATCGAAGATGACACACAAGAAAGAAAAACACGAACCAGATCTCTTTAATATCTCAGCTGTTTCTCCTAGAATGTAATGACATAAAAATTAGATTTGCTTCTCAGATGTTTCTCATGATGAAAGAGACCGCAATAATCCCAAAATACTGTCTCAAACAGTGCTCAGATTTGCCGCACTAACAATGCCTCCAATCAAACGTCAGAGATCTCAATATGAACTCAATTTTTTCTCATCAAATCTTAAGTCCATTGTTTTCTCATTAGTTTTAAAGCAAGCTGTGCGCTCAGAGGTTGCTCATTTATTTCTCAGGAAACATAATGGAGTTTTCAGACATGATTTATTCAAGTATCAACTTGGTCTCAGAAAAAAAACAAAAAAAAAAACAACTATGAGCACTAATAAGATGTTTTTAATTAGGAAAAAGGCCCATATGATCTCAATTTTGTCTCAACCAGTGCTTAGATTTGCCACAATACCAAAGTCTGCAATCATAAGTCAGAGATCTCAATATGAACTCAAAACATTTCTCATCCATGCTATTCTCATTAGTTTTAAAGATTATTTTGTGCTCAGAGGTTGCTCACTTATTGCTCAGGAGACACAACAGCGTTCCTCAACTTCTCAGTGTTCCTCATAAGACCAACTCTGGGAGTGCAGAATCGAAGAAGACACACCAGAAAGAATAATCACAAAGGAGATCTCTTTAATATCTCAGCTGTTTCTCCTAGAATGTAATGACATAAAAATTTGATTTGCTTCTTAGATGTTTCTCATGATGAAAGAGACCCCAATAATCCCAAAATACTGTCTCAAACAGTGCTCAGATTTGCCGCACTAACAATGCCTCCAATCAAATGTCAGAGATCTCAATATGAGCTCAGTTTTTTCTCATCAAATATTTTAAGTCCATTGTTTTCTCATTAGTTGTAAAGCAAGCTGTGTGCTCAGAGGTTGCTCATTTATTGCTCAGGAAACATAATGGAGTTTTCAGACATGGTTTATTCAAGTATCAACTTGGTCTCAGAAAAAAGAAAAAAAAACTATGAGCACTAATAAGATGTTTTTAATTAGGAAAAAGACCCATATGATCTCAATTTTGTCTCAACCAGTGCTTAGATTTGCCACAATACCAAAGTCTGCAATCATAAGTCAGAGATCTCAATATGAACTCAAAACATTTCTCATCCATGCTATTCTCATTAGTTTTAAAGATTATTTTGTGCTCAGAGGTTGCTCACTTATTGCTCAGGAGACACAACAGCGTTCTCAGACATGTTTTATTCAAGCCTCACCTTTGTCTCAGATGTTCCTCATAAGACCAACTCTGGGAGTGCAGAATCGAAGAAGAATAATCACGAAGGAGATCTCTTTAATATCTCAGCTGTTTCTCCTAGAATGTAATGACATAAAAATTAGATTTGCTTCTCAGATGTTTCTCATGATGAAAGAGACCCCAATAATCCCAAAATACTGTCTCAAACAGTCCTCAGATTGGCCGCACTAACAATGCCTCCAATCAAAAGGTTTTTTCTCATCAAATCTTTTAAGTCTATTGTTTTCTCATTGGGATTTAAAGCAAGCTGTGTGCTCAGAGGTTGCTCATTTATTGCTCAGGAAACATAAGTTTTCAGACATGGTTTATTCAAGTATCAACTTGGTCTCAGATGGTTTTTAAAAAAAAAAAAAAACTATGAGCGCTAACAAGATGTTTTTAATTAGGAAAAAGACCAATATGATCTCAATTTTGTCTCAACCAGTGCTCAAATTTCCACAATACCAAAGCCTGCAATCAAAAGTCATAGCTCTCGATATGAACTCAAATAGTTCTCATCAAATCCATGCTATTCTCATTAGTTTTAAAGCTCATTGTGTGCTCAGAGGTGGCTCATTCATTGCTCAGGAGACATAACAAAGTTTTCAGACATGCTTTATTCAAGTATCAACTTTTGATTTGCATTTCTCCTGATTAGGTTTGAAAGTTGATAAATGAAACATAATTTAGCACTCCATTATTTATCCTGAGCTTCGAATGAGCAAACTCTGAGCAATAACATCCAGAGCATTAATGCACCAGTTTAACCTCATCTCATCTGATCTGTGTTTTCAGCTTCTGACCTGAGAAACGGTTTTGAACCATTTAACTCACGCTCTGTTTATACACTGGAGAGAAACGAGAGGGCACGTTGTGTGTGCGAGTGTCGATGTCTCTCAGCGTGATGCTAGCGTTAGCGCTCGCGCGTTTGCTCGAAGGTGAGCGCTCACACTGCGCCGCACCTGTTCCTGTGTCTGCTCCTCAGTTACGCTTCACAGACACGTCTACATCCGTCCGCATTCGATTAACGTTGACATCTACACATAGCAGAGCAGAATATTACACACATATAACTCACTACAACACAGTCCAGTAGTAAATATTCTACACTAGACACACACTAGAGGCTCTGGTCCAAAACATAGTGGGCTGCCTACTGACAAAAAACAGATTCAACCAGTCTAAATTAGTTTGCCGGGGGCGTGGCGCTTAACTAACACCAGAATACTCTAAAAAGGCTGCATACATAAATATTGAGCAGAATAGTCCATTTCTATTGAGATTGAATAGAACTATGGTACTGAATTTATTTCTTCATTCCCATCCAAACACATCAATCCCAAATGAAGTTAAATCAAATAATGCTAATATTCACATAACAACAATAAAATGTACATTAAGGAGAGTAAATAATAAATTATATTATATATTAAATACAATTATATACTTATAATATTCTCAAGATTTGCCCATTTCTTATTACATTTTATTTTCCTAAATGTTGAAAACTTCATATTTTTTTGTGGAAACTGCTTTTTTCTGGATTCTTTGTGGTATAGAAAGTTCAAAAGAGCAACATTTATTTGAAATATAACTATTTTGTAAAATTATAAATGTCTTTACTTTCACTTTTGAGCAACTTATGCTTCCTTGTTGAATAAAAATGGTAATTTCTTTAAAATGGTAGTGCAATTCTCAAAAAAAAAAAAGTTTACTGTGATTTTCATAGCATTTGATGATGCAGTAAGTAGTAGTTTACTGTATATAGTGCACTTAAAAGTCACTCTGAATAAATGTTGGGCTTTAGTTCTCTTTTTTCTACTTGAAATTCATAGAGTGTCCATGAGGAAGATACATTTTTGTTCTGAAATTGTCAGTTCACACACTTCATTTTTCATTATGTCTGAACTGTCAACTGCAGCTTCTGAAAACCAAGATAAAACAATGAATAAGTGCTTGGTATTGGAAAAAGTGCAGATAATAAAAGCTTTTTAAAAGTACGTTTACAGCAAACAAAAGAAAAATATACCACTACAATTAACCCAATAAAGCCTATTGTACTGTATATTTGATGCATTAATTTCTAAGGCCTGTAAATGATCAACATGATCATAACTTGGCTAAAACTTGGTTTACTGTCAATCTATTACATGCTTTCTGTCATCTGATTGATAGTTTAGACCATTTTAATAAAAGGCCTATTAGTGTAATTGTGCAAACTTCCACCTTTCAGTTTGAGGTCTTTTTATGTGAAATCTTTGCTAATTTTTATAAAGCAAATGTAAGAATAACTTATTTCTTTAGTAATATTTCAAGATGAACACTTACTTGATTATCCAGACATTATTTTTGGAAAAATCATGTTCAAATGTGAGTACTCAAATATGATCATCAGGCCTTTGAGGAATGTTTATCTGTTTATCTCTCAATCATCATCGTATTGCTTTGCATTATATGTTTGGATCATTTAAATCCCATCTTACTAAGACATGTTATTGGAGATATAAAGCGACAACTGATCATTTTATCATTTTATGTAAGCATCTGCTATACTGTTATAACAATTTTATTGATTTACATAACAAGGATCAGAACTTTTTTCACTTTTTGTCCATGTACATTTGAGGTCAAAAGTTTACATACACCTTGCAGAATCTGCAAAATCCACAGCTGTTTTTTTGTTTGTTTGTTCGTTTTAGTGATAGTTGTTCATGAGTCCCTTGTTTGTTTTGAACAGTTAAACTGCCTGCTGTTTTTTCAGCATTTTTGTGTATTTGAACCCTTTCCAACAATGGCTACGTTTACATGCACCAATTTTCATCAATCCGAATGAATTGAATCCGATTGCAGATCTGTTTACATGTACTCTTAACATTGTAATCTGATTCAAATATCAGTTTATATGTGTTTTATATACATTCTGATTAAAACTTTTGCGCACACGCTCTGCCTGTGATGTCATATCAGTCACACTTGTGGATTAGAAAAGGAATAAACCACCGCATTCAATCCGATCAAAATTTCATTCCGATCGAGCTCAATCGGATTGATTAAGGTGTTTACATGAACGTTTTTCAATTCGATTGATTCGTCAATCCAATTACAAATGGATTATTTGGGTGCATGTAAACGTAGCCAATGACCGTATGATTTTGAGATCCATCTTTTCACACTGAGGACAACTGAGGGACTCATATGCAACTATTACAGAAGGTTCAAATGCTCACTGATGCTCCAGAAGGAAACACGATGCATTAAGAGCCAGGGGGTGAAAACTTTTGAACAGAATGAAAATGTGTACATTTTACTTATTTTGCCTAAATATCATATGTGACCCTGGACCACAAAACCAGTCTTAAGTCGCTGGGGTATATTTGTAGCAATGGGCAAAATACATTGTATGTGTCAAAATGATCAAAAAAAAAAAAAAAAAAAAGCCAAAAATCATTAGGATATTAAGTAAAAATCATGTTCCATTAAGATATTTTGTACATTTCATACCATAAATGTATCAAAACTTAATTTTTGATAAGTAATATGCACTGCTAAGAACTTAATTTGGACAACTTTAAAGGCGATTTTCTCAATATTGGTTTTTTTTGTGCACCTTCGGATTCCAGATGTTCAAATAGTTGTATGTAGGCCAAATATTGTCCTATTCCTACAAACCATACATCATTGGAAAGCTTTTTTATTCAGCTTTCAGATGATTTATAAATTTCAATTTTGAAAAATTGACACTTATGACTGGTTTTGTGGTCCAGTGTCACATATATTTTTCATTTAGTACTGTCCTTCAGAAGCTACAGAAGTTTCCCAGAAGACAAATTAAGTGATCTTCAAATTCAAAACAGCCCTTAATGCATGATTTTTCATTGTGGTGCATCAGTGAGCATTTGAATCTTCTGTAACAGTTGCATGTGAGTCCCTCAGTTGTCCTCAGTGTGAAAAGATGGATCCCAAATCATACAGCCATACACAAAACACACAAAAAATGCTGGAAAACCAAAGAATTTGTGGGATCTGAAGGATTTTTCTGAAGAACAGCAGGCAGTTTAACTGTTTAGTACAAACAAGGGACTCATGAACAACTATCAATTACCAAAATAAAAGCACAGCTATGGTTCATTCAGGTAACAACATAGTATGAAGAATCAAATGTATGTAAATTTTCAAACAGGGTCATTTTTATAAATTCAACAATTATTTTATTGTGGACTATATGTAAATGTCTTTTATGTGAAATATCTTATTCAGGTCAGTACTAAATAAAACATAACATGCATTTTGTATGATCCCTTTTATTTTGGTAAAATAATTAACATTTTGCAGATTCTGACCTTAACTGAATTTGCATATTTCTGCTCAGTTTGGGCCTCTAAATAAAACTGCACAGTTTTTTCCTCCATATTCTCACTGTATCATACCATATGAGCCACAAAGGCTGATAAAAAGCTACATATATAAACTTATATATATGAAGAGTTCAAATGCAAAACCCCCTAAAAGCCATCTCGGTCAAAAATGAGATGATACTGGGTGAATGCTCTCGACACATATTATACATCCATCAAATACTTTTACTTCAAACTTGAAAAAAAAAATCCCAGCCTCAGCCCAATGAGAATTACCAGTACTTACACAGAAACCTATACATCGGAGCCTGATAAAAATGCAGTTTTTAAAGAAAGACGTCAGATGGATTTAGAGGCTTTTGCATCTGAACTCTTCATATATAGTCTAAATTCTAAATGTCAGGCTTTACAGTTTTAATATTCCCCCATTCCCTCCTCTGTATGTTCACAGTAGTGTTTACTGAGTGTCGAATGTCTCCTTATCCTGAATATCACAGCTTGTGTGTGTGTGTTTCAGGGTGAACTGCTGAGCCCGTGTCGCTGCAGCGGCTCCGTTCGCAGCACTCATCAACCGTGTCTCATCAAGTGGATCAGTGAAAGAGGCTCGTGGACCTGTGAACTCTGTTATTACAAGTATCAGGTGATCGCCATCAGCACCAAGAACCCGCTGCAGGTAAAACATGTCAAAACTACGTCAAGACCAGTGTTGGGGGTAACTCAAGTTACGTAATAATATTACTTTTTTCAAGTAACTAGTAATGTAACACATTACTTTTTCATTTCCAAGAAAATATCTGAGTTACTTTTTGTTTTCTTTATGTATTTAATCCCATTTTATTAACAAATGTCTTTGCTGCTGACCTTTGTTGATCCAATACATCAGTACACTGCAAAAATACTTTTCTTAAATTTTTTGTTTACAGCCAAAATATCAACAAAAAAAAAATCTTAAATGAAGTAAACAATTATTTTTTTGTTTTCAGAAAATAAGTGACTTTTTGCTTATAACAAGCAAAATAATCTGCCAATGGGGTAAGCAAAAAATCTTATTTGAAACAGAAAACAAGATAATTTAGCTTACCCCATTTGGGAGATTATTTTGCTTGTTTCAAGTAAAAACACTTACATTTTGACAAGAATTTTACTTCTCTAGAAAAACCTTCTTGATTTAAGAAATATATATTAGAAATATATTATAAAGAGATATTTTGGCTAGAAACAAGTTTTTGCAGTTTTTGCAATGTACCAATAAGCAAAACTTACTTTATATTAACTAACATTTGTGCTTTTTTTTCTCATTGCTGAAGAGTGTTGAACTTTCTTTTCCTACAGTTCTACTGTACAGACAGGAATTTATTTTTCCTTTAGCCTTAGGCTTATTCACTTAATTTCATTTTGGTGTGAAGGGCCTTTTACATTAGCCAAGAATAAATCTTTTTATATTAAAAACAAACAAGCAAGCCCTGCCCAGATATAAAAGTAACGCAAAAGTAATGTAACGCATTACTTTCCATAAACGTAAGTAACGTAATTAGTTACTTTTTTAGGGAGTAACGCAATATTGTAATGCATTACTTTTAAAAGTAACTTTCCCCAACACTGGTCAAGACACAAAACTAGACCTGAATTTAGCTACTGATGGGAAGAGCTCTGATTCTGAATTATTTAGTTAATAATTATTTAATTTTTGAGGAAGATCTCTTTCATTAATGTGTGCTAAATACATATACCACAATTCAAAAGTTGATAAGATGGTTGTCACTTAGATTTTTTAATGTTTTTGAAAGAAGTCTAAAATACAGTAAAGTTGTGAAATATTACAATTTAGAATAGTAATAGAAATGTAATTTATAGCTGTGATCAAAGCTGATTTTCAGCATCATTACTCCAGTTCAGAATTCATTCATTCAATATGCAGATTTTTTGCTCAAGAAACATTTCTGATGATCAATATTGAAAACAGTATTGAAATAGTTGTGCTGCCCAACTGATACCACAAGAACAGCATTTATTTGAAATAGAAATCTTTTCTGATATTATAAATGTCTTTACTGTCACTTTTAATCAGTTTAATGCATCCTTGTTGAATAAAGGTATTATTTTCTTGCAAAAAAGCAAAAAAATCTTTATGACCCCAAACTTTTGAATGGTAGTACATTACACAAAAACAATACTGTACTTGGTCATCCTATATTACAAACAATAAAACTCCAAATGTGTATCTGTAACTACACAATCACAGGGGTTTAAGTCAGGAATCATGTTTTATCATTAGAGCAATTCAAACCTAAGTTTGTTGGGGGTAACGCATTACAAGTAACGCAAGTTAAGTAATAATATTACTTATTTCAAGTACTAGTAAAGTAACGCATTACTTTTTAATTTCCAAGAAAATATCAGTTACTTTTTCAAAAAAGTAACACCAGTTACTTTTTGTTTTCTTTATGTATTTAATCCCATTTTATTAACCAATGACTTTGCTGCTGACCTTTGTTGATCCAATTCAACCATACACTGCAAAAATACTTTTCTTACTTAGATTTTTTGTCTTGTTTCCAGCCAAAATATCGTGAATCGTATTGTGAATAAAGAAGGATTTTCTAGACAGGTAAATAATATATATATTTTTTGTTTTCAGAAAAAAATAGTCAAAATTAAGTGAGTTTTTGCAACAAGCTAAATAATCTGCCAATGGAGTAAGCAAAAAAATCTTATTTTATTATTATTTATTATTTTGCTTACCCCATTGGGAGATAATTTTGCTTGTTTCAAGCAAAAACACACTTAATTTTGACTTGTTTTCAGAAAAAACAAGACAATTTTTACTTGTCTAGAAAATCCTTCTTTATTTAAGAATTTTTTGATATTTTGGCTGAAAACAAGACAAAAAAATTTAAGAAAAGCATTTTTTTGCAGTGTACTAATAAGCAAAACATTTGTGCTTTTTTTTCCTCATTGCTGAGCAATGTTGAACTTTCTTTTCCTAGTTGTACTGTACAAGCGTGAATTTAATTTTCCTTTATCCTTAGGCTTATTCACTTCATTTCATTTTAGTGTGAAAGGGCTTTTACATTTGCTAAGAATCAAATGTTTTTATATTAAAAACAAACAAGCATTTAGAAAGTAACGCAAAAGTAATGTTACTCCTTTTTTAGGGAGTAACACAATATTGTAATTAGACATGTGCCGGTATTCTGTAATACGATATATCACGATAATGAATATGCACGGTATTGTTATTGTGGGCATTTCAAAATACCGAAAATAATTGTTTATTAAAAGTTATTCCGAATTTTGAAAGCATTTTAAGCATACTTTTCCCATTAACTGGTTAAATGCACAACACACTTGTAAACTGCGTCGAAGATGCGTGATGTAAACAGAAGCACGCCTAAGGGACGCTCCGGATTAAAGTGAAAGTGTCATTCACTCTCTGACAGCAGATGGCGCTAAACCGCAAATGCAACGTTAACCCAGAAACAAAGCAGCTGCGCTACTTTCTAAAACGTATGTAAATGATTTATTTAGCCATTTAGATTTTTGTATTTGCAGTGGTGTTTATCACAACACCAAATACTTAAATATTCAGACTCCATAGGCTATTTATTTTAACACTTTTTACATTTTAATCTGGACTACAACATGCCCTAGATACTGTTTGAAAGTGTATTCTAAGTGATTCTTTATTGTTCGGTCACACTTTACTTTAGGGCTTCATTAGTTAACATTACTTACTTAATTAATTAGTTAACATAAACTCCCAATGAAAAATTATTCTAAACATGCATTAATCTTAGATAATTCCAATATAATAATAATCAAATTAAAATTAAAATCAAAGTTTTTTTTTTTTTTTAAATAAACCGAGCTAACATGAACTAAAAGTTGTATTTTTAACAAAGATTAATAACTTCTGTATCAAATGTAGCTTTTGTTTACTGATCATGTTAACTAATAATAATTAACTAATAAGATCTTACTGTAAAGCGATACCTATTGGTCTTTTAATTCTTTTGCACTTTAATCTGTGTAAAATTTTGAACTTTATACATTTTTTGTGTATTGCTTTATTGTGTTTTAATGTTCAGAATTTTTTTACTGTATTATGACATCACTTTTTTGCAACTAAATTTCAATACCGTGATAACACCGTATACCGTGATAAAAACATTATCAATTTATCGCAACATGAAAATTTAATACCGGCATATCCCTAATTGTAATGCATTACTTTTAAAAGTAACTTTCCCCAACACTGAACCTAACTAAACCTAACTAACTGTGCAGCAGATTCTTGATTCTTTTGAAGAATCAAAAATAATCAGTTCACTAAGATCATTTGTTTTCAAATCAAAAAATATTTTTGAATCATTTAAATCTAGCATTTAAAAACTGAATTTTTGAATCATTTATAAATGTAATGTTGAAAATTAGACTTTCTGAATCATTTAGAGGAACACTTTTAGTATAGCTTAGCATAAATCATTGAATCTGATTAGACCATTAGCATCTCGTTCAAAAATTTACCAAATATTTTCGTTATTTTTCCTATTTAAAACTTGACCTTGATTATTACGCCGGAATGAGAGTATAGTTATCAGCCTGGAAAATTGCAACTTTTCATTTTCTGTCGGTCCTTAGTACACGATGTAACTACAGAAGAGTTCTTTTAAATAAGAAAAATATAGAAAATCTTTGGTCATTTTTGAACGAGATGCTAATGGTCTAATCTGATTCAGTGATTTATGCTAAGCTACGCTAAAATTGCTAATCGCAGACCCGGAGATTGGCTGAATGGATTCAAAAACTCATCTGTTTAACTCTAGGGGAGTTGGAAAATGAGCCTATTTTCAAAAAAGTGGAGTGTTTTTAAATCTAGCATTTAAAAAGGGAATTTTTGAATCATTTATAAATGTAATGTTTAAAAATAGACTTTTGGAATCATTTAAATGTAGCATTTAAAAATGGAATTTTTGCGTTTGAAAATATAATTTTTAAATGATTTCAATTTAGCATTTAAAAATGGATTTGTTTCTGAATTGAATTTCAATCCTACATAGTAGAAAACAGAAATACAGTAGCACTGAAATCCCCTGCCCTCTTTCTCTTTTGTGTTTTAATGAAGTGGCAAGCGATTTCACTCACCGTCATAGAGAAGGTCCAGATAGCGGCGGCTATCTTGGGTTCGCTCTTCCTCATCGCCAGTATCTCGTGGCTGGTGTGGTCGTCTCTCAGCCCTTCGGCCAAGTGGCAACGGCAAGACCTGCTCTTCCAGATCTGTTATGGGATGTACGGCTTCATGGACGTTGTCTGTATTGGTATGTACAGTAAACTTGGGGTCAGAGATCAAGTTTGATCTATCTTAGTTTGGTTTAAATTAAATATGTTCAGTCAGAGTTAGTTGTTTAAGCAGTTAGGCAGGATAAATTAAGCAGGATAAATTAAGCAAGAGAAATCCAAAGAAAGTATGCATTTAAAAGCAGAAATCCTTGACATACTGTGTCTGTAATGAACTGCATTTAACCACAAAAACCTCATATAATCTTCTGTGATTCACAATGAACAACCATGAGTCCAACGCAGCAGAATTTATTAAAAATAAATGTAAATAGTAAAAATAATTATTGAAGTCAATATATATATATATATAATTTTAAAATTAGAAATAATTCTGGAATTATAATTTTAAATGGAAAACTAATAATGAATTACAAATTCATTATTGTTATTGAAATAAATACGTTGATTAATAATTTCTTAAAAATAATACTTTAAAACTACTTTATTACAAAAATAATAATTTTACAATTAATTGTATTAAAATTAAAAAATGAAAAGCTAATCATTAAAACTGATAAAAATAATTTATTAAATAATACATTTTAATAATAAATGTAATCACTGACAAAATAATCTACATAATTTAAAACTGAAAGTCAGAAAATTCAAAATTAAATGAATAAAGACATGGAGAAACATATTTAAATATCATATTACTGTATGTATGTATGAGTATGTAATAGCAACTCATTATTTATTAACTGCTTCCATTTCAATCATTGACTCACATCAGGGTTATTATTGTTAACTAAACCTATAAAGTAACATTTTGTAACTTAAAAACAAAATAAGCATTAACGGAAGATCTAAAATGATTAAAACTAATAAATTGAAAAGGAAAAACGTAAAGCCTAATTCAATATATTAACAAAAACTATAAGAGTATTAATGATATTAAACTAACACTGACTCACATGAATGACTGTATAGCATCACAGAAAATTAGAAATGAATCTCAGTCCCTGTGTGTGCAAAAGAATCAATTGATGAATGATTCAGTTTGTTTGTCTTTTTGCAAACAGCAAATAAAACATGACACAGCAGGAGAGATTATTTGTGTCACGTCCATCTTTAGTTATCTCAGTTTTCTTAAAAAGAAAATACAATTTGAGTCTTTCTACTTCAAAATTTCATCTTTAATTCAATGCGATACTTGCCTTTTCTTTGTGAACATTGTTTCTACACCAGTTTTTTTTAATTCACAAAGTCAAAACAAATTTATGATTCTGTAATCATGCTTTTTAGCCTTTTAGAGCTTGAATGTAAAATCATCTTATTCTCAAAAAACAAACTTTGTTTTGTATTGTGTCTAAGAAATAGTCTACCCAAAAATGTTAATTTGCTGTTAATGTCCTCACCCTCAGGCCATCTAAGATGTAGATGAGTTTGTTTCTTCATTAAAACAGATTTGGAGATGCTTGCTCACTTGCTCACCGATGGATCCTCTGCAGTGAATGGGTGCCGTCAGAATGAGAGTCCAAACAGCTGATTTAAAGCGCCTTAATGATGTATTTGTTTCATACAAACATGCAGATTTTTACTTCACAAGATGTTAACTGATGGACTGGAGTGGTGTGGATTACTTGTGGATTATTGTGATGTTTGTATCAGCTGTTTGGACTCTCATTGTGACGGCACCCATTCACTGCAGAAGATCCAAGTCATTTAATGCTAGATTTCTCCAAATTCGTTCCATTGAAGAGACAAACTCATCTGTCTTGGAAGGCCTGAAGGTCATGACATGTTCTGCAAATTTTCATTTTTCAATGCACTATTTCTTTAAATATCTAAACACAGCAAAAAACAAAGGGAGAAAAAGGAGGAGAAAGTTAGTAACGAGTCATCAACCTTCTGGACACAAACATCTCAGAGCACAGTCAGCCGACGCTGGACAAACACACAGAGAGAAAGAGCTTCAAATAATGAGGAACTTGGCCAGACACAGCCGTCTACCTCTATTAATATTATCTCCAGTTTAAACTTAGATGGAAGCAGGCATAAATCAGAGAAACTTCAGGATTTTGGATTAGTGTTTCTTCAAACAGAAGCATAGATGAGAGACCCAGAGCTCAACAAACATCCGCCTGGATCCAGAGATTTATGAGTCATTTGTATGAAATAATACATGAGCTGAGTTCATTCTGCCATCATACTCGTACGGTGCATTATATACTGGGCAAAGTATGCAAACAATACTCACATACTACATTAGCCATTATTTGACCATCTCTTGTGGGGTCATGTAACAACAGTGTAGCAAATTGCCACTTGAACTTTATTTGTGCGCATACTGTTATATACAGCAATACCGCAAAATATGCCATTATTAAATTCCAAACTCAAGCTTCAAGAATCGTTTAGCATAAAGGAAAATAATTCAACAAATTATAGCAAAATTACAGTAGACATAGTATATACAGACACTTTAGAGAAATATCTTTGGCCTCATTCATCACTAACAGAACTAGTATATCATACAGTACAGCTTTACACCACTCTGAGTTTGCAAAATGCTCTGTGGGTTTTTCCACTTCATTAACACCGAGAACAGACGGGCTGAAATGATGTGCGTTTTTAGCTGTCTATAGTCTGACTCTCTCAAAGCGGTCACTTTGAGAGAGTCAAAAGGCTCAATTATAATGTTAGTAAAGGTGTTTGCATTTAGATTCTTCCACCCTTTCTTCTCAAATGGAAGACTGGTTCCACCATGGAATATATATATAAGCAATTTTGACTTTGATATAAACTGGAATTATGAGATATTTAGTCAGAATTGTGAGATGTGAATTACAATTGTGAGATAGAAATAAGTAACATAAACTAGAATTGTTGAGATATCTAGTCAGAATTGAGACAGGATTGTGAGATATAAACTTAGAATTGTCAAATATAAACTCAGAATTGCGAGATATACACCAGAATTGCAAAATATGAACTAGAATTGCGAGATAAAGTCCGAATTTTGAGATATAAACTAGAATTTCAAGATATAAACTCAGAATTGTCAAATATAAAGTCGGAATTGCGTGATATAAACTAAAATTACTAGATACAAACTCAGAAAAGCAAGATAAAATTAGAATTCTAAGATATATAGTCAGAATTGCAAGATAAAGTCAGAATTTTGAGATATAAACTCAGAATTGTAAACTATAAACTAGAATTGCAATATATAAACCCAGAATTATGAGATAAAAAAAATGAATTGAGATGTAAACTAGAATTAAGAGATATAAACTTAAAATTGCTAGATACAAACTCAGAATTGCAAGATAAAGTCAGAAGTTCAAGATATAAACTCAGAATTTTCAAATATAAACTCAGAATTGCAAGATATTATGAACTAGAATTGTGAGATGAAAACTCAGAATTGCGAGATAAAGTCCGAATTTTGAGATATAGACGAGAATTTCAAGATATAAACTCAGAATTGCGAGATATACACCAGAATTGCAAAATATGAACTAGAATTGCGAGATAAAGTCCGAATTTTGAGATATAAACTAGAATTTCAAGATATAAACTCAGAATTGTCAAATATAAAGTCGGAATTGCGTGATATAAACTAAAATTACTAGCTAGAAACTCAGGAAAGCAAGATAAAATTAGAATTCTAAGATATATAGTCAGAATTGCAAGATAAAGTCAGAATTTTGAGATATAAACTCAGAATTGCAAACTATAAACTAGAATTGCAATATATAAACCCAGAATTATAAGATAAAAAAACTGAATTTCGAGATGTAAACTAGAATTAAGAGATATAAACTAAAATTGCTAGATACAAACTCAGAATTGCAAGATAAAATCAGAATTTCAAGATATAAACAGAATTTTCAAATATAAACTCAGAATATGAACTAGAATTGTGAGATGAAAACTCAGAATTGCGAGATAAAGTCTGAATTTTGAGATATAAACTAGAACTTAACTCAGAATTGTCAAATATAAAGTCGGAATTAGAGCCCGACCGATATGGGTTTTTTGGGGGCCGATGCCGATACCGATATCAGGGAGTAAAAAATTACCGATATCGATATATTGGCCGATTTTCTTTGTGTATATTATAGTACAGTACCAGTTAAAAGGAAACGTTCCCAATTGTGTGTCCAAACTTAACTAGTACTGTATATAGAATGCAGTATATAAATAAACATAATAGATATAAACACATTTTTTGCAATGACACTCAATTGTGGCGATATATATATATATATATATATATATATATATATATATATATAACTTGAATTAAGAAAATAAGGTAGCTGTGTTTGGAAAGCAAGCTACTGCCAATCACCATTATCAATACGTTAACCAGGAGTCACTCTCACTTTACTCCTTAAATCCTGATTTATAATTGTGACATCGTCTGATAAAATCAACATATATCTACACTAAAGAGCGAATTGATGCAGTGGTTTTGGCGTTTTTACTTTTTTGCCTCATACATCGAACTGCCTGCGTCTGAATAACAAATCATGCGCATAACAGGCGAACTATCTTCATATTTATAAGTACAAACAGTCTCAGTAAGTGACGAGTGCTTGGAAACACTGTTGTGTATTCATTTATTGACAAATAAATGCGCTGCTTCTCTCCCGCTCGCTGCACAGAATAGACGCCGAGAGAGGCGACACTGTGCCGGCAAAGTCGGACCTCGCGCCCGCGGTACAGTACTGGCGAAATATTAATGCTGAACGACAGCTAGGTTTATCAAAAAAGTCGCTGGGACTGTCAGTATGTACGTTTGATGGAAAAACGCAGTTAAAAGGGTCTGAAAGTTGCTAAATACAGTGCTAAATTTGTGTCGTTGCGTGTGTGTGTGTGATGCGTGAGTTAATGACAGAAGGCTATTTTATGGATATTTGTGGTGGTCAATGTGGATATTATCAATGTATGGGAAACCTATGGGGTCATTGTTTATAAACTATACAGAAACAAACTAGTTAGCAACATACCGGTAAGACTTCGCTGGACTGAGTTGTGAAACACCGCTTGAATGCCGTTGCCAGAACAAGAGACCTCTGTACTGAGTGAAAAGGTTGGCTGGTTGCCAGAAGTAAACAATGGCGCGCGCTCTGCTGGGCAAACTAAGTAATTACACCATTTCAAGCATTGTATCTGCATTATATGTTCTGTCAAAAAAAAAGTTTATATCGGCAGCAGATCGGCGACAGATTCGCAGATACTGATATATCGGCGACAGGCTCATATCGGCCGATAAAATCGGCAAAACGATATATCGGTCGGGCTCTAGACGGAATTGCGTGATATAAACTAAAATTACTAGATAGAAACTCAGAAAAGCAAGATAAAGTTAGAATTCTAAGATATATAGTCAGAATTGCAAGATAAAGTCAGAATTTTGAGATATAAACTCAGAATTGCAAACTATAAACTAGAATTGCAATATATAAACCCAGAATTATGAGATAAAAAAAACTGAATTTCGAGATGTAAACTCAGAATTGCGAGATATAGGTCTACACCAGAATTGCGAGAGATGAACTGGAATTGCGAGATAAAAACCCAGAATTACAAGATAAAAAAATTATTTTGAGATGTAAACTCAGAATTGCAAGATATATATAAGAATAGTGAGATATAGACGAGAATTTCAAGATATAAACTCAGAATTTTCAAATATAAACTCAGAAGATATGAATTAGAATTGCGAGATATAAACGAGTATTTCAAGCTATGAACTCAGAATTGTCAAATATAAAGTCGGTATTGCACGATATAAACCAGAATTTCAAGATATAAACTCATTTCAATTCAATTGTCAACTATACACTAAAATTGCTAAATATAAATTTAAAATTGCTAGGTACAAACTGAGAATTGCGAGATGTAGTTAGAATTGTGAGATACAAGCTCAGAATTGTAAGCTAAAGTCAGAATTGTGAGATATAAACTAGAATTGCAAGATATAAACTCAGAATTGTCAAACATAAACTAGAATTGCGAGATATAAACGATAATTTCAAGATATGAACTCTAGAATTGTCATCTATAAAGTCGGAACGGCACAATATAAACCAGAATTTCAAGATATAAACTCAGAATTGTCAAACATAAACTACAGATGTGAAATATAAACATAAAATTGCTAGATATAAACTTGCGAGATAAAGTCAGAATTGCGAGATGTAGTTAGAATTGTGAGATACAAACTCAGAATTGTAAGCTAAAGTCCGAATTGTGAGATAGAAACTAGAATTGCAAAATATACAGTCAGAACTGCAAGAAAAAAAGGCTGAATTGTGTGATAAAAAGTGCCAATATATATCTCAATATGACCCTTTAAACTTTGTTCACTTCATGAATCATTGCATCAGAATGATCAAAACAATGCAGAAACTTAACCCGAACAAATCTCTCTTCTCCGCAGCGCTAATCGTCCACGAGGGTCCATCAGTTTTCCGAATATTCCACCGCTGGCAGGCCGTCAATCAGCAGTGGAAAGTTTTGAACTATGACAAGAAACGAGACAGCGAGGAGCTGAAGAATAATGAGGAATGGACGCGTTCGCTGCTCCACCAGAGGGAGCCGACAGGAGCGGACGTCTCTCCTTCGCCGTCTTCACTCATGGCTGCTGCCGGGACGCCGGCGCTCGACGTGTACGACGGCACGACAAACGCAAACACCACAGCTGCAGCGCTCGACTCCTACCAGACTGACGCGCTCGCTGACGGGCCGCCTTTACCGGACCAACACTGTCCGTATAACTTCCTGCATTTACTGAGTCATCTACGGCCGCACGAGCCACGCAGCCCAGTCAGCAACATCAGCACAAACACCACTAAACCTAGAGAAGTGGTTATGAGAGTTACTACCGTCTGACTGGAGGCCCTCAAACTCTTTTCAGCACAGAGAGACCATAAGCACAGTGTTGGAACTGCTGGATTATTTATGACTTTGTTGATACTGATAAAGAACAATATGAGTTTTTAATATCATATTTCGTGATTTAAAGAGCAGGTCGAACAGCTGATGAATTTAAAGGGACAGTTCACCCAAAAATGGACATTGATGTTCTGAACATGTATGATGTCAATTTATTTCTGTGGAACACAAAAGGAGAATTTATGAAGAATCGTCATGCTTACAACAACAACTGATTGTGATCCATGTCAAGCTCCAGAAAGCACCATAAAAGTATAATAAAAAATGTGTTTTTATTCCGAATTTGTGTTCTACAGTAAAAAGAACATTTTAGTATAATTGATATGCTGTTATACTTTTTTTTCTGTAATATTTAAATTTTAATTTTAATTATAGTTTTAATACTTTTGTTGTGTGTTTTATTAACTTTATTAGTTTTTGTTTTATTTATTTTTATTTAACATTTAATACATTTTATTAATTTAGTTTAGATTTCTATAATTATATTAATGTTATTTGTTTTAGTACTTAAGTAAAAGGATGTTGCCTTGGCAGTTAACTAAAATTTAAATAGATATATTTTTTTATTTTATTTTTATTTTTTTCAGTTTATTCCATGTTTATTTCAAGTAATGAAAATTATTTTTTGTTCTTTGCTTGAGGGCTGGGTTATTATAGTTCACAAAAACTAAAACTGAAACTAAAATGAAATGAAAACATTTTCGTTACATGAAATAAAATAAATGTTTACTGAAATAAAATTAAATAAATAAAATATATGTAAAAATATTCCAGGTAGTTGCCAAGTGAACATTTCTTGCATTAATTTATTTATAACTAAAACCAAAATATATTATATACCAAATACCAAAGTATTATATATATATATATATATATAATACTAAAATGACAAAAACACACAACAAAATTACTAAAACTTGAACTAAATTGAAAATGGAAAATATAAAAATGAAAAACTTAAAAAAAATAAAAAATAAATAAATAAATAAATAAATATATATATATATATATATAAAAACTATAATAGTATCTCAGTGATAGTAATAACACTTTATTTTTGCTTCTTTTTGGGTGAACTATTCCTTCAAACAAACACTTGTTTCACACAATATTTGCTCCAAAAAAACAAAAAAAAACTATTGTGCATTATCTATTAAAACGGCTGATGGTATATTAATGCAATGACGAATATGTTTACAGTAATGTTACCGGAGGCACCACAGAGTTGTCAAACGGAGTGTGTGGATCAGCCCATGACCCTTTCACTGTCCATAAATAATGAGTGACAGCTGTCAGTCATCACACAGACAGATGGCGCCCAGGACAGCAGTTGAATCAGTTGAGAAGCACAAACTCTCGCGCTTTTTCTCCGTTCCTCTCATGCTTGCTGGTAATGCATGTTTTCATATTCACAACCTTTGTGAGGATATCAGTCGTCTCAAATCATCCGACAGGGACATCCTGCAATCATTAATCCCCACTTTGAGCACTTAAAGTCAACATGAAATCAAAATGAACGCTATTTATTTTCATAATACACACACTTGGTCTTATTGTACACAAATAATTAGTGCATTTTATTACTATATAAAACATGTTTGTCTTTTTAATGTTTCATAAAACTGTAATAACTTTCCTTAACATTATTTATTATTTGTCAGCACAGCCAACCATCTAATTCTTGTACAAAACATGCAGTTTTAATATTTAAAATCCATTTTCACTTGGAAATATGTCTCATAATTGAAGTAAAATAGTTTGCAAACTATGATGGTGCATTACTGCAACATATTTTATCTCCCCCAACCACATATTTTCTCGTAATAACGAGATCTTATGTCATGAAACAAGTTTTCTCATTAAAACAACATATTTTCTCATAATAACAAGATGTTGTGTCATTAAAATCATATATTTTCTTGTAATAACAAGATGCCAGGTCACTAAAACACATTTTGTTGAGTCAACTTAAAATAATTTGTTACTCTGCTGCCTTCAAATTTTTAGTTCAGTCAACTCAAATAAGTTTATCCAGGTTGAAATGTTAAGTTGTACTAAGTGACAACTTAGATATTCAAGTTGACTGAACTAAAAAATTGTTTGTTAAACTTAACAGCTCTGTTTGTTACTTGAAAAGTTGAATCAACTCAAATATCTAAGTTGTCACTTAGTAAAACGTAACATTTCAAGTTGACTAAACTTTTCTTTAAAATTTTAAGGCAGCCAGGTAACAAATTATTTTAAGCTGACTCAACAAATTGTTTTTTTTTTTTTACAGTGAATATCAAAATTTTCTCGTTAAAATAACACATTTTATCAACATAAAACATTATGTCGCTGAAACAATATAATTTCTAGTAATAACAAGATACTATGTTGTTAAAATGAAATATTTCTTGTTAAATTTTCCTTGTAATAACGAAATGTTATGCTGTTAAAACAACATATACTATCGCTCAAAAGTTTGGGATCAGTACGATTTTTAATGCTTTTAAAAAAAAGAGACTTTTCTGCTCATCAAGGCTGTTTATTTGATTAAAAATACAGAAAAAAATGTAACTTCAACTAAACTTTTTCGAGTTGACTGAACTTAAAATTTTAAGGCAGCCAGGTAACAAATTATTTTAAGCTGACTCAACAAATTGTTTTTTTTTTTTTACAGTGAATATCAAAATTTTCTCGTTAAAATAACACATTTTATCAACATAAAACATTATGTCGCTGAAACAATATAATTTCTAGTAATAACAAGATACTATGTTGTTAAAATGAAATATTTCTTGTTAAATTTTCCTTGTAATAACGAAATGTTATGCTGTTAAAACAACATATACTATCGCTCAAAAGTTTGGGATCAGTACGATTTTTAATGCTTTTAAAAAAAAGAGACTTTTCTGCTCATCAAGGCTGTTTATTTGATTAAAAATACAGAAAAAAATGTAACTTCAACTAAACTTTTTCGAGTTGACTGAACTTAAAATTTTAAGGCAGCCAGGTAACAAATTATTTTAAGCTGACTCAACAAATTGTTTTTTTTTTTTTACAGTGAATATCAAAATTTTCTCGTTAAAATAACACATTTTATCAACATAAAACATTATGTCGCTGAAACAATATAATTTCTAGTAATAACAAGATACTATGTTGTTAAAATGAAATATTTCTTGTTAAATTTTCCTTGTAATAACGAAATGTTATGCTGTTAAAACAACATATACTATCGCTCAAAAGTTTGGGATCAGTACGATTTTTAATGCTTTTAAAAAAAAGAGACTTTTCTGCTCATCAAGGCTGTTTATTTGATTAAAAATACAGAAAAAAATGTAACTTCAACTAAACTTTTTCGAGTTGACTGAACTTAAAATTTTAAGGCAGCCAGGTAACAAATTATTTTAAGCTGACTCAACAAATTGTTTTTTTTTTTTTACAGTGAATATCAAAATTTTCTCGTTAAAATAACACATTTTATCAACATAAAACATTATGTCGCTGAAACAATATAATTTCTAGTAATAACAAGATACTATGTTGTTAAAATGAAATATTTCTTGTTAAATTTTCCTTGTAATAACGAAATGTTATGCTGTTAAAACAACATATACTAATCGCTCAAAAGTTTGGGATCAGTACGATTTTTAATGCTTTTAAAAAAAAGAGACTTTTCTGCTCATCAAGGCTGTTTATTTGATTAAAAATACAGAAAAAAATGTAACTTCAACTAAACTTTTTCGAGTTGACTGAACTTAAAATTTTAAGGCAGCCAGGTAACAAATTATTTTAAGTTGACTCAACAAATCGTTTTTTTTTTTTTTTACAGTGAATATCAAATTTTCTCGTTAAAACAACACATTTTATCACCATAAAATGTTATGCCGCTAAAACAATATATTCCCTAGTAATAACAAGATGCTATGTTGTTAAAATGAAATCTTTCTGGTTAAAACATCCTTGTAATAACGAAATGTTATGCTGTTAAAACAACATATACTATCGCTCAAAAGTTTGGGATCAGTAAGCTTTTTAATGCTTTTAAAAAAAGAGACTTTTCTGCTCATTAAGGCTATGTTTATTTGATTAAAAATACAGAAAAAAACTTTAATTTCAACTAAACTTTCGAGTTGACTGAACTTAAAATTTTAAGGCAGCCAGGTAACAAATTATTTTAAGTTGACTCAACAAATCGTTTTTTTTACAGTGAATATCAACATTTTCTTGTTAAAATAACACATTTTATCAACATAAAATGTCATGTCGCTGAAGCAATATATTTTCTAGTAATAAGATGCTATGTGGTTAAAATAGTTCTCATTCAAATTTCCTTGTAGTAACGAAATGTTACATTGTTAAAACAACATACACTATCGCTCAACAGTTTGGGATCAGTAAGATTTTTAATGCTTTTAAAAAGGAGACTTTTCTGCTTATCAAGGCTATGTTTATTTGATTAAAAATACAGAAAAAAATGGTAATATTGTGAAATGTTAATGCAATTTAAAATAGTGGTTTTCTAGTTTATTATACTTCAAAATATAATTTATTCCTGTGATGCAAAGCTGAATTTTCAAAAGTGCCTCATTCAAATGCCTCAATCAAGTAAATGTTTTCTTTCTTTCTCTCTTTGAAAGAAATTAATACTTTTATTATTAAAAAGTAATAGTACAGACATATTGTTAGAAAACATTTCCATTTTGAATAAGTGCTATTCTTGTTAACTTTTCATTAATCAAAGAATCCTGAAAAAAGAATCACAGGTTACAAAAAATAACTGTTTCCAACACTGATAATAAAAGTAATAAATCAGTATATTACAATGATTTCTGAAGGATCATGTGACACTGAAGACTGGTGTAATGGCTGATGAAAATTCAGCTTTGCGTCACAAAAAATTAATTATATTTTAAAGTATATTAAAATAAAAAACTGTTATTTAGAATTGCAATAATATTTCATAATATTACCTTTTTCATTTTTTTTTTTGATTAAATAAATGAAACTTTTTGATGAGCATAAGAGACTTTTTTAATAAAGTTTAATATATATTTTTTATTAATATTTTGTTTTAACAAAGTAAATGTTGTTTTATCCCTCTGGCCCTCTTTGGTCACTTTTGACCAAAATTTTTTTTATTTTAAAATAAAAAAAATCGTAGCTTCTTCAGAATGAGATGACACTTGGTGACTTTTGTAATAATCATGGACATGATTCGGATATTTTAAAAGGGTCAAAAAAAAAGCAACTCTTGACTTCTTCGTGGTCAAAAATGCCCGACATAGAAAATGAATGGGAAAATACAAAAAATATGAGACCTCAGAGAATCTTTTGGTGGTACAAACAAACAAATCAGCCACTGTGTAGAAAAAAACTGCATTTTAAATGCTTTTACTCTATTTTAATATGAAATGTTGCTTTTATTGAAAAAAAATATATAAATAATTAAATACAAAAATATTAATTCCAGTGGGGAAAAAAAATGCTTATTAAAATTTAATAAATATCACAAAAAAATCTCCTCAAAATTCTAAATAATAATCCAAAAATATTATTGAACAAAAATTGATTGCATTGATCTTCCTGGAAAAAAAAGAACGATACATTTGAAAAAGGTAACATAGTATTTCATTATTATGAGAAAATATATTGTTTTAATGACATAACATCTCATTATTACAACAATTTTCTCATAAGCTGTTAAAACTATATATTTTCATGTAATAAAATAATATTGAAATACTGTTGTTAAAACATAATTTTAATGACATCATTGCATTACTATGAAAAAAATGTTTTAATGACAGCATCTTGTTATGAGAAAATGTGCTGTTTTAACAAGAAAAAAAATTGTTTTAACAACATAGTGTATGATCATTATGAGAAAATATTATTTTAAATAACATATCTCATTATTGCATAATTGAGAGGAAAATATTATATTAACGTTTCATGTTGACTTTAACCATGAAAGGATTGTCCCTTCAATGAATGTAAGCAAATTTAAAAAAAAATCTGTTAAAAACATTATATTTAGCAATCTGTTCAACCCACAGAAAAACAGTGGATCTGAATTGGAAGGCCATACGTTGTGGGTTTGATTATTAAAGGACTAGTTCACTCAAAGTTTGTCATCATTTACTCACCCTCAGGTTATTTTCTGTCTTTTTCTGTGGAAAAGGCTTGTTTTTAAGGTTTAGAAAATGTAAATTATAGCACAAAAGACCAAAAAAGCCATAAATGTGTTAGGAGTGTCCACAGAAAACGTGTACAAATGAGTAAATGATTTTTGGGTGAATTATTATTTTAAAAGCTCCCTGCTTACTGATGCAGTTCACTTGTTTCGCCATTATATATTTCTATCAATTATATTATATCGACTTCAACATGGTGTGCTGAGATCCATATTTTTGTCATGTTGCTATTTCATATCTACAGAAATAAAATTAATGTATGAAATGATATACATCGGCATGAAGCTTTTACTAAAATATTACTCAGAAGTGTGTAAAGTCTGATATGATGGAGGACAGAGGAAGGTTTGACTGTACCTACCTGTAGGGCTTCAGGTTACGCTGAACGCTGAATAATTCAGTCCAAGAAGAGCTGCTATCAATAATAACAGTCCAGTTCAGAGTTCATCAGATCTGCTCCAGTTCTCAATTCAGCACCTCCCTTCCACTTCTTTAAAAATAAAAGCAGGCATGGGTCAATGTCAAGGTAATTAAAATAAAACTTAAATGTAAACATGTACTTGAAATAAAACAAACATTAACTGAATCAAATTAAAACAAAAATGTAAACGTTTAGTTTGTTGAAGTACTAAAATAACTGAAATGAATACAAAATATAAAATAAATCATATAATAATATATAATATATAATAAATCATCAATAAAAAAAATAATAAAAATGACTAAAATGTAAATAAAACTGCAATGAAAAATATTTAAATATAAAATGAAAAAAATTAAATAAATATTTAAAAATATAGATTATTCGTGTTTAAAATGAAAACTGAATTAAAAATTAAGACAAACTAATCAAAAGCAAACAATGCTTGCAATTAATAAAACTTAATCTAAAATGAAAATGGAAAACTTAATAAAAACTAATCAAAATAATAATGAAAATACAGAACATATATTTTGAATAATACATACATAAATAAATATCACAGAAATCCACATTAAAGTTTTATATTGCATCACACATTCTCTGTGTTTTTCAGAGTCGTTCTGGGTCACACAGAGTTTAAAAGTAAGAGTTTGGGTTTGAATTGCATCATAACAGATTGTGGAACATTTAAATAAATAAATAAATGCTTGGCATCTCGAGACTCAAAGCTGACCTGGTCTTCTGGTAAAAACATCCTGTATCAAAAAACGCTCTATTTCAGACCTGAGGAGAAGTTTGAAAGAACAGATTGATGAGAGTAATAAATTCACCGCAGATTCACATTAATAAACAGGAAAATAACTGTTAATATTGTAAAATTCATCAACTATGAAGCAAATTCAATTGCAGCTCTAAAGCAGCTCTACAGAAGACAGTAGTGTCATTATTTAGCTCAGTTCAGTTCAATTTTGATTTAACGCAGTTTAATAACTGTCAATGTAGCAAAGTACATAAATTAAATCAAAATATGCAGTAAACGTTTTGACTTATTCGCTAATACAGGGTTCATACAGATACTGAAAAATGAAATTCCAGGACTTTCAAGGACTTTTTAAGCACTACTTTTTTGATTTTCAAGGACAACAAACAAACATTAAACAATGTCCTATCTTTTAAATTCTAAAATAAGATAAATCAATAAATTAAAATATACTACTAAAACTAATTTCACGTACATAAACAAAAAACTGAGACTGCCCTGCTCTCAGTCACTGAAGCCCTAAGATTGGCAAGAGCAGCGTCCAAATCCTCAGTACTCATCTTGCTGGATCTGTCTGCTGCTTTTGACACAGTCAACCACCAGATCCTCCTGTCCACCCTCATGAAGATGGGCGTCTCAGGAACCGCACTCCAATGGTTCAAGTCTTACCTCTCAGGTAGGTCTTTCAAGGTGGCTTGGAGGAGTGAAGTCTCTGAGTCACAACTTCTTGCTACTGGAGTTCCTCAGGGCTCAGTGATTGGACCACTGCTCTTCTCCATCTACATGTCGTCGTTAGGTTCTGTCATTTGGAAGCATGCTTTTTCCTATCACTGCTGTGCTGATGACACGCAACTCTACTTCTCCTTCCATCCAGATGACCCCACGGTTCCTGCTCGCATCGCAGCTTGTCTGACCGACATCTCAGGCTGGATGAAAGAACACCATCTTCAGCTCAACCTTGCTAAGACTGAACTGATTGTGATCTCAGCCAACCCTGCGCTTCATCACAACTTCTCTATACAGCTAAATTCATCAACCATAACTTCCTCTAGGACAGCTAGGAATCTTGGTGTTGTGATGGACAACCAGTTAACCTTCACAGACCATATTGCTGCTACAGCTCGATCCTGCAGATTTGCCTTGTACAACATTAGGAAGATCAGATCCTTCCTATCAGAGCAGGCTACACAACTTCTTGTCCAAGCTCTTGTCCTCTCCAGACTGGACTATTGTAATGCACTCTTGGCAGGCCTTCCTGCATGCACTTCCAAGCCTTTGCAGATGATTCAGAATGCAGCAGCAAGAGTGGTCTTTAATGAGCCAAAGAAAGCCCATGTCACACCTCTCTTCATCAGACTGCACTGGCTGCCAGTAGCTGCTCGCATCAAATTCAAGGTACTGGTGCTTGCCTACAAGTCAACCACTGGCACTGCACCAGAATACCTAAACTGTCTAATCCAACCTAATGTCCCCTCCAGAAGCTTGCGTTCTGCAAATGAACGACGCCTTGTGGTGCCATCCCAAAGAGGCTCAAAATCACTTTCACGTACCTCTTTGTGGACTGTTCCCAGCTGGTGGAATGACCTACCCATCTCAATTCGATCAGCTGAGTCATTGGCCATCTTCAAAAAACGTCTGAAAACCCATCTTTTTCGCCAGAACTTGACCAATTGACACTAGCACTTTCCTACTCTTTTCAGTTTTTCTATATACTTATTTAAAAAAAAAAAAAAAAAAAACAACCTTGCAAGGCTTATCGTGTTTATCTAACTGAAATTTGCCTCAGCACTTATACACTGTCGCTCTCTTGTTGCTCTGATTGCTTTTATTGTAAGTCGCTTTGGATAAAAGCGTCTGCTAAATGACTAAATGTAAATGTAAATGTAAAATCTGTCTCCAAACATTTTTTTCATTATTCAAAGTTGATCTAGGCAAGTATATGTTTAAAAAAACATGGTTACTATAGTTAAACCGGTAACTACAAATTAATAATGGTTTTGCTACAGTAACCATAGTTTAACCATGGTATTTGTAGTAAAACTGTGGCTATACAAAAAAAAAACATGGTTACTACACTTTTACTAAACCATGGTTAATTTTCGTAAGGGATTTGTATTTGTATGTATTTGTATGAACTTTTTAAATATGAACTTTTTGTTTAGTTTAAGTACTAAAATAACTCAAATCAAAACATCATAAAAACTGACAAAACAAAAACGAATAAAAAATGACTAAAATTAAAATCGAATGCAAAACTATTAAGAAAAACTGTAATATTATCCAAAGTATACTAAAATAACATTAGTCAATGAAAGATTATACACACCATGATATCAAAACATAGTCTATACTAAAAGTTAACCAAATTACAGATTTAGTAAGCCTGTGTATGAGTGTATGAGTCAGTAGGGGATTTGTATTTGTGTATATTTTCTTTCTTTCTTTTGTTTTTATAACTGTACTGCCTTAATGGCTTGATGATTTCTACTGTTGGTATTCACCAACCTGCTCTGCAATTCTGATCTGAACCAAATGATTCGCAAACCTGCACCGAAGTCCAGAGATCTGAATCAAATGATTCATGTTACGCCCTCCAAAGTCCTGAACTCACGAACCCACTCCGAAATCCTGATATGAAACGACTGATTTGCAATACGTGCTCCGAAGTCCCGAAATGACTCATATTTATTCACAAAGCTACACTGAAGTCCTGATCTGAATAAAATTATTCACAATCCACACCCCAACGTTCCGATTCTAAAGCAAAATTTGAATGAATGCGCTCCGAAATCCCAAACTGAATCAAATGATTCACGATACACCCTCCGAAGTCCCGAACTAGATCAAATAAATTGCGAACCTGCACTGAAGTCCCCATCTGAAACAAATGATTCACGAAGCCACACCAAAGACTCGATCTGAATCAAATTATTCGCAGACCCACGCCGAAATCCTAATCTGAAACGACTGATTTGCGATATACGCTCCGAAGTCCCGACATTAATTTTATTGATTCACAAAGCCACACCGAAGTCCCGACCTGAATCAATAATTCACGATACACACCCTGAAATTCTGATTTAAAGAAGAAAAGATTTGTGAACATGCGCCGAAATCCTGATCTGAAACCAATTCTTTGCAATACGCGCTCCAAAGTCCTGAACTGAACCAAATGATTCATGAACCTGCACTGAAGTCCTGATCTGCTCCAAAACTGTGAATCATTTTGCGACTCAATGGTTTTAACTGATTCCGAGTTTCGAAAAGCTCAGTTTCACCCATCACTATGTGCTTTTTAAAATCATTACAAGCAATGTCGAAAATTTGATCTGGATTTTGCTAGTGAATCGCTTGAAATGAATGTTCAAAGTCATGACTTTAAATCAGTCAGAGCGGCTGCAGTGTAAATGACTCACTCATCTTTTGCTCTTTCCATGTCTTCAGCCATGTTTACACAACACTGTCAGTACTACTACTGGCTTAGCTCACTAGTTTTATGACATAAACTGAAATAAACATCAAAATGAAGTCAAATTCAAGTATTTCAAGCACTTTAAGCAATCCCTGGTAATAAAAAAAATGCACAAAAGTGCAACAGCAATATTTTCATGTTTCATGTCAAATAAAACATGTAATATAGAAAATATATACACTATATACTAAAACTTAAACAATTTAAAATAATTGAAATGAAATAAAATAGAAATTAACTGTACTAAAATAACTAAACATCATAAAATAACTAAACTCTAGTTTTTGGAGGTATATGATGATAATTTATTTCCAGTTAAGGTTTATAATTTATGTATATATTTCATATTTTTATATATGTGACCCTGGACCACAAAACCAGTCTTAAGTTGCTGGGGTATATTTGTAGCAATAGCTAAAAATACATTGTATGGGTCACAATTATACATTTTTCTTTCATGCCAAAAATCATTAGGATATTAAGTAAAGATCATGTTACATGAAGATATTTAGTAAATTTCGTACCGTTAATGTATCAAAACTGAATTTTTGATCAGAAATATGCATTGGTAACAACTTAATTTGGACAACTTTTCTCAGTATTTTTATTTTTTTGCACCCTCAGATTGCAGATTTCAAATAGTTGTATCTCAGTCAAATATTGTCAGATCCTAACAAACCATAGCAATGGAAAGCTTACTTATTCAACTTTCAGATGATTTCAGAAAATTGACACTTATGACTGGTTTTGTGGTCCAAGGTCACATATTTATTTTAAAAGGTGTACACGTATGTGTACATGCTTCAAACTCTTTTTTTGCCAAAACAAATTTCGGATTGGTGGATCTCACCTGAGGATTATGGGTAGTCTTGTGGCATCTACAGAGGCATATATCATCACTGAAGAACCTCTCGGTACATCTGTCTTGAAAGCTATATATATATATTAGTGTTAAAAATCAACAGTGAATGGGATTTTTCTGAGTAACAGAAGTGGAGAGTTGTGCTCTAGTGACACACAGATCTCAAATACACTGTGATCAGAAAAGCATGAAATTCATTCCTCTCGTCTGCCCGTTTCCTTTTATCTTCTGGTCGGATTGCAGCCCGGCTCCTGTTTGAAGTCTGAAATGACAGTCATTACAGGTTGCTGCAGTTTTTCAATCTGGAAACATCAGAATGGAGCGTCAGAAATGAGTGCTGCAGTTTTAATCTAGCGCTTTGAGCTCTGACACCCATAATACACAGAAACTATTACAGTCTACATCCATGTGGGATTGATAGGATTGTAAGAAAAATGCAGAGCTCATGGCAAACGTTCACTGGAATACTTGAGTCTGATTATGCAATGGCATCATTATTATTATTATTATTTATTATTACATAATGACACTGAGCTGTGTTAGTGATCATTATGTCAGACTGACTTTCTACCATATTTCACTCCACGCTCTCCTCTCACAAAGCCATTTACACTCAAATGTAATAAGCAGCATAATTTTGTCATTATCATAAAAATAAACAAGATACTAGAGTATTGCAATTATGCAAACCTAAACTACAGAGTTTATAAATGAAACACGTTATATATACACATACTACTAATTTTTGAACAGTAAGATTTTTAATGTTTTGTCTCTTCTGCTCGCCAAACCTGCATTTATTTGATCCAAAGTACAGCGAAAGCAGTAATATGGTCAAATATTTTTACTTTTTAAAATAACTGCTTTCTATTTGAATACATTTTAAAATAGATTTTTTTCCTGTGATCAAAGCTGAATTTTCAGCATCATTACTCCAGTCTTCAGTGTCACATGATCCACTAGAAATCAGTCTAATTCGCTGATTTGCTGCTCATTAATACAAATGTATTATTATTATTATTATTATTATTATTGTTATTATCAGTATTTGAAAGGGTTAAGTAAATTTTTTAAGTAATTTTTTCAGGATTCTTTGATGAATAGAATGATCCAAAGATAATAATTTATCTTAAACTAGATAAACTCCGTCAAGACAAACTTTGAAGTTGACTTGAGAAAGCTGGACCAGAAAGTTTGAAAAGTAAAAAAAAAATTAAGGAGTTTTTAAAAAAAAGTTTTAAGTTTGATGGTTTTCAGTCTTAAACAGTTTGAAGTTTAAATAAGTTTTAACTAGCACATTGTTAGCATAATTAACAAGTTGCTAGCATGTTTGTAGCATGATTAGCATGTTGCTATCAAGTCATCAGCATGTTTCTAGCATTATTAGCATGTCATTAACATGTTGCTAGCATGATTAGCATGTTGCTAGCATGATTAGCATGTTGCTAGCATGATTAGAATGTCACTAGCACATTTCTAACATGATTATCATGTAATTAGCATGCTACTAGCATGTTTCTACCATGATTAGCAAGTTACTATCATGTTTCTAGCATGACTAACATGTTACTAGAATGTTGTTAACACAATTCTAGTATGATTAGCATGTTTCTAGCATGATTAACAAAGTTGATAATGTTGTTAGCATGATTATTGCATGATTACCATGTCACTAGCATGTTGCTAGCAAGTTACTAGCATTATTAACATGTCAATAGCATGTATTTAACATGTTATAATGCATGATTAGCATGTCACTAACACATTTCTAACATGATTAGCAAGTTACTAGCATGTTGCTAACATGATCAACAAGTTACTAGCATGTTGCTAGCATGATTAGCAAGTTACTAGCATATTAGCATGATTAGCAAGTTACTAGCATGTTCATAGCATGATTAGCAAGTTACTAGCATTTTTCTAGCGTGATTAGCTTGTTACTAGCATGATTAGCATTTTGTTGACATGATTCTAACAAGATTAATGTGTTGTTAGTATTATTCTAGCATGATTAGCAAGTTATGTTTATAGCATGATTAGCATGTTTCTAACATGATTGTCAAGTTACTAGCATGTTGTTAGCATGGTTGGCATGTTATTAGCATACTGTTAGCGTTATTATCAAGTTACTAGCATGTTTCTAGCATGGTGAGTATGTTACTACCATGTTCTTAACATGATTCTAACATGATTAGCAAGTTGATAACATGTTTCTAGCATGATTAAGTTACTAGCATGCTTAGCATTATTCTAACAAGATTAGCATGTTGCTACCATGTTTATAACATGATTAGCATGTTACTACCATGTTCTTAACATGATTCTAGCACGATTAGCAAGTTGATAACATGTTTCTGGAATGATTAGCAAGTCTGTAATGTTTCCAGCATGATTAGCATGTCACTAGCATGTTACTAGCATTATTAACATGTCAATCGCATGTTGTTAACATGTTTACCATGCTTGATTAGCATGTCACTAGCACATTTCTAACATGATTAACAAGTTACTAGCATGTTGCTAGCATAATTAACAAGTTGCTAGCATGTTTGTAGCATGATTAGCATGTTGCTATCAAGTCATCAGCATGTTTCTAGCATTATTAGCATGTCATTAACATGTTGCTAGCATGATTAGCATGTTGCTAGCATGATTAGAATGTCACTAGCACATTTCTAACATGATTATCATGTAATTAGCATGCTACTAGCATGTTTCTACCATGATTAGCAAGTTACTATCATGTTTCTAGCATGACTAACATGTTACTAGAATGTTGTTAACACAATTCTAGTATGATTAGCATGTTTCTAGCATGATTAACAAAGTTGATAATGTTGTTAGCATGATTATTGCATGATTACCATGTCACTAGCATGTTGCTAGCAAGTTACTAGCATTATTAACATGTCAATAGCATGTATTTAACATGTTATAATGCATGATTAGCATGTCACTAACACATTTCTAACATGATTAGCAAGTTACTAGCATGTTGCTAACATGATCAACAAGTTACTAGCATGTTGCTAGCATGATTAGCAAGTTACTAGCATATTAGCATGATTAGCAAGTTACTAGCATGTTCATAGCATGATTAGCAAGTTACTAGCATTCTTCTAGCGTGATTAGCTTGTTACTAGCATGATTAGCATTTTGTTGACATGATTCTAACAAGATTAATGTGTTGTTAGTATTATTCTAGCATGATTAGCAAGTTATGTTTATAGCATGATTAGCATGTTTCTAACATGATTGTCAAGTTACTAGCATGTTGTTAGCATGGTTGGCATGTTATTAGCATACTGTTAGCGTTATTATCAAGTTACTAGCATGTTTCTAGCATGGTGAGTATGTTACTACCATGTTCTTAACATGATTCTAACATGATTAGCAAGTTGATAACATGTTTCTAGCATGATTAAGTTACTAGCATGCTTAGCATTATTCTAACAAGATTAGCATGTTGCTACCATGTTCTTAACATGATTCTAGCACGATTAGCAAGTTGATAACATGTTTCTGGCATGATTAGCAAGTCTGTAATGTTTCCAGCATGATTAGCATGTCACTAGCATGTTACTAGCATTATTAACATGTCAATCGCATGTTGTTAACATGTTTACCATGCTTGATTAGCATGTCACTAGCACATTTCTAACATGATTAACAAGTTACTAGCATGTTGCTAGCATGATTAGCAAGTTGCTAGCATGTTTCTAACATTAGTAGCATGTCATTAGCATGTTGTTAACATGTTTCGAGCACGATTACCATGTTGCTAACATGATTAGCATGTCACTAGCACATTTTTAACATGCTTATATCATTAGCAAGCTACTAGCATGATTAGCACTTTTCTCACAAAGCCACTTTTGGGCTACTTTGAATAAAAATCCAATATATTAGCAATAGTTTTAGCATGAAGTTTAGCTTACCTGTTAAGAAGAAACTCGTTTGTCGTATCGATTGAAACCCAAACATTCCATCAAATTCCAAATCTTGTAAAAAACACTGCCAATATATTTACTCTTTATTTACCCCTCTGTTCGTCTCTGTATTTTGGCAAGCCTTCGAATTTGGGTTTCCACTTCTGTAACAGAATCTGAATTTGTTTTCCCACACCGGCGAATAAAACACTTTTCAGCCTGCTACAGTAGCCACGCCCCCAAACCAATTTAGGCCACGCCCACACGGGGGGGGGGGGGGGCAATCCAAGCCTCTCCATTGACTTTGTATTGCGGGAAGCTGCCTTCTTGTAATTTCTGACTTATATGAAAGAACAGAGCAATGTCTAAAAGCTGTTATGTGTCAAGGTGTGCAGTAAACAAGCTAAAAAACACAGAACTACGTTTTTATAATCTGTCGACCCCAAAAAACAAGCGTTTAAGGCCATAAATAGTTGTAGATGTCAGGGTATTTCATGATGGGCCATTCAGCTGGATAATTTCTCCAACAAACGGAAGGTAAAGAAGCACTGACACAGACCAATAAAATGTAGTTTCTCAGTATATCTCCTCATCTCAGAGTGGTGAAATAACCCTTTGACATGGTTCAAAATAATGAATATTTACTGTCGGCGATTAAGTTTCCCGCCAGTCGGCGTAGGTCTCTAGTAATATGACACTTTGTGCTCTACTTTTTGTCTCTAAACACTCGTTTTTTGGGTCGACAGCTTATAAAAAAAGTAGTTCTGTAGTTTTTAGCTTGTTTACTGTACACCTTGTCACACTGCAGCTTTTAGACATTGCTCTGTTTTTTTGCTATAAGTCAGAAATGACAAGGAGGCAGCTTCCCGCAATACAAAGTCAATGGAGAGCGTTGGATTGTCTTCCCCCGGTGGGCGTGGTTTACAGATTATGACGCGTGTCGCTCTGTCTCTATTGGCTGTACACAGGTTGACAGGCAGGTAAGACATCCTATCGGACTGAATGCATTGATTGGACTAACATTTTGTGGTCTTAATCCTTCTACAGAAGATATATTTATATAGTTAAACCACTTTAATTATTGATTGCTATCAGGATGTGAAGACACTTTCAACCAGTGTAACAATGTTTCTGGAAAAAAAAATTCTCATCTTAGATTTAACTTCCCATTTCCCATGTGAGTAAATAAAATCAAAGCATTTCACTGCTATCAGTGCTGAGAATGTTCTACACTGTGACCTTTTGTTTAACCACCAACATGCTTTTCCTATTAGTCAATTACTGACTGCAGAATCACTTTAAAAAGGCGAATCACTCATTATTGCAAATGACTCAATTAAAACAGACAATTACTGCACATAATGACTGAATCCTTAATGACTGCATTTGAGACGAGTGCATGAAATTATTCATTTAAATCTATGGATCAGCATGCTATCATGTTAGACTACCTGAATCTGTGCAGATCTCATTTCACCCCAAAATCAATAGGAACTGTTGTCTTATTAATAGTTTTAGGACATTTTTCCTTATACATTGATTAATTTAATACAAAACAAAACTCACAAAAAGAAATAAATAAATAGCTTTAATTGTTTGTGTTCCTCTGTTGTAAATCTATTTGGATAAAAGTGATGGCTAAAATGCATAAATATAATGTTTTGTATTTTAAAAATAAATAAATAAATACATTTTAGTGGTTTGAAATATTCTGTAATACAGTAAATGTATAAAATTGCTAAATGCATAAATGTGATGTTTTGTATTTTTGTATTTTAAAAGAAAACAATTTTAAAATAAAATAAATTTTAGTGGTTTAAAAAAATGTTACAGTAAATGTATAAAAAAATGCATTTACAGTAATAAATAAATACAGGTAAAAATTACCTTTGGGAACAATAGGAATAGGAAAAAAAACTCTTGATATGTGACAGTAATGAAAATATTTTTTGCATTAAAACTGAATAAATAATAATAATAATAATAATAATAATAATAATAAGGAAATTAAAATCACCATTGGAAATAATGGAAAATAAAAAAATAAACTTAATATATGACAGCAATGAAAAAAAATATAAATGAAAAAAAAAAAATAATTATATATGTAAATAAATAAATGTAAAAGTATTGCAGTAATGAAAATTATCAAAAATAAAAAATAAATTACTGTATTACAAATATTATCGCCTCTGTGAGGCAATTGTAAGTCAATTTAGATAAAAGCAATGGCTAAATGCACAAATCTATTTTTAAATTTAAAAAATAACTGTAAAATAAAATACATTTTATTGGTTTAAAAATTTTTATCATACAGTAAATGTATAAAAAATGCATTTACAGTAATTAATTACAATTACCATAGGGAATAATAAGAATTAAGGGAAAAAACGTGATATGTGACAGTAATGAAATAGTTTTTTTGCATTACATTTTTTTTTAAATAAAAAAAACAAAAACACACACACACATCAACGTAAAATTAAAATCACATAGAAAATATTTAAAAAAGAAAGAAAGAAAAGAAATTGAAGTGGCTATAAAAGTGTATTATATAAAAAACAAATATATACAGCATACATATATATATATATATATATGTATATAAGTATTGCAGTAATGAAAAATCATTTTTTCACCAAAAAAGCATTAAAAAAAAAAAACTTAACTGTTAAAAAAAGAGATTTAAAAACAAACAACTATAGATAAATGTACATTTTAGTAATGAAAAACTCCAAAAAAAAAAATGGATAATGAAAATTACATATTCATACATCTTATTGGTTAAAAAAAGTATTACATAACGATTATTATAACGATTATATATAATGATTAAAAATATATTCTTTTATTATTTTTCCTTAGATGTTGGGGTGTTCTCATTCATCAGCAAGATCTTTCAGTCTAATTTTTTTGGATGCTACACGTCTTGTATCTTCATCACACAGTTGTTTTAAGCAGGTTTATGGGAGCCTGCAGCTCAAGCTGCTCAACCCAGGAGACAGTGGCGTGAAACTGCAGCGTGTGCGTTTTCAGAGATCCGGGGGAGGATTGAGACGCTCGCGTGCTCTCAGCAAACTGAGACCATCAGCCCCGAAAGACACGCCACAATTTATCAAACCCTCAACGGCTGGCATAAAAAAAACAGGGTTTATGAGCGTGGATTATGAACGTGAGCGTATCAAACATCATGACAGATCCCTCCCAGCTGATTAATGATGGGATGTCGGACTCATTTTCGCAAATCGGTTCTTGCAAACTGTTCGTTTCAATGAACTGGTCTGAAAAATCGTCTGCATGGCATATTAAATGCTCTAAAAATGATAAAGCACTTAGGCAAATATAATTCACATTATGATCTGCTGCTCATGTGACTCTTGACTACAAAACCAGTCATGAAAGCTGCGTAAATAAGGTTTCCATTGACGTTTGGTTTGTTAGGATATGACAATGTTTGGCTGAGATACAACTATTTGAAAATCTGGAATCTGAGGGTGCAAAAAAAATCTAAATCTAAAGTCTTTAAAGTTGTCCAAATGAAGTTCTTGTTCTCCATGCAATGCATACTACTAAACAAAAATTAAGTTTTGATATATTTACAGTAGGGAATTTACAAAATATCTTCATGGAACATGATCTTTACTTAATATCCTAATGATTTTTGGCATAAAAGAAAAATGTATCATTTTGACCCGTACAATGTATTTTTGACTATTGCTACAAATATATCCATGCTAACTAAGACTGGTTTTGTGGTCCAGGGTCACATATATGCATTATATATTAAATATATATATATATATATATATATATACACTACCAGTCAAAAGTTTGGACACACCCTCTCATTTAATGTTTTTTTTTAAAGAAGTTTCTTATGCTTATCAAGGCTATTTTCATTTGATCAAAAATACAGAAAAAATATTGAATATTGTGAAATGTTATTATGACGTAAATCAATGTTTTTCTATATTAATACACATTACAATTTAATTTATATCTGTAATTAAAAGTGAATTTCCAGAATCATTACTCCAGTCTTCAGTGTCACATGATCCATTTATTATCAGTTGCGCTGCTTAATTTTTTTTTGAAACCTGTAATACTTTTTTCAGGATTTTTGATCAATAAAAGGTTAAAAAGAACAGCATTTATTTAAAATAGAAAGGTTTTCTAACAATATACACTACTGTTCAAAAGTTTGGGGTCAGTACAGTTTTATTCTTTCTTTTTTTGAAAGAAATTAATGTGTTTATTCACCAAGGATGTGTCAAATTAATAAAAAGTGATAGCATAGATTTACATTCTTAGAAAAGATTTATATTTGGAATACATGCTGTTCTTTTTAACATGTTATTCATCAAAGAATCCTGGAAAAAAGAATCACAGGTTGCAAAAACAATGCTTTCCAACATTGATAATTCTAATAATAAATCAGCATATTAGAATGATTTCTGAAGGATCACGTGACACTTAAGACTGGAGTAAAAATTCAGCTTTGTATCACAGGAATAAACTATATTGTAAAGTATATTAAAATCAAAAACATTATTTTATATTGTAATAACATTATGCAATAATAATGTTTTTTTTCTGTATTCTTGATCAAATAAATGCAGCCTTGATGATCATTTAATGTTAAAAAACATTAAATGAGAGGGTGTGTCCAAACTTTTGACCGGTAGTATATATATATATATATATATAAACAATGTTTAAAAAAATAATTTTTCCTCCCCAAGACTGAAGAAAATTCTAATCAAGGAATGAGTTTTATTTTGTTTGATATTTTATTTGGCTGTATAAAGTACATGAACATTTATTTTCTTTTAGAAAATCAAACAAATACCGACTGTGCAACATTTAAGTAATCAAAAATCAAGCAAATTAATCATCCCAAGTACAAAAAAACTTGATTTAGTAAAGCACTTGAATTTTTTTCAGAGATTTGTGTTTCAGAAATGGCATCTAACGGAGAGCTGCATGAGGCGGATGGACGCAGGCGTTGAAGACTTTACATCATGTCCAGCTGCATCAAAAAAAAACATCAGTCTTAGCATCAGTCTCAGTTCTAAAATCTCTAATAAAGCATAAAGCATACTTTCCAGGGTTCCCACTCTAAGCCAAATGTCAAATTCCCTGACTCTTCCCTGACTAAAAAGCATTTCCATGACCTACAATGAACGGATCCATTCATTTGCAAGCTTTATTTACTTGTTCACAGACGTCTTTAGTACAAAACACACATATACACTACTTTTTTTTTGCTTTTTCCCGTTAAATGCACTTTGATATTTTTCTGTACTATTTCTACAGAAATTAATTTAGGTTTTTATGGTTTCATAACCATAACCTAACCATAAAAATAGGCAAAACTTCTGAAACAACGTGATAAAACAAAATACAGTATAGAAAAATTCCATTTTAATAAATGGAAACCAAAAAATTAAAGCAACAAACAAAAATCCCTGATATTCCTTAACTTGGACAAAATAAGTATAAAATTCCCTAACTTTCAATGTCTGGAATAGACCTTTTAAAATTCCATGATATTCCAAATATTCCAGGGAACCCTGACTTTCAGACTAAAATCACTCACAAATATAATAACATACATGCTTGTCATCAAAACACTCACCAGATCATCCACATCTCCAGTGTCTTCCTGTGCTGGAGCCGCCTGCACTTCCTCTTTCTTCTCAAACGACAGGAACTAAACCAGCAAATACAGAGTAAACAGACCATAATACGAGAGATTTTACCAACAACCTTGATGCAAAACGGATGTCAAAAATACCAAATCAAACACTAAAATCAAAAATATGAGATTGGGAATGGGTGTCAAAGATGTAGATGAGTTTGTTTCTTTATAAGATTTGGAGAAATGTAGCATTCCATCACTTGCTTACCTATGGATCCTATGCAGTGAATGGGTGCCGTCAGAATGAAAGTCCAAACAGCTGATAAAAACATCACAATAATCCACAACACTTCCAGTCCATCAGTTAACGTCTTGAAAAACCAAAAGCTGCATGTTTTGTAAGAAACAAATCCATCATTAAGTCATTTTTACCTTCAAACCATCGTTTTTGGCTAAAATACATAAGTCCATAAATCATGATAACACTTCCTCCAGTGAAAAAGTCCATCTGCTGTTGTCTCTCACATCAAAATCCACCCACATATTCATTTTAGACTGTTTGGGCTTGTAAACGGTGCTTGACCTGTGCATATTTCCCTCCTGATTCAGAGCAGATGGCTTTTTCACTGAAGGAAGCTTTACTATGGACTATAGACCTGTATTTTGGTTAAAAAAAGCAATAGTTTGAAGTAAAAAAAAAAAAGTCTTAAAGATGGATTTGTTTCTTACAAACATGCAGTTTTTGGCGTCTCAAGACATTAACTGATGGACTGGAGTGGTGTGGTTTACTTGTGGATTACTCTGATGTTTTTAGCAGCTGTTTGGACTCTCCTTCTGACGGCACCCATTCACCGCAGAGGATCCATTGGTGAGCAAGTGATGCAATGCTACATTTCTCTATATCTGATGAAGAAACAAACTCATCTACATCTTGGACATCACTCAACACTTTTTGTTTCCTCAGTGAACTAATCCTTTTATTCATTTAATAAATAAAAAAATATTTCGAATGAACTTGTTAAAGGATTAGTTCACTTCCAGAACAAAAACGTACAGATAATTTACTCCCTTGTCATCCAAGATGTTCATGTCTTTCTTTCTTCAGTCGTAAAGAAATAACGTTTTTTGAGGACAACATTTCGGGAATTTTCTCCATATAGTGGACTTCTATGGTGCCCCTGAGTTTGAACTTCCAAAGTGCAGTTTCAATGCAGCTTCAAAGGGCTCTAAATGATCCCAGCCGAGCAATAAGTGTCTTATCTAGTAAAACGATCTAAATTTTCTAAAAAAAAAACAAAAAAAAAAAAAATACATACAATTTATACACTTTTTAACCACAAATTCTCATCTTATCTAGCTCTGCACACTCCAGTTCAAGACAGTTAGGGTATGTCAAAAAACTCCCATCTCATTTTCTCCTACATAAAGGACGATTTTGAAGTTGGAGGAGAAAATGAGATGGACTGCATACTGTACAGTTATGGATAAAGGGCATTTACTAGACTTTACCTCTTTAAAGGAAAAATTTAATTTAGAATCTATGGATTTCTTCAGATATCTCCAGCTTCGAAACTACTTCTCTCATAAAATTATAAAAGGGATGGATGAAGACCCACATAAGATCACCTTGGTTAAAATACTTTCTTCAGCCTACAAGGCTGAAACAATGCTAAAGAGTATCTCTAAATTATATAGAGCATTGACTGAATTACAAGGAGATTCATCTCTGTATATTAAGGAGAGATGGGAGAAAGAGAGCGGTATCATGATATCAACTGAGGACTGGGAAGATATACGCAAACTCCAGTGGGCAACCTCCCGTTTTTCTTATTGGAGAGAATTTTGCTGGAGAAATACGATTCGTTTTTTTCTCACACCAAAACAAAAAAATAAATTCCTAGGCAACTCAAATTGCTGGCGACAGTGTGGTTCACATGATGCTAGCCATTTTCACATATTTTGGGGTTGTCCCAATATTAGGAGTTTTTGGAAGGATATTCATGAGGTATTGGAAACGATCTTATACACTCAAGTTGATTTTAGCTTTGAGGTGCTCTACTTGGGCAAGACTGCAGTGGTATCTTGGGACAGGAAAAATAAGTATATGTATAGAATAATTACTAGATGCTGGCTTAAACCTAATTCACCTTTAATACAGGATTGGATTGATGTAGTAAAAAATATAATTACCATGGAGAAAATAACATTCAGTGTGAATTGTCAAAAAGATTTGTTTATAGATTTCTGGTCCAGATGGATTGAATATATAACGCCTACTGATCCCGATGCTTTTCTGATATAGTTGTTTTATGTATTCTTTTTTTTTTGTTTGTTTTGTTGTTTCCTTCAAATGAATGCCCCCACACTCCCCTCTTTTTCTGTACATAGTTTTTGTTTGGAAAAAAAAAATGTAAAAGAGATAATTTGATTTGTTTTTATTACCAGGTGATTGCTTTTTGTAAATTCTGCTTCCCCTAAAATGGGGTTAATTTTGTAAGCTGACATGATTGTAAAAATGTCAGTTGCCATAAGCGTTTCATAAGTGTGGACTTTTTCTCTCTGCAATAAAAAAAAAAAAGAAAATGAGATGGGAGTTTTTTGACATACCCTAACTGTCTTGAACTGGAGTGCACAGGAGTACGCATGTGCATCGCAGAGCTAGCATTTGAGGTTATAAAGTATATAAATTTTTTTTTAAATAACCAATTGTTTCACTAGATAAGACCCTTCTTCCTCGGCTGGGATCGTTTAGAGACCTTTAAAGCTGCATTTAAACTGCATTATGGAAGCAGGCACCATTAAAGTCCACTGTATGGAAAAAAATCTTAAAATGTTTTCCTCAAAAAACATAATTTCTTTACGACTGAAGAAAGAAAGACATGAACATCTTGGATGACAAGGGGGTGAGTAAATCATCTGTACATTTTTGTTCTGCAAGTGAACTAATCCTTTAATACTTATAAGCTGTAGGCTACGGAAAGCTGCAAGTACCTGGTTAGCGTCTTGTTTGGAAATGGTGCTTCCGTCCACTTCATCTTTGCTAATCAGTGTCAGAGCATCTGAAAGCACAAGCACATGTTGTAGGCATGATGTCTTCAGCTCAACATGCGCTTATGGTCTGTTCTTTACCTTGGACGAGCAGATGCCAGAACTCCTGAAGATTCCTGTCAGGAATGCTTCTCTTCAGGGACTGCAAGTAACTGTTGAACAGCTCTGCGTTTTTGCTCTGATGGAGTAAATTGTGGTCAGGTACAGTAGGAGGACATGTGTAAGTGAATGCATCATTGCTCAGAACTCATGTAATAACAGTCATTTAAATACTTTAGCACTAAAAAAACTGACATCATTCAGTGTAGATGAAACATCTGTTGCAAAAATAGTACCACTTGCAGACCCCATTTACCCGTTTCAGGTGATCTGATGTAAGTGGTCAGATGCAAATGGGCCCAAAACTTTCAATTAAAATGGAAACTTTACACATGAACAATGTATATTTGAGTATAAAAGAATTTTCAAAAATGTAATCAGAACCATTAGTAACCATTGCTGTTTTTAACTATATTATTAAAAATCATTCATTAAATATAATTTAAATATAGCTTATATATATTTTATATACATATTTATGTGGGTTTTTTTTTAAATGCACAAAATGTATTTAGTATATTATATGCATTAATATTTTTTAAAAATATTTCTATTTAATATATAACTAACACAAATATTAACATTTCTATAATTTATATGTAAAAGACATATAACTAAACCTAAAATAATTTGAAGTACTAAACTTCATTTTAATACATAAATATCAAATAAAGTCAAATGTTTTTAAACGGTTAGATTTTTAATGTTTTTTTTTTAAATGTCTCTTTTGCTCACCAAACCTGTATTTATTTGATCCAAAGTACAGCAAAAACAGTAAAATTTTTTAAATATTTTTACCATTTAAAATAACTGTTTTCTATTTGAATGTAAATTTTAAAAATGTAATTTATTCCTGTGATCACAGCTGAATTTTCAGCATCATTACTCCAGTCTTCATTGTCACATGATCCTTCAGAAACTGTTCTAATGTGCTAAAATTATTATTAATATTTAAAACAGTTAAGTACATTTTTTCAGGATTTCTTGATGAATAGAAAAATCCAAAGATCAGCATTTATCGGAAAAAAAGCTTTTGCAAAATTACACACTACAGAATTAAATTATAGAAATAAATTAACACTTCTATTAAGCAATTATGCTTTAAACTGATCAAAAGTAACGATAAAGACATTTCTAATGTTACAAAAGATTTCTATTTCAGATAAAATCTGTTCTTCTAAACTTTCTATCCATCAAAAAACCTGAAAAAAAAACCCACTCAGCTGCTGTCAACATAATAATAATAAAAAAAATATAATTTTGAGCAGTAAATGAATTTAGAATGATTTCTGAAGGATCATGTGATATGATCATGTGAAATATGAAATATAGAAAACTTTTCAGTTTTCTATATTTATATAAAAAAAAAAAATCCCTTGCAAGACTTATCGTGTTTATCTAACTGAAATTTGCCACAGCACTTATACACTGTCGCTCTCTTGTTGCTCCGATTGCTTCTATTGTAAGTCGCTTTGGATAAAAGCGTCTGCTAAATGACTAAATGTAAATGTAAATGTGGAGTAATGAATTGCGAGTATAAAATCCATCTTTGAAATCACATTTTAAATATGCTTAAATAGTTATTTTAAATGGTACAAATTTGTCATTTTTACTGTTTTTGCTGTACTTAGGGTTAAGTAAACACAGGCTTGGTGAGCAGAAGAGACTTCTTTAAAAAAGAAATTTAAAATCTTACTGTTCAGTGTTCAAAAACTTTTGACTGGTAGTGCACATAATAATAATAATAATAATTCATAATAAAAACAGACAAAATAAAGACAAATAATTACTAAAAAAATGTAAATACCAAAATAACACTGTCAGAAACGCATTCAGCCAAGTCCATATTTTATAGTGATACGCTAATAAGCATTTAAGAATACATAACATCCACAAATATTAGGGAAAATGCTCTACTTTAAAGCTATTTTAAATTATATTCTCCAATACTAATTGAACATTTCTCATCTTGGTCAAAAACATACTTTTACTATTATTTTTAAAAGATTATGGGTATGACGTCTTTGCCAGAGCTCTCAGACTTCAACTGAGATTGTCTAAACAGAATCCCAGCATCCTCCGGCGGTGTGCTTTTCCTACCGACCCTCAAAAACTACTCATCCTTAAGTGATCCCTGATTGGATCCGGAGGTTTAATTGAGAGCTCACCAATACGGACTGATTCCTGAAGGCCTGGATACAGGCGAAGCTCTTCATGTAGTACTCTGGGCTCCTGTTGCCCAGCAACTGCTCAATCCTGTGGGTCAGCTGCTGGCACGCTGTCAAGGTTACAAAACAATGATTATCAAAGCCACCGCACTAACAACAAAACCTGCAGCTAACAACATGAGTGATTTAACACCAAGTGACTATTCAGTCTCTCAGAGACAACTTTCAATCTTTAGCATGGCCTTGCAGATGTGCCACGAGCGGTAATAGTGCATTTACATTATAGCATGTTTAATAGCTTACACTTTTGTGAAGGTTGAGGAGTGAGAGTCGAATAGAAAATCAAGTTGAACAATTAAATCTCACCCTGATCGAAAGAAACGGTCTTCTGTTGAACCAACGTGCAGAAATCTCTGACTGGATTGACGCTGCCAACCTGAAAGAGAGAGCGCCTGTTAAAGTGCAATACTTCATATGGTACTGAAGTCAGCATGAATATATGTTTCTGGTCTTATTGTGCTCATATTAATGTAAATATCTCTGAAAGAAAACTTTTTCTGCTATTGTCTAATGGAAAAAGCAAGTTATGCCATATATGTTTTTATATTTAATACCTTTTTCACTCTGGAACACCTTATGTTGTGTACAAAATAGATGGAGAAAGGCATTTCACATTGAATTTAGGACTAAAATGTTTTATACATTTTAAGAGAAAGCTTAAAAAAAACTAATGAATATAAAAATCATTAAAAAAAAAAAAAAAAACTAAAATTTAGAGATTAAAGTTGTAATATTCTGAGAATAAAGTCAAAATATCTCGAGAATAAAGTCGAAATTAAGAAAATAAAGTCAAAATGTTGAGAATAAAGTCAAAATGTTTCAAGAATAAAGTCGAAATTACAAGTATTAAATCATAGCAATTAAATTATAGCCTAATATTTTGAGACTATAGCCTGCGCATGCAAAAATGGCCCGGATTGGGAGCACATTGGGAGGCCACCAGAATTTATTTAATTAAATGTGGGATTATTAGCAGAAATCATACCACGTGTTATACTCGCAGGGACAGTATGCTTGGAAATAACATTTCACATATTCGTTTGCATTCATTAGGCACATTTGTAGTGTGCCAGCCACACAATAATAGCAATAAGCTTTATGCTTTTATTAAAGTGCAATACTTCATATGGTATTGAAGTTAGTATGAATACATGTTTCTGGTCTTATTGTCCTCATATTAATGTCAATATCTTTGAAAGAAAAATTTTCTGCTAATGTCTAATGGAAAAAGCAAGTTATGCCCTACATGTTTTTATATTTAATACCTTTTTCACTCTGAAACACCTTACGTTGTGTACAAAATAGATTGAGAAAGGCATTTCACACTGAATTTAGGACTGAAATGTTTTATTCATTTTAAGGGGAAGCTTAAAATAAATAAATAAATAAAAATCAAACAAAATTTTAAAAATGATAAAAAAAAATAAATTATGAGATTAAAGTTGTAATATTTTGAGAATAAAGTCAAAATTAAGAAAATAAAGTCGAAATGTTGAAAATAATGTCAAAATGTTTCAAGAATAAAGTTATTTTAAAGTTAAATTACGAGTATTAAATCATAGCAATTAAATTATAGCCTAATATTTTGAGAGTATAGCCTGCGCATGCAAATGGCCCGGATTGGGAGCACCGGGAAAAGTTGCCAGGCCACCAAAATTTATTAGATTAAATGTGGGATTATTAGCAGAAATCATACCACGTGTTATACTCGCAGAGACAATATGCTTCACATATTCATTTGCATTCATTAGGCATGTTTGTAGTGCGTCAGCCATACAATAATAGCAATAAGCTTTGTGCTTTTATTAAAGTGCAATACTTCATATGATATTGAAGTCAGTATGAATACATGTTTCTAGTCTTATTGTGCTCATATTAAATGTAAATGTCTCTGAAAGAAAACTTTTTCTGCTAATGTCTAATGGAAAAAGCAAGGTATGCCTGACATGTTTTTATACTGAAAACCCTTTTCACTCTGAAATACCTTATGTTGTGTATAAAATGGATTGAGAAAGGCATTTCACACTGAAATCAGGCATTTCACATTGAATTTAGGACGGAAATGTTTTATACATTTTAAGGGAAAGCTTAAAAAAAATCTAATTAATATAAAAATGATTTAAACATAATTTTACATCAGAGTTTTAGTGCCACATAAAAAAAGATTAAAGCTGTAACATATTGAGAATAAAGTCAAAATTACAAAGTAGTGTATATAAATATAAACATATAATATTTAGTAATTTTAATCTGAGTAATGTACATTACTGAGCAGATTTCAGACATGAGAGTCTCACCGATGTGATGTTTCCTGCTGCAATCTCAGCCAGGTTAAACTCGGTTTCTTCATCCACTTTGACTTTCTTCGCGTCTGGTTCTTCAGCGCTGATAAAAAGATACACATATCAACAACAGTAATTAATACAAACTAATTTCAGATTATGAACAGTAAAAATGCAAGAAAGATCAAGATCAAAAGTATGATGACATCACTGACACTGAAAAAAATGGGTCCACTTCCAAAATAAAATTTTCCTGATAACATGTCATCCAAGATGTTCATGTCTTTAGTTCTTCAGTTGCAAAGGAAATTAAGTTTCCTTTGCAACTGGAAGTCCACTATAAAATATAGAGAAAAATCCTGGAATGTTTTCCTCAAAAAAACGTAATTTCTTTGCGACTGAAGAAAGAAAGACATGAACGTCTTGGATGACAAGGGAGTGAGTAAATTACCAGGAAATTTTTATTTATGAGGTGGAGTAATTATTTAATACTTTCTGTTCTGATTTAAAGGATTAGTTCACTTACAGAACAAATATTTACAGATAATGTACTCACCCCCTTGTTATCCAAGATGTTCATGTCTTTCTTTTTTCAGTCGTAAAGAAATTATGTTTTTTGAGGAAAACTTTTCAGGATTTCTCTCCATATAATAGACTTCTATGCTGCCCCCAAGTCTGAACGTCCAAAATGCAGTTTAAATGCAGCTTTAAAGGGCTCTAAACGATCCCAGCCAATGAAGAAGTGTCCAATCTAGTGAAATGATTGGTTATTTACGAAACAAATTGACAATTTATATACTTTTTAACCTTAAATGCTTGCCTCAGTGCGATCCAGGTCAATACAGTTAGGGTATGTTGAAAAACTCATCTCATTTTCGTCTCATTTTCGTCTAAAAGGTTTTTTAGTAAAGGGTGTTTGATCTTCTGTGTATGTTCACTTTGTAAACACTAAGTTGGTATTTTTTGCAGCGATGTAGGCCGATTTTGAAGTATTTTCAACATATCCTAACTGAATTGACCCAGATCACACAAACTACGCATGCGCATTGCAGAGACTAGACAAAATTAGCATTTGAGGTTAGAAAGTATATCAATTGTCAGTTTTTTTAATAACCGATAGTTTCGCTAGATAAGACCCTTCCTCCTCGGCTGGGATCATTTAGAGCCCTTTGGAGCTGCATTTAAACTGCATTATGGAACTTCAAACTTGGGGCACCATAGAAATCCATTATATTGAGAGAAATCCTGAAACGTTTTCCTCAAAAATTTCTTTACAACCGAAGAAAGACATACATGAACATCTTGGATGACAAGGGGGTGAGTACATTATCTGTAAATTTTTGTTCTGAAAGTGAACTAATCCTTTAAGACCTTTATTAATGCAAGAGCAAATCAGGACTTTAAGACAACAGAAAAAACAGCTGTGCAAATATGCCACAATCTCTACCGGTTGACAAGTATATGCTGGAAGTCATGTAGCACTTCTCATCGATTTCATCCACAGCTCCAGTGTCGATTTGATCCATTCTCACCTGCTGCCGAACACGTCCGCGCTCGTCTTCTGCTCCTTCTTTTTCGCCACCACTTTCAGTGGGAACTTGGTCTTGACGTCCTGCAGAGGGGCCTGGCAGCGGGCGGACACGGCCTGGGGCCGCTCTAGAACCCTCTTCAGCCACGGCTCCACAGGCGGCAGGGGATCATCAGGATTCACACCGCGGTGATGCAAGCACTGAGGACGCGAGCCAAGAAAAGATCAATGAGACCCACTGCAGAGACACCGACCCGAGACAACACGGATTTCACAGCCAATGTCACACACCTGAATCACTGTACTACTGAAGGACAAAGACAGGAGTGCGAGGGTGAATAAACACTAGGGCTCAGCGTATGTGAAGTTTGGGGTTAGTAAGGATGTATTAACTTGTTTAGAAGTGACAGTCAAGACATTTATAATGTTATTATAGATTTCTTTCTATTCAAAAATCAAGTTTGCACAAAAATATTGGGCAGCACAAGTTTTTAACATTGATAATAATCAGAAATGCTTCTTGAGCAGCAAATCAACATATTAGAATGATTTCTGAAGGATCATGTGACACTGAAGACTGGAGTAATGATGCTGAAAATTCAGCTTTGATCACAGAAATAAAGTACATTATACATTTACATTTACATTTAGTCATTTAGCAGACGCTTTTATCCAAAGCGACTTACAATAGAAGCAATCAGAGCAACAAGAGAGCAACAGTGTATAAGTGCTGTGGCAAATTTCAGTTAGATAAACACGATAAGTCTTGCAAGGGTTTTTTTTTTTTTTTTTTTTTATATATAAATATAGAAAACTGAAAAGAGTAGGAAAGAGCTAGTGTCAATTGGTCAAGTTCTGCCGAAAAAATGGGTTTTCAGACGTTTTTTGAAGATGGCCAATGACTCAGCTGATCGAATTGAGATGCTTAGGTCATTCCACCAGCTGGGAACAGTCCACAAAAAGGTACGTGAAAGTGATTTTGAGCCTCTTTGGGATGGCACCACAAGGCGTCGTTCATTTGCAGAATATATTAAACATTATAAAATATATTTACATAGGAAATGGCTTTTTAAAATTGTTATAATATTTTACAATGTTTACTGTTTTTTCGATCAAATAAATGCAGCCTTGTTGGGCAGAATTTTCAAAAACTCTTTCAAAAAAATCTTGATATTACGAACTAAAAATTAACAACATTTATTATTCTAAGTAAAAATGAATTTATACATAATTATGGTTCATCAACGTACATAGCTTGAAAACACTTACTAATGTTTGTTTATTAGTAAGTGTTCATGTATTTTCAAAATGTATGAACTAATAAATCATAGTATATATTTACATTAATATTATCCTAGATTAAATGCTGTAAAAGTATTGTTAATTTTTTTTATTATATTAGCTATTGAAGCAACTACTCATTGAAAAAGTGTTACTAAAACCTACTACCGGTAAAAAGTTTATATACAGTAAGATTTGTAATGTTTTTTTTTTAAGTCTCCTCTTCTCACCAAGCCTGCATTTATTTGATCCGAACTACAGCAAAAACAGTACAATTTTGAAATATTTTTTTAAAATAACAGTTTTCTATTTGAATATATTTTAAAATTTAATTTATTCTTGTGATTTCAAAGCTGCTCAAAGAAAATGTATTATTATTATTATTATGTTGAAAACAGCTGATTTTAACTTTTTCAGGTTGCTTTGATGAACAGCATTTATCTCAAATAGAAATCTTTTGTAATTCAAAATGTCTTTATCATCACTTTTGATCAATTTAAAGCATCCATGCTAAATAAAAGTATTATTACCCCCTCAAAAGTAAAATTATCCACTCCAAGCTTTTGAATGGTATAGTGTAAAATGTAACAAAAGCTTTTTATTTGAGATAAATGCTGATCTTTGGATCTTTCTATTCATCAGATAATCCTAAAAAAAATTTTAAATATTAATAAAATAATAAAACATTTTATTTAGCAGCAAATCAGCATATTAGACTGATTTCTGAAGAATCATGTGACACAGAAGACTGGAGTAATTATGCTACAAACTTAACTTTGATCACAGAAATAAATTAAATTTTAAAATATATTCAAATAGATAACAGTTGTTTTAAATAGTAAAAATAGTTCACATTTTTACTGTACTTTGGATCAAATAAATACAGGCTTGGTGAGCAGAAGAGATGTCTTTAAAAACAAAAATGTTTAACTGGTAGTGTAGGTAAACATTTTTTGTTTATGACTATGCATGGTTAAATTTATGCATATACATGAAAATGCTTAAATATTATTGTCCCTTGTGTGAAAAAAAAAGATTTTTTTTAGTTAGATTTTGCCTGTATTTTAATTCTTACATTAAACATTGAGAATCTAACATTTTGAATTGCTCTCTTTTGTAAGTCAGTTTAGATACAAACATCTGCTAAATGCATAGATGCAAATGTATTTGACTATTGCGACCGTATAAAAACAGAGAAACTTCCACCACCCCATCCCATCATGCCTGGAAAAGTCTCTGGAACTGTGGGTTTGGAATGTGGTTGACTTTGAGGATGTCCACGCTCTCTCCATCCTCATCCTTTTCCATCAGCATCATGGAGTCAATCAGTGCATCCACAGCTGACAGCTGAGACTCTACACACAGACATTCACACAAACACCATCATATTCATATTTTGCATCTCAAGTATATGTAAGGATGTTCATGTATGTGGCCCTGGACCACAAAACCAGTCTTAAGTAGCAGGGGTATATTTGTAGCTACAGCCAACAATACACTGCATGGGTAAAAATGACTAAAAATCATTGGTATATTAAGTAAAGATCATGTTCCATGAATATATTTTGTAAATATCTTACTGGAAATAAATAAAAACTTAATTTTTGCTTAGTAATATGTATTGCTAATAATGCAATTTGCACAACTTTAAATGTGATTTTCTCAGTGTTTTCATTTTTTTTGCATCCTCCAGATTTTCAAAAACATACTGACAAAATTGTACGCAATTCATGCAACATTTAATGTTGACTGTAACCATGACTGAATTATGAGTTAAGACTTTCTTCTAAGATTTAAGACCCTTTTAGGTCTTAATTTGAGGAGGGGTAAATTAAGACTTTTTAAGAAAACTGAAGAAATGGCTGATCCAGGATAAAGCTACGGTGACGTATTGCTGCCACATACATATTTTTTTCCTCTCAATTATGTTGTAATAATGAGATGTTATGTCGCTTTAATGACATCTTTTCTCGTAAAAACAAGATGTTTTCACAATAAAACAACATCTTTTCTTGTCAAAACAGCTTTTTTTTCTCGTAAAAACAAGATGTTTTCTTGTTAAAACAGCATTTATTCTCATAAAAACAATGTTTTCTCGTTAAATTGGCATCTTTTCTCATAAAAACAAAATGTTTTCTCATTAAAACGGCATTTTTTCTTGTAAAAACAAGATGTTCTCTCGTAAAAATGACAATTATCTTGTTAAAACGACATCTTTTCTTGTTATAATGAGATGTTTTCTCATTAAAACTACATCTTTTCTCGTAAAAAAAAAGTTGTTTTCTCTTAAAAACGACAATTATCTTGTTAAAAACGACATCTTTTCTTGTAATGAGATGTTCTCATTAGAACTACATATTTTCTCGTAAAAACAAGATGTTTTCTTGTTAAAACTACATCTTTTCTCGTAAAAACTACATCTTTTCTCATTAAAACTACATCTTTTCTCTTAAAAACAAGATGTTTTCTTGTTAAAACAGCATCTTTTCTCATAAAAACAAGATGTTCTCGTAAAAATGACAATTATCTTGTTAAAACGACATCTTTTCTTGTTATAATGAGATGTTTTCTCATTAAAACAACATATTTTCTCGTAAAAAAATGATGTTTTCTCGTTAAAACAACATCTTTTCTTGTTATAATGAGATATTTTCTCATTAAAACGACATCTTTTCTCGACTCTGGGCTTGGAATACTATTTGTTTATTTGAATGACATAAGTTTGATTTAACAGCAAATCGAAATACGAACAGAGAGAAATAAAGAGATTTTATAATAATAATAATAATAATAATAATAATAATAATAATAATAATAATAATAATAAAACAACATCTTTTCTCATAAAAATGAGATGTTTTCTTGTTATTACAACATAATTGAGTGGAAAAAATAATATGTATGTGGCAGCAACGCATCACCGTTTGAAGCTGCAAAATTAATCTAAATAAAGTCAAAATTGCAATACGGGCAAACTCCTGTTTATGGGGTTTTTTTTTATCTGAGGACCCACCTGAGGGTGTGAACTTCTTGTTGTTTTCCAACATTGGGAATGTGAACTGTCGGAGATCTTCCATAAATGGCAGCTGAACGTAGAGCAGACACTGAGAAGCGGGAGACATGAGTGAGTCTGGTGTGCAACATACTGAAGATAAACCTTTTATACTGTGCTTTCTGTTTTATATGAATCCACATACTTCATATTTCTCCTTTATGCAGGGAAAAGCAGCGCCCACTTGAGGGTTGCTGCGACGGTCGTAAGCATAACGCACAATAGCTGCCATCTTTAGACCATCGAGGGCATGGATCAAAGCGGACAGGGCCACTGCTGCATGCTGCAAACATGCAATAAAACAATATCTTTACCACAAAATAATACACTACCGTTCAACCATTTAAGATTAGCTATTGCTTTTGAACATAAATTAATATTTTAATTCACCAAGGATGCATTAAATTGACCAAAAGTGACAGTACAGACTTTTATAATGTTACACAAGAGTTCTGTTTCAAATAAATGCTGAAATGCTAGAAATGCTGTTCTATTCATCAAAGGATCCTGAAACTTTAAATGTATCACCGTTTCCACAAAAATATGAAGCAGCAGAACTACATTGATAATAATCAGAATTTTTTCTTTAGCAGCAAATCAGAATATTAGAATGACTTCAGAAGGATCATGTGATACTGAAGATTGGAGCAATGATGATCACAGGTATAAAACACATTCTAAAATATAATGACATATAAACAACTTATTTTAAATTGTAATAATATTTGATGATTTTACAGTATTTTTGATCAAATAAAAACTGCCCTGGTGAGCAAAAGAGACTTTTTATTAAAAAACAATCAAAATTTTGAACTGTACTGTAATTACAAACTATACTATCAATATAACAATTTAAGTGACAAATGAATATGAGAATGTCACATTTCTTAATTTCACATTATTTAGCTTCTTCAAAATCCTAAAACTTTACAATCATTGTAAATGCGTCCCCAGACTTTGTTACTAGCATACGTATTCAAACACCACAATTATTGATAATTATTGAAATATTTACAGCAAATTCCAGTATAATTCACAGTGAAACTCACCTCGTCATCTCTGGGCGCAAAAACTTTGACAACTTGGCCTCCCATAAACCGATGACGATGAATCTGCATCAAACAAACAAGCAAACAAAAGGAAAAAACAAGGTAAAGAAAAAATTCAATGTGTGTAAATGTAATTATTTGTGACCCTGGACCACAAAACCAGTCTTAAGTAGCAAATATATTTGTAGTAATAGCCAAAAATATACTGCATGGGTCAAAATTATTGATTTTTCTTTTATGCCAAAAATCATTAGGATATTAAGATCCTGTTCCATGAAGATATTTAGTACATTTCCTACCATAAATATATCAAAACTTATTTTTTGATTAGTAATATGCATTGCTAAGAACTTCATTTGGACAACTTTAAAGGCGATTTTCTCAATATTTAGATTTTTTTGCACCCTCAGATTCCAGATTTTCACATAGTTGTATCTCAGCCATTTATTGTCCTATCCTAACAAACCATATACCAATGGAAAGCTTATCTATTCAGATTTCAGTTTCAAAAAATTGACACATAGGACTGGTTTTGTGGTCAAGGGTATGTGCTAAAATAATCTTCATAATGACCTAACCACCCTAAATAAAGAATTTGCTATCAGTAGCTTTCTATTACTGTATGTTCTATCGGGGTTCTCACACTCTTTTCAAGTTGTAGAGAGATACATAAAGCCATTTCATAAAGATTGCACTCACAAATGCGTGCATAACAAGACTTGTAAAGTACAGTTTGTAAAAATCCAATATTTCATGATTTCTATGACCCATATAATAAAATCCACTCGTTTGAAAAGAGCGCCATCTACTGGAGAGCATCTTACCAGCTCCTGTTTAGTGAAGCCAAGCACAGAAAAACACTTCCCATCAGATTTATATTTCATCTGGTCCTCGTCCACCTTAGAAAAGGGCACAATGTCACTTCCGTAACGGAAACCTGTAAGAAACACAAAGAATAAACAAAGTTCTTGAGTTTTAAGTTACATTTATTTGTTTAGAGCTTTATACAATCCATGTTGTGTCAAAAGAGCTTCACAAAAATAATGCTGCATAATTCATCAATTAAAAAAAAAAAGCAAATAAATTTTAAGGAATAAACGTATGGGACACAATACATAAATATGTTCTCTAAATGTAAATGTCTTAGAAGCAGAAAATTAGTTGCATTAGCAACTCTTCCAAGTTTGAAATTAAAACTTCCAACCTTGTTTTCGTTTAAAGTTCATGATTAAAAAGGAACAAATACAGTTGAAATCGAAAGTTTACATACACCTTGCAGAATCTGCGAAATGTTAATTATTTCAATAAAATAAGAGTGGTCAAACAAAATGCATGTTGTTTTTTATTTAGTACTGACCTAAATAAGATAAAAGATGTAAACATATAGTCCACAAGAGAAAATAATAGTTACATTTATAAAAATGAACTTGTTCAAAAGGTTCTTAATACTGTGTTGTTACTTGAATGATCCACAGCTGTGTTTTTTGTTTTGTTTGTTTGTTTAGTGATTTGTTTAGGTTGTTCATGAGTCCCTTGTTTGTCCTGAACAGTTAAACTGCTCGATGTTCTTCAGAAAAGTCCTTCAGGTCCCACAAATTCTTTGGTTTTTCTGCATTTTTGTGTATTTGAACCCTTTCCAACAATGACTGTATGATTCTGAGATCCATCTTTTCACATTGAGGACAGCTGAGGGACTCACATGCAACTGTTACAAAAGGTTTAAACACTCACTGATGCTCCAGAAGGAAACATGATGCATTAAAAGCCAAAATAATGTGTGTACATGTTTCTTATTTTGCCTAAATATCATATTTTTCATTTAGTACTGCCCTTCAGAAGCTACAGAAGATACTTACATGTTTCCCAGAAGACAAAATAAGTTAAATCTACTCTAATCTTAATTAGCAAATTTAAAAAAAGTTTTCACAACCCAGCTCTTGTCATTCATTGTGTTTCCTTCTGAAGAATCAGTGACCATTTGAAACTTCTCTAATAGTTGCATATGAGTCCCTCAGTTGTCCTCAGTGTGAAAAGATGGATCTCAAAATCATAGTCATTATTGAAAAGGGTTCAAATACACAAAAATGCTGGAAAACCACAGCACAGGACCTGAAGAATTTTTCTGAAGAACAGCAGGCAGTTTATCTCATGAACATCTATCACTAAACAAACAAAAACAGCTGTGGGTCATTCAGGTAACAACACAGTATTAAGAATCAAGGGAATGTAAACTTTTGAACAGGGACATTTTTATAAATTCAACTATTATTTTCTCTTGTGGATTATATGTAAACATCTTTTATGTGAAATATCTTACTAAATATAGTACTAAATAAAAAAATAACATGCATTTTTGAACCCTCTTATTTTAAAATACTAACATCTTGTTATAATTTTGTTTAATGTCTCAGAAAACAAGACTTCATATCATCATTTTGCATCTGAATTCAATCTAAGAATGTTTCAAATTTGAATTTGAAACATGCCAAAATAAACTGAGGAAGACATTAACTTTATCAGTTTAAGACATTTGCACAAGACAACTGATGTGTCCTAAATCTGCAAAAATCACAGTGAATGTGACATTTTCAGTCTTTCTTCTGCACCTTGGATAGTGTCGTCCTTCTGTACTTCAGTTTCATTATCATCATTCAGGCAGTAAACCGTTTCCCTTTTGACGTCGTCTTTCTGGTGACTCTGAGCATCTACTATGGCCCAGGACTTCTTCACCTTCTCCTCCGTCACCTTATGAGACCCAACAAAATATTAAACGAGATTACAGCACATTTTGATCACAATCTATCAGGAACTCACAGCTTTGTATCCGACAATGCGTATGGTCAGAGAGCTTCCGATGGTCAGCTGACAGGGCCAAGCCATCGGCCTCCTGTCAATGCGCTTGAATATGGACAGCTTCTCCAGAGCATCACTGCAACAAACATCAACACAGTCACTTCATCACCAGTGTACTTCCATGACTTCATCAGAATTTTAATTTGTACTCACCAAGCCTACATTTATTTGATCAAAAAGTACAGCAAAATTTTGAAACATTTTTACTATTTAAAATATCAATTTTCAATTTGAATATATTTTAAAATGTAATTTATTGCTGTGATCAAAGCTACATTTTCAGCACCATTACTCCAGTCACATGATCCTTCAGAAATCATTCTAATATTTTGATTTGCTGTTCAAGAAACATTTATTATTATTATTATTATTATTATTATTATTTTTATCAATGTTTAAACCTGTTGAGTACATTTTTTCAGGACCGTTTGATGAACAGAAAGATCAGCATTCATCTGAAATAAAAAGCTTTTGTAACTGTCAGTATTTTTTGGAATAAATTATAGAAATTCATACTTTTATTTAGTAAGGATGCTTTTAAAATTATAAAAACTGATAATAAAGATATTTATAATATTACAAAAGATTTCTGCTTTAGATAAATGCTGTTCTTCTGAACTTTCAAAAACAACTTATACTCTGCTGTTTTCAACATAATAATAATAATAATAATAATAATAAATGTTTTTTTGAGCAGCAAATCAGAGTATTTTCACTGTTTTTGCTGTACTTAGCATCCAATAAATGCAGGTTTATATATATATATATATATATTTTTTTTTTTTTACTAAATATTTTATTTATATACTTATAAATATTATATAAATATATTAAAATAACATTTTTATTGTATAAAATTTGATTTATTTTTCATAGAATTATAAAACAGATTTTATATATATATATATATATATATATATATATATATAAAATGGGAACATGCCATTGAAGAATACCTTCATTTCTAATTTAAAAATTGTAATGTAACTGTTAATGTAAAAAACAATGAAACTAAGCAATAATTTACATTTAAAAAAAAACAAAAAACGTTTCTTTTTTTAAAATTAAAAACAGTTTAAACTGAATACATGAATACATTCTAATTTTCCTCTTACTGATATGAATTTATACCTAAACGTGTACACCTCATCCAGGCCTTCCTCCTCCTCTAGGCTGGTCATGATTTGTTTGACCATCTCCAGACCTTGTGTCTGCTGTCTGCTCAAGCCTTTTCCTGGACGGCCAGGAGCCTCTGATGGTCCCGCTCCATCCCCTCTGCCATCCGCTCTGTCCTCATCATCCACAGGGAACGGCAAACTGAACACATCAAACAAAACACAGATCAGTACGTCCAGAGTTGGACACAGTACAAACAATAAAAACTGTTTAGTGAAGAATTAGGCTCACGCAACCAGAAATTTGACTATTAGCATCAAATCTGGGTCACTTAAACTGAAAAAAAAGTCTAATTGATGCACACTTCATGTTTAATGATTGTGACATATGTGACCCTGGACCACAAAACCACAAAAACTATTTGTAGCAATAGTCAAAAATACATCGTTTAGGTCAAAATTATTGATTCAATTATTATTATTATCATTAAGATATTAAGTAAAGATCATGTTATACCTTTTCTACCGTAAAGGTATTAAAACTTAATTTTTGATTAGTAATATGCATTGCTAAGAACTTCATTTGGACAAATTTAAAGGTGAATTTCTAAATAATTAGATTTTTTTTGCACCCTCAAATTCAAAATTTTCAGCCAAATATTGTCCTATCCTAACAAACCATACATCAATGGAAAGCTTATTTATTCAGGTAAGACATTTTTTGTGGTTATTTGTGCATGTTTCTTACAAGAACTGCAGGGTGATACCAGCTTTCTTCAAGCTGTTAATGATAATGTCCAGTTGGTCTGAAGAGGTCTGGATATTCAGATCTGTCAGCAGGACAATGTTCAGACGTTCAAACTTCTTCCCCCTAAGAAATACAATAAAGAGTGTGACAGCAACATAGAAACTTTTCAATTGCATTTTAATAAGTAAAAAAACATGCAACAAAAGATCTCACATGGTCTCATCCTGCAAAAGGTCCATGCAAACAACCAGAGCATCAAGCCCTGATTAATCAGTTAAGGACTTTTCATAGTAGCATTAACATGTAACATAAACAAAAAAGATAATATTGTTAAATTAGATCAGAGATTCACAAACATTTCTGTCAGCTGAACACCTTTGACGTGAATTATTTACTTATAGACAATATTTCAATAATTTTCACATGAAAATAAACACAGTCACATATTCACAGTTCAGATGTAGGTTAATTATCACATGGCAAGCAGTTAAACAAATGAAATATTTCTTATAAAATATATAAATAAAACAATCTTGTTTAAAATAATGTATTTATTTTCATTTGATATGTAATTTTATAGTTTTAATGAGTTTTACTAACACTTACAGGAATAGTTTGTGGCTTCATTGGGAACATATCTGGAAAAATTTTGAATTGTTCACCAATCAATCCTCTGCAGTGAATAAGCGCCATCAGAATAAGAGCTGATAAAAACATCACAACGATCCACAAGTAATCCACACCACTCCAGTCCGTCAATTAACATCTTGTGAAGCCAAAAGCTGCGTGTTTGTAAGAAACAAATCCATCTTTAAGACGTTTTTAACTTTAAACCATCACTTCTGGCTAAAACATGAGATCATAATCCATAATAATGCTTAATTTAGTGAAACTTTGTCCTCTCAAAACAAAATCCACCCACATATTTGTTGTTTTAGATTGATTTGGCTTGTAAATGGTACATGATTTGTGCATTTGGCTCTCCTAAATCAGATGAGATGACCTTTTCACCGGAGAAAACAATATTATGGATTAAAATGGATGATATTTTAGCTGGAAGCAATGGTTTAAAAAATGTCTTAGTAATACATTTATTAAAACACACAACTTTTCACTTCACTAGAGTCATGTGGATGTCATATTGTGATGTTTTTATCAGCTCATTCTGACGGCACCCATTCACTCCAGATGTTCCATTGGAGAGCAAGTGATGAAATATTATATTTCTCCAAATCTGATGAAGAAACAAACTCATCTACACCTGGATGGCCTAGGCTAGGGGTTAGTAAATCACCTCATGAGATCTATAACTTCTTGTTGTCCTTTATCAACATTTGTAAGGTAACAGGAAGGATACAGTCCGCTTGCTGACCACCAGGTTGCACTTCGCTCTCAATCTCGCTAAGCAGCTCAAAATCAGCCATCATGAGGTGGCGGTGAACCGTGATGTTCTCATATTGTCCGTCTTTGGCCAGTTTGTTCTTAGTGCCGTCAGTACCAAACAGCACCAGACCCACCTCATCCTTATTCTCAGCAAACACCTGAAACATAGATAAATTCGTCAATCAAGCTCTTGCTGCAGTAGCAAACAGATATTATAAATAAATGGAGAAAAACTACAAACCTGCCGCTGGACAAACTTCTGGATGACTTTTTTGGCCTGTTCGAAGGGTGGTTCCTGGCCAGGCTCAGAGTTGCTCATGGAGAAACCCACATCCATGCACAGCACCAACGCTGACTGCAGAAAGACAATAAAAGACAAAAATAGATGAAGAGCCACTACCAGTCAAAAGTCTCCTCTGCACACCAAGCCTGTATTTATTTGATAGTAGAAGTACAGCAAAAACTGCAAAATTTGTGAAATATCTTTACTATTTAAAATAACTGCTATTTGAATACATTTTAAAATGTAATTAATTCCTGTGATTTCAAAGCTGAATTTTAAGTATCATTACCCCAGTCACATGATCCTTCAGAAATCATTCTAATATTCTGATTTACTGCTCAAACATTTTTTTGCATTATTATTATGTTGAGCAGAATTTTTCCAGGTGTCTTTGATTAGTAGAAAGTTAAGAAGAACAGCATGTATCTGAAATAGAAATATTTTGTAACATTAAAAATGTCTTTAGAATCATTTTTGATCAGTTTAAAGAATCCCCTCCAAAAAATACTTTTACTAGACTTTAAGCTTCTGAACAGTATAGTGTATAATGTTTTTAATGTTTAAAGCTTTTTATTTCAGATAAAAGCTGATCTTTGGATCTTTATATTCAAAGAATCCTGAAAAAAAATATTCAACTGTTTTAAAAATTGATAATAATAATAATTTTAAAAATGAGCAGCAAATCAGCATATTAGAATGGTTTCTGAAGGATCATGTGACACTGAAGACTGGAGTAATGATGCTAAAAATTCAGATTTGATCACAGGAATAAATTACATTTTATAATATATTCAAATAAAAATAAGTTATTTTAAATAGTAAAAATTATTTCACAATATTACTGCTTTTGGCATATTTTGGATCATATAAATGCAGGCTTGGTGAGCCAAAAAGACTTCTTTAAAAAACATTAAAAATCTTACTGTTCAAAACTTTTAACTGGTAGTGTACATGTAGAAAATAAATCTTCAAAGAATAGTCTCACAATCCTCCTTCTGTGCAATTAAAAAAACGTCATATGGGTTTGGAACAAGAAGAAGTGAGTAACAATAACAGAATCCTAATGTATGGGAGAACTATTCCTATAAATGGTAGATTATGACTGCTAAAGAATGTGAACTGATTGTGATTTATTAATCAAAAACAACAAATGAGATCTCAAATGTTTCTTAAATAATATAAATAATATTTACAATAAAGAATAAATTAATTGGTCAATATTTCAAAATAGTTAATAACTATATAATAATTAAAGAAAATAAATTAATAAATTAAAAAATAATAATCTAAAGAAAATATTAAGAGAAATATGATTAAATGGAGAGTAAATATAGACATTTATACTTCTCCTGTAAAAAAAAAAAAACCCTAGTAATCTCTCATGTGTTTCATCTAGGCGTTTAGAAAAAGTGTCAAAATGTGCTCAGATTTTAAACAGAAGAGTTAGTAATAAAAACAATAGCATTTGAGATCTTTTACTCAAGCTCTTAATACAAACCTTTTACCACATTTCTCATTCAATTTTTCAGTGAGCAACAAATCTGCGCCATCCACTTTTATTATCTCTATTCTCTTTCTGTATGTCAACGATTGTATTATTCAGTGTATAAAACCTGTTTAGTTTTATTTATTTAGTTATACTGAGATCAAGTTGAATATGCAAAGTCACTTGAATATACTTTAATAACTCAAGTATGACACTTTTTCCTTATATTTACAACAAGAGCGAGTGGAAACTTTCTATAGCGGGTAAATATGGACATAAAACCAACTAAAAGGTAAGTATAAGTTGTATAAAAAAAATAACCACACGTCATATATTAAGAATATCAATACGAGCTTATGATTATTAATTATTAATTACCTTCGCTGCTCGCGCCATCCATGGCGCCATCTCTGCTGGTTTCCGTCTGTTATGGTTCCGGGTGAGTAAATGAGCGGATTATACAAGGTTCCGCCTTAGACAGCGAACAAAACGAAAAAACAATAAAACTTTGTGTTAACTTATGCCAGGACACTTGATAAATTACTTAATATAATTTAAATACCGTTTTAATAAGTTTTCAATATTTCAAGTAAACGTAAAAGGCGTCGTGATTTGCCTCAACCTGTAAAAGTGAGGCACTCGAGGATTATGTAAAATGCGTTACAAATAATTTGCAAACATTGTAGTATTTAACATAATTAACAATGCAGATATCTGTAAAAAGACATAAAGACATATACAAACTAAAAACAACTTAACCATCTTTATTCAACACTTATTGTCTGTTTTCATAAGACTAACATATAACTATTTTGCTTTAAGAAAAAAAAAAACATTCAAAATATAAAATGTAGAAAACTGTAAATACCCAAGATATACACTGGGTGTCAAATGTTTAGAATAATTAAGATGTTTTTGAATGTTTCTTTTGCTCACCAAAACAGCATTTATTCGATAAAAATACAGTGAGACATTGATACTGTACAATTTTATTACAATTTAAACTAATTCAAAATTATTCAGTAATAATAATTAAGTATTTAATAATAACTGAGCTCTAATTAGTTATGATGCTGAAACTTCAGCTTTGATAACAGCAATAAATTACATTTTAAAATTTCTTAAAAGAGAAACCATTTATTTAAATTGTGATAATGTGTCACAATAATAAAATTTTTACTGTATTCCTGATCAAATAAATACAGCCTTGGTGAGCAAGAGACTCCTTTCAGAAATATGAAAAATCTTAATTATTCTAAACTTTTGACCCCCAGTGTATATAAATACCCCGAGAACTCCTTCAACAACACAATAGAATAATTAGACTTTATGTGAAATATTTTGGCTCATGAACAGTCACTGAGAGTCTGAACTGCATATAAGTGTTTTAACTTCATTTAGTGACCTAACTTTATGTGAAAAAAAAATCTAATTAGTTTCATTGGGAGCTGTTTAAACAAACTGCAGTGACAAAACATTCACACATCCAAGCTCAACAAGTGATATCCACACAGTTGTGGTCTTGAAGTAAAATCCTGAGTCCTCTTAATCTGAGACCAAGACAAGGCCGAGTCCAAATGCAGTTGAGACTGAGACAAAAACAAGACCATCAAAAAATTGCCTTAAGAGACCAAGAGCGGTCTCAAGTACTACAATACTACAATGTACACTACCAGTCGAAAGTTATTGAACAGTAAGATTTTTAATGTTTTTTAAGTCTCTTCTGCTCACCAAGCCTGCATTTATTTGATCCATAGTATAGCAAAAGCAGTAAAATTTAGAATTTTAAAATAAAATTTATTCCTGTGATTTCAAAGCTGAATTTTTAGCATCATTACTCCAGTCACCCTTTAGAAATCATTCTAATATTCTGATTTGCTGCTAAAAAATACTGATAATAATAGTGACACTGAAGATTAGATGCTAAAAAATTAATTTTTGATCACTAGAATTAATTTTAAAATATATTCAAATAAAAGCAGTAATTTTAAATAGTAAAACTATTTCACAATATTACTGCTTTTGCTGTATTTTGGATCAAATAAATGCAGGCTCGATGAGCAGAAAACTTTTGACTGGTAGTGTAGGTCAAACGTGTTTGTAGAAAGTCATATATCCTGTCATAACATGATCATGACAGCCTCTGCAGGGCAAATGACATAGATGGATAGACATGCATGTATTCAAATTAGATGTGGCTGTTGTGCGTGACTTTATGAAGACAAAAACAAAAACTGAACAAATATATCTGTTCTAGGAGAGATCATGATTCATCAAAGCATGTTATTTTAAGTTTAAAACAAATTAATGTCACATATTTTGAAAAAATAAAAGGTAAGTTTATATCCTTGTTGTGAGGTAAAAACAAACATAAAACTATATATTTTAATGCATGAGAGTGCATTAAGAAAAAAGCAAAAGGAAAAACATATTTTTAACATATTTTTCCTACAATACTCTTTTTTTTTTTTCAGCCAATTAATTAAAGTCATCTGCAAAATTCCTACATTATAAAGTCTGGAAAGGGTGTTCAACACATGTCTTGATTTTATAAATCACAACAGACACAAGAAAAACAGAAAATGGTAATACAGGAATAGAAATTTTATTGTCTCTTTTGAGCATCACTGCACAATAAAAACTGTTAAGTCAAATTATTAAATCAGAGAAAAAAAGAAAACCACTGATGAAAAACTACTAACCAAATGTTAGAAGAAACCTACATTTTTCATAATGCATTTGATATGCAGTGATTACAAAATACCCAAGACAATCTTTGCACTGGATATGAATATAATATTTGGAATACTTGTCTGCCCCCGTATTCAGACATAAACACAAACACACTCACAACATTCTGCACATCATTTGCCCCTTTTGTGTTTGTTTATTAAATTCTCTCTAGGGTTTGTCATAAATAAAACTGCTCAGAGAATATATAGGGCTTCTCCCAATCTCACAAAGAATCTCACAGCTTATTTGCATATATTTATATATGGCTTAATTTTACAGGGTTATGAAAAGCCTGTGCTCTTCCCTGAACCCACCTGATTTACAGACAAACATTTTTAAGGAAAATAAAACATGCAAACTGTTAAAATAAATATAATAAAAGAATAAATATTTGAAATACACTTAAGTAGAATGTCTGCCATACAACATTAAAAAATGCTGTTGTTGGTGAGCAAAACACTAAATTAAAGTTTGGCCCAGGATCCAAACGTGCCAACAAACAATAGCAAAGAATAAATATTTAACATGTACGTCTTGTGAAAGAATGAATGTCTTATGATATGAAAACAGGAAACAGTTTCATAAAAAAAAAAAAACTTTCTTTGTAAGCAAGAGACTAAATACGTAAAACAAAATAAAAGTTTGGCGATAACACCACCCTGCATCATATCTGCTGAATGAAATCCAATACTTTAATCTTAGTGTGCTGATTCCTTGTATTATCCCTTACTTACAAAAACACTGCACAAAGAAATGATTTCCATCCTTCTCTGAGCCAAATTACAACTATTTGTGACCCTGGACCACAAAACCAGTCTTAAGTAGCATGGATATATTTGTAGCAATAGCCAGCAATACATTTTATGGGTCAAAATTATAAATTTTTCTTTTATGCCAAAAAGCATTAGGATATTAAAACAAAGATCACGTTCAATGAAGATATTTTGTAAATGTCCTACCGTAAATAAACCAAAACTTAATTTCTGATTAGTAATATGCATTGCTAAGAACTTATTTGGACAACTTTAAATGCAATTTTCTCAATATTTCGTTTTTTTTTTGCACTCTCAGATTATAGACTTTTCCAAATATTGTCCTATCCTAACAAACCATACAACAATCGATAGCTATTTATTCAGATGATGTATAAATCGTAATTTCAAAAAATGTACCCTTATGGCTGGTTTTGTGGTCCAGAGACAAATTTGTTCAATTCTAAGCCCATTTTCACATGTATGACATTATTTTACTCCTAATCCTGATTTCAAGGCTAGAATTATAGCCAGAGAGAAAGAAGAAATTTGAAACATGACCCAGATGTTTTCTGCTACATCTGTGAGTGTTTAACTACATCCGAACAGCCACAGAAACTTACAGATTTTGCAAAATTCTACAGTATTTGAGCATCATTTCCATTTACTCAGCAATGGATCCTCTGCAGTAAATGGGTGCCATTAGAATGAGAGTCCAAACAGTTGATAAAAACATCACAATAATCCACAAGTAATCCACACCACTCCAGTCCATCAGTTAATGTCTTGTGAAGCCATCTTGCATGTTTGTAAACAACAAATATTTTTAACTTCCAGCGAAAATGAGTCCTCTATATATAATATTGCTTTCTCTAGTAAAAAACACCATCTGGACTCAACCAGGAGAGAAATTTGCACAGATAAAGCCAGCCAAAACAGTTCTAAACAAATATGTGGGTGGATTTTGATGTGAGAGACAACTGGAGAAACATTGTTATTATGGATTATAGACTCCGTAAGCGATGTTTTAAAGTTAAAACATCTTAAAGATGGACTTGTTTCTTACAAACATGCTGCTTTTGGCTTCTCAAGATGTTAACTGATGGACTGGAGTGGTGTGGATTACTTGAGGATTATTGTGATGTTTTTATCAGCTGTTTGGACTCTCATTCTGACGGCACCCATTCACTACAGAGGATCCGTTGGTGAGCAAGTGATGGAATGCTACATTTCTTTAAATCTGATGAAGAAACAAACTCATCTACATCTTGGATGGCCTAAGGGTGAGAACATTTGCAGTAAATTTCATTTCTGGGTGAAATATTACTTTAAAACTGAAACATTTGACTGATTCTATATTTGTAATAAGTGCATTAAAGCTGCTACATATATGTGACCCTGGAACACAAAACCAGTCATAAGTAGCATATGTATATTTGTAGCAATAGCCAAAAATATACAGTATGTATGGGTCAAAATTATCGATTTTTCTTTTACGCCAAAAATCATTAGGATATTAAGTAAAGATCATGTTCCATATTTTGTTTCCTGTTTCTCTCGCTCTCTCTTTGTTGCACCCTCAGATTCCAGATTTTTCCAAATTAGTCATATCCTAAAAAATCATGCATCAATGGAAAGTTATTTATTCAAATTTTAGATCACGTATAAATCTCATTTTCAAAAAATTGACCCTTATGACTGTTTTTGTGGTCCAGGGACACATTTGTTCAATTCTAAGCCCATTTTCACATGTATGACATTATTTTACCTCTAATCCTTCAAAGCTAGAATTATAGCCAGAGAGAGAAGAAAATGCCCCGTAAATATCAAAACTTAACTTCTGATTAGTAATATGCATTGCTAAGAACTTAATTTGGACAACTTTAAAGGTGATTTTCTCAATATTTAGATTTTTTGGCACCCTCAGATTCCAGATATTTAAATAGTTTTAGCTCTGACAAATATTTATTATAAACTTTTTATTTAGTTTTCAAAAAATTGACCTCTATGAGTCAAAAGTTTGGACACACCCTCTCATTTAATGTTTTTTAAAGAAGTTTCTTATGCTTATCAAGGCTGTTTTTGCTTGATCAAAAAATGTTACAGAAAAAAAATGTAATATTGTGAAATATTATTACGATGTGAATCAATGTTTTTCTATATTAATATACATTAAAATTTAATTTATATTTGTAATTAAAGTTGAATTTCCAGAATCATTACTGCAGTCTTCAGTGTCACATGATCCTTCAAAAATCATTCTAATATGCTGATTTATTATCAGTTGCTGCTTAATTTTTTTTTTTTTTTTTGGAACCTGTGATACTTTTTTCAGGACTTTTTGATCAATAAAAGGTTAAAAAAGGAACAGCGTTTATTTAAAATAGAAAGGTTTTCTTACAATATAGCTTTTTATTCTTTCTTTTTTTAAAGAAAGTAATACTTTTATTCACCAAGGATGTGTTAAAATAATAAAAAGTTGCATAGATTTACATTGTTAGAAAAGATTTATATTTTGAATAAATGCTGTTCTTTTTAACTTGTTATTCATCAAAGAATCCTGGAAAAAGAATCACAGGTTGCAAAAAATATTTGTTTAACTGTTTCTAACATTGATAATTCTAATAATAAATCAGCATATTAGAATGATTTCTGAAGGATCACGTGACACTTAAGACTGGAGTAACAGCTGATGAAAATTCATCTTTGTATCACAGGAATAAATTATACTGTACAGTATATTCAAATAAAAACCATTATTTTATATTGTAATAACATTTTGCAATATTAGTTTTTTTCTGTATTTTTGATCAAATAAATGCAGCCTTGATGAGCATAAGAGACTTCTTTAAAAAACATTAAATGAGAGGGTGTGTCCAAACATTTGACAGTGTATATAATTTAAATATTCATTCTTATATTGTGGTAAAATTGATATTGTTTGTTTTTGAACTCAGCACCATTAAATCAGCTAATACTAGGCCATTTTTACAAATCAGCAGTAGATGCAGGGCTGTGTAACCACTGGAGAAACTCTCAAATGACTTCTATTCACACCGAAGATGTTTGCAGCGACTTTCCCTGCAGACTCCCAGAAATGGTGTCCGAGTCCAGCAGCTCGACTACGCTGTACGGAGAACAGTCCTCCAATCCGAGCTTCCCACAAGCCCATCCGCAGAAACCCTTCTCCAGATCCCTGACCGACAGCCACCATTCGCTAAAGGCCCAGGACACTTGAACGACGGCCGAGTACAAGCCCAGCGACAGCGACAGAGCCACGATGAGCACGGGGTAGAAGATGATGAGGAACGGGCAGACCGTGATTTTATGGCAGAACGTCCGTTCTTCGTTGTACACCAGGAATATATTGTACCAAGTGAGAGTACCGTAGTAAAACGAGGTGATGAAGGACAGGACGAAGACGACGGGAGCGCAGGAGAGGCTCCACAGGACGACGTGGGGACCCTGAGAAAGCCCGAACCCGCACGAGCGGCTCGATCCCTCGCGAGCGTCGCATTCGGCGTCCAGACGCTCCTTTGACCTGGCCATCTCTTGCAGCTCTCTCTCTGTGAGCGTGACGTGAATGTCCACCATCTGACCTTTCTTTTTTCCACGCGTAATGGTCCCTGTGAGCGTCACGTAGCGGCTGTCTGGAGGCGCGGCCCAACCTAATGAGGTCAAGACATTTCATTTAGAATGAGACAGAATCCAGAATGCCGTGTGTGTGTGTGTTTAATGCATTTCTCGTATTAGGAAAAAGACAAGTAATATTTGTGACCCTGGACCACAAAAACAGTCATTTTTTAAATGGAAAATAGAAAATAAATAAGCTTTCCATTGATGTATGGTTCGCTAGGATAGGATAATATTTCGAGATATGGCTTAATTTGAAAATCTGGAATCTGAGGGTGCAAAAAAAAAATCTAAATATTGAGAAAATTGTCTTTAAGATGTCCAAATGTTCTTAGCAATGCATATTACTAATCAAAAATTAGGTTTTGATATATTTACAATTGGAAATTTACTAAATATCTTCATGGAGCATGATCTTTACTTATTTACCTAATGATTTTTGCCATAAAACAAACAAACAAAAAAAAATTGATAATTTGGACCCATACAATGTATTTTTGGCTATTGCTACAAATACACCCGTGCTACTTAAGACTGGTTTTGTGATCCAGGGACACATTTAGTAATATTACTGACTGTTTGAACCGCCCTGACACTATCAGGTGAGAACAACATTTGAACTGAATTAGGCTGCATTATGACACCAACTGTACTGCAGTAAACTGAATTGAATCAAGATGGAACTAAACTGAGCTGATTAATGACATTAAGGTCATATACTTCATATACTATAATGTTTCATAATTTATGATTTTACTGTTATTTTTCGGTTTATTAATGTGAAGTGGGACTCGTATCATGAGGAATCACATTTTCTGAATTTTTAAAAAAAAAAAAGAGTTCACAGTATTTGAAAGTAAAACTTTTATGCAAGTTTCACAACTTAAAGCTTCTTTCCCACTTACAATGAAATAGCATTTTGTCATTGTCCTATAAAAAACACATACCTCCACTTTTGATCATTTTGAATGTATTTTTTTTTTTACCATAGACCGAATCATTCACTAACAGAAGTGAAGTGATACAGGTCTATATACGTTACAGAAAGTGACTAATTATATTATTGCAACTGAAAATCGATTGTTTTGTTTTGTTTTTTAAGCTGAATAAATTTGATTTGTTAGAATAAGACAACATTTGGGCGAGATACAACTTAATTTGAAAATCTGGAATCTGAGGGTGCAAAAAAAAAACATTTAAAAATTTAAAATTGCCTTTAAATTTGTCCAAATGAAGTTCCTGGCAATGCAAATTAAGTTTTAATATATTTATGGTAGGAAATTTAAAAATACCTTCATTTTTGGTGTAAAAGAAAAATAGATAATTTTGACCTATACAATGTAGAAATAAAATTTTGTCACTGCCCGATTAAAAAACCCCACATTACTCCACTTTTGATCATTTTGACTTTTTGGACACTTTTAAACTCTTTTTTTTTTACCATACACAGAATAATTCTCTACCAGATGTGAAGTGATAGAGGTCTATATATGTTACAGAAAGTGACTAATTATATTATTTCCATTTCATTTTGTAACTGAAAATCTTTTTTAGCTGAACAAATAAGCTTCCCATTGATGTGTGATTTGTTAGAATAGGACAACATTTGGGCGAGATACAACTTAATTAAAAAATCTGGAATCTGAGGGTGCAAAAAAAGAGAAAATTGCATTTAAATTTGTCCAAATAACGTTTCTGGCAATGCAAATTAAGTTTTGATATATTTTACGGTAAAATATCTTCCATTACATTTTTGGCGTAAAAGAAAAATCAATAATTTTGACCCATACAATGTAGAAATAGCATTTTGTCACTGTTCGATAAAAAACACATGCCTCCACTTTTGATCATTTTGACTTTTTGGACACTTTTACACCATTTTTCATTTTTTACCATACACAGAATCATTTACTAACAGATGTGAAAGGATAGAGGTCTATATATCTTACAGAAAGTGACTAGTTATATTATTTCCAATTCATTTTGTAACTGAACATTTTTTTTGTTTGTTTTTTTTAAGATACACATTTTTCATCAGACAACAATTTAATCATTTGAGCAATCATTTAACATTAGCATTAAAAAAAGAGGGTGGAAGTGGTGGCAAAAAATTAAAATATGTCTGCACAAAGAATCTGAATTTATTGTAAATTTATTGTAAAATGAATTTTATTGCGCTGATCAAAAATAAATTTTCAGCATCTTTACTCCAGTCTTCAGTGTCACATAATCATTTAGAAATCATTCTAATATGCTGATTCTTTGATGAATAGAAAGTTAAAAAGAACAGCTTTTATTTGAAATAGAAATGTCTTTACTGTCACCTTTGATCAATTTAATGCATCCTTGCTCAATAAAACATTAAAAACATTTTAAAAATATACTGTTTGTTGATTTATTGTTTGGACTTATTTTTGTGAGCTTATGTAACTTACTATTATATTTTGTTTTAAAATACGCTTGTGGCTTATGCAACCAAATGCTTTTCTTTACTAGACTGCTTGAGATTGCATGCTTTACCTTCACTGCTGGGGTTGTTCAGAAATGTAGCTCCTTCTTCAGAGTTCCTCTCTCCACCTTCACTATCTCCTCCATGGTCTTCACCAGCGGCTCTGTCTGGATCAGAGCGGTAGACGATGATGGACTCCGGCCGGTGTTCTCGCTTTCTCCTCTTCCTTCGAGTGCTAGTGCCGCTGCTTCCTTCATCCACCTGTCCTTCAGAGACCTCTGATCTTATAGACTCTAGCTGAGGGCTCTCAGACCTGAGATGCTCCACCTGCTCCATGTTAGTGTCTCACAAGCTTTGGGAGGAGCTACAACTTCAGAGAGACTAGAGAAGGCTATTTACTCCATCCAAACACGATAAGCTTGTGGGAATGAGAGAGAAACATGATGCACAGTTGATATTTGGGATGCATTCACTTAAATAGAAAAATAAGGAAATTAAATTGTATATATATATATATATATATATATATATATACACATATATATATATATATATACAGGTCCTTCTCAAAAAATTAGCATATTGTGATAAAGTTCATTATTTTCTGTAATGTACTGATAAACATTAGACTTTCATATATTTTAGATTCATTACACACAACTCGAAGTAGTTCAAGCCTTTTATTGTTTTAATATTGATGATTTTGGCATACAGCTCATGAAAACCCAAAATTCCTATCTCAAAAAATTAGCATATTTCATCCGACCAATAAAAGAAAAGTGTTTTTAATACAAAAAAAGTCAACCTTCAAATAATTATGTTCAGTTATGCACTCAATACTTGGTCGGGAATCCTTTTGCAGAAATGACTGCTTCAATGCGGCGTGGCATGGAGGCAATCAGCCTGTGGCACTGCTGAGGTGTTATGGAGGCCCAGGATGCTTCGATAGCGGCCTTAAGCTCATCCAGAGTGTTGGGTCTTGCGTCTCTCAACTTTCTCTTCACAATATCCTGATTAAAAAGGAACAAATACAGTTGAAATCGAAAGTTTACATACACCTTGCAGAATCTGCGAAATGTTAATTATTTCAATAAAATAAGAGTGGTCAAACAAAATGCATGTTGTTTTTTATTTAGTACTGACCTAAATAAGATAAAAGATGTAAACATATAGTCCACAAGAGAAAATAATAGTTACATTTATAAAAATGAACTTGTTCAAAAGGTTCTTAATACTGTGTTGTTACTTGAATGATCCACAGCTGTGTTTTTTGTTTTGTTTGTTTGTTTAGTGATTTGTTTAGGTTGTTCATGAGTCCCTTGTTTGTCCTGAACAGTTAAACTGCTCGATGTTCTTCAGAAAAGTCCTTCAGGTCCCACAAATTCTTTGGTTTTTCTGCATTTTTGTGTATTTGAACCCTTTCCAACAATGACTGTATGATTCTGAGATCCATCTTTTCACACTGAGGACAACTGAGGGACTCACATGCAACTGTTACAAAAGGTTTAAACACTCACTGATGCTCCAGAAGGAAACATGATGCATTAAAAGCCAAAATAATGTGTGTACATGTTTCTTATTTTGCCTAAATATCATATTTTTCATTTAGTACTGCCCTTCAGAAGCTACAGAAGATACTTACATGTTTCCCAGAAGACAAAATAAGTTAAATCTACTCTAATCTTAATTAGCAAATTTAAAAAAAGTTTTCACAACCCAGCTTTTGTCATTCATTGTGTTTCCTTCTGAAGAATCAGTGACCATTTGAAACTTCTCTAATAGTTGCATATGAGTCCCTTAGTTGTCCTCAGTGTGAAAAGATGGATCTCAAAATCATAGTCATTATTGAAAAGGGTTCAAATACACAAACATGCTGGAAAACCACAGCACAGGACCTGAAGAATTTTTCTGAAGAACAGCAGGCAGTTTATCTCATGAACATCTATCACTAAACAAACAAAAACAGCTGTGGGTCATTCAGGTAACAACACAGTATTAAGAATCAAGGGAATGTAAACTTTTGAACAGGGACATTTTTATAAATTCAACTATTATTTTCTCTTGTGGATTATATGTAAACATCTTTTATGTGAAATATCTTACTAAATATAGTACTAAATAAAAAAATAACATGCATTTTTGAACCCTCTTATTTTAAAATACTAACATCTTGTTATAATTTTGTTTAATGTCTCAGAAAACAAGACTTCATATCATCATTTTGCATCTGAATTCAATCTAAGAATGTTTCAAATTTGAATTTGAAACATGCCAAAATAAACTGAGGAAGACATTAACTTCATCAGTTTAAGACATTTGCACAAGACAACTGATGTGTCCTAAATCTGCAAAAATCACAGTGAATGTGACATTTTCAGTCTTTCTTCTGCACCTTGGATAGTGTCGTCCTTCTGTACTTCAGTTTCATTATCATCATTCAGGCAGTAAACCGTTTCCCTTTTGACGTCGTCTTTCTGGTGACTCTGAGCATCTACTATGGCCCAGGACTTCTTCACCTTCTCCTCCGTCACCTTACGAGAACCAACTAAATATTAGACAAGATTACAGCACATTTCGATCACAATCTATCAGGAACTCACAGCTTTGTATCCAACAATGCGTATGGTCAGAGAGCTTCCGATGGTCAGCTGACAGGGCCAAGCCATCGGCCTCCTGTCAATGCGCTTGAAGATGGACAGCTTCTCCAGAGCATCACTGCAACAAACATCAACACACTCACTTCAAGACCAGTGTACTTCCACGACTTCATCAGAATTTTTATTTGTACTGTATATTAGATATTCATTTTTTGAGTTAATAGATTTTTATCATAGTACAAAGATATATTAATATTTTACTATTTAAAATGTTTTCTAGTTGAATATATTTTAAAATGTAATTTATTCCTGTGATCAAATCTACATTTTCAGCATCATTACTCCAGTCTTCAGTGTCACATGATCCTTCAGAAATCATTCTAATATGCTGATTTGCTGTTCAAGAAACATTTATTATTATTTTTATTATTATCAATGTTTAAAACTGTTGAGTACATTATTTCAGAATTGTTTGGAGAATAAAAAGATCAGCATTTATCTGAAATTAAAAGTTTTTTGTAACAGTTATTTTTTTTTGGAAGAAATTATAGAAATGAATACTTTTATTTAGCAAGGATGCTTTAAAATGATCAAAACTGATAATAAAGATATTTATAATGTTACAAAAGATTTCTATTTCAGATAAATGCTGTTCTACTGAACTTTCTATTCATTAAAGAAACCTGAAAAAAAATTATACTCTGCTGATTCAACAAAATAATAATACAGGTTTTTTTTTGAGCAGCAAATCAGAGTATTAGAATTATTTGCTGTACTTAGCATCCAATAAATGCAGACTTGGTGAGCAGATTAGACTTTTGTTTTTACAAAATATTTTATTTATATACTTACAAATATTATATAAATATATTAAAATAACATTTTTATTTTATACATTTTCATTTATATTTAATTTAAAAAATACTTTTTTTATTTATATAATTATAAAATGGATTTTATTTTATATATATATATATACACACACACACACACAATTTGATTTGGTTTGGACATTTGATTTGGACTATCATAAATAACACAAGAGAAAGGGGGGAAAAGGAAAAAAAAAATTCCACTGAAGAATACCTTCATTTCTAATTTATATATTTATATTTATATATATATTTTTTTTTACATTTTTGCTCTGAAATGTAAAAAACTAATCAATAATTTACATTTTTTTTTAAAAATAGTTTAAACAGTTTCAACTAAATACAATACGTTATTTTGGCCCACGCCCCGCAAATCAAGTTATCTTCTTAAAAAGTATGTCTGACATAGATGAACAAATAGTGCTCTAACTATATTTTCCTCTTACTGATATGAATTTATACCTAAACGTGTACACCTCATCCAGGCCTTCCTCCTCCTCTAGGCTGGTCATGATTTGTTTGACCATCTCCAGACCTTGTGTCTGCTGTCTGCTCAAGCCTTTTCCTGGACGGCCAGGAGCCTCTGATGGTCCCGCTCCATCCCCTCTGCCATCCGCTCTGTCCTCATCATCCACAGGGAACGGCAAACTGAACACATCAAACAAAACACAGATCAGTACGTCCAGAGTTGGACACAGTACAAACAATAAAAACTGTTTAGTGAAGAATTAGGCTCACGCAACCAGAAATTTGACTATCAAACTATCAAATATTGTCCTATCCTAACAAACCATACATCAATGGAAAGCTTATTTATTCAGGTAAGACATTTTTTGTGGTTATTTGTGCATGTTTCTTACAAGAACTGCAGGGTGATACCAGCTTTCTTCAAGCTGTTAATGATAATGTCCAGTTGGTCTGAAGAGGTCTGGATATTCAGATCTGTCAGCAGGACAATGTTCAGACGTTCAAACTTCTTCCCCCTAAGAAATACAATAAAGAGTGTGACAGCAACATAGAAACTTTTCAATTGCATTTTAATAAGTAAAAAAACATGCAACAAAAGATCTCACATGGTCTCATCCTGCAAAAGGTCCATGCAAACAACCAGAGCATCAAGCCCTGATTAATCAGTTAAGGACTTTTCATAGTAGCATTAACATGTAACATAAACAAAAAAGATAATATTGTTAAATTAGATCAGAGATTCACAAACATTTCTGTCAGCTGAACACCTTTGACGTGAATTATTTACTTATAGACAATATTTCAATAATTTTCACATGAAAATAAACACAGTCACATATTCACAGTTCAGATGTAGGTTAATTATCACATGGCAAGCAGTTAAACAAATGAAATATTTCTTATAAAATATATAAATAAAACAATCTTGTTTAAAATAATGTATTTATTTTCATTTGATATGTAATTTTATAGTTTTAATGAGTTTTACTAACACTTACAGGAATAGTTTGTGGCTTCATTGGGAACATATCTGGAAAAATTTTGAATTGTTCACCAATCAATCCTCTGCAGTGAATAAGCGCCATCAGAATAAGAGCTGATAAAAACATCACAACGATCCACAAGTAATCCACACCACTCCAGTCCGTCAATTAACATCTTGTGAAGCCAAAAGCTGCGTGTTTGTAAGAAACAAATCCATCTTTAAGACGTTTTTAACTTTAAACCATCACTTCTGGCTAAAACATGAGATCATAATCCATAATAATGCTTAATTTAGTGAAACTTTGTCCTCTCAAAACAAAATCCACCCACATATTTGTTGTTTTAGATTGATTTGGCTTGTAAATGGTACATGATTTGTGCATTTGTCTCTCCTAAATCAGATGAGATGACCTTTTCACCGGAGAAAACAATATTATGGATTAAAATGGATGATATTTTAGCTGGAAGCAATGGTTTAAAAAATGTCTTAGTAATACATTTATTACAAACACACAACTTTTCACTTCACTAGAGTCATGTGGATGTCATATTGTGATGTTTTTATCAGCTCATTCTGACGGCACCCATTCACTCCAGATGTTCCATTGGAGAGCAAGTGATGAAATACTATATTTCTCCAAATCTGATGAAGAAACAAACTCATCTACACCTGGATGGCCTAGGCTAGGGGTTAGTAAATCACCTCATGAGATCTATAACTTCTTGTTGTCCTTTATCAACATTTGTAAGGTAACAGGAAGGATACAGTCCGCTTGCTGACCACCAGGTTGCACTTCGCTCTCAATCTCGCTAAGCAGCTCAAAATCAGCCATCATGAGGTGGCGGTGAACCGTGATGTTCTCATATTGTCCGTCTTTGGCCAGTTTGTTCTTAGTGCCGTCAGTACCAAACAGCACCAGACCCACCTCATCCTTATTCTCAGCAAACACCTGAAACATAGATAAATTCGTCAATCAAGCTCTTGCTGCAGTAGCAAACAGATATTATAAATAAATGGAGAAAAACTACAAACCTGCCGCTGGACAAACTTCTGGATGACTTTTTTGGCCTGTTCGAAGGGTGGTTCCTGGCCAGGCTCAGAGTTGCTCATGGAGAAACCCACATCCATGCACAGCACCAACGCTGACTGCAGAAAGGCAATAAAAACAAAGACAGATGAAGATCTACTACTAGTGAAAAGTTTTTAAACAGTTAGATTTTTAATGTTTTTAAAGAAGTCTCTTCTGCTCACCAGGCCTGTATTTATTTGATACAAAGTACAGCAAAAATAGTAACATTGTGAAATATTTGTACTATTTAATATAACTGCTTTCTATTTGAATACATTTTAAAAATGTAATTTATTCCTGTGATTTCAAAGCTGAATATTTAGCATCATTACACCAGTCACATGCCCTTTCACGACATTTCTCATTACATTTTTCAGTGAACAACAAATCTGAGCCATCCACTTTTATTATCTCTATTCTCTTTCTGTATGTCAGCGATTGAATTATTCAGTGTAAAAACCTGTTTATTTTTTACCACGGAGAAAACATCTGAGATCAAGTTGAATATGCAGTGACACTTGAATATAATTTAATAACTCCGGTATGACACTTTTTCCTTACATTTACAGCAAAAGCGAGTGAAACTTTCTATAGTGTGTAAATATGGACATAAATCCAACCAAAAAGTAATTATATCCTATGAATTATAAGTTGTATGAAAACAACCACGCATCCTAGATTAAGAATAACGATACGAGTTTATGATTATTAATTATTATCAACTAATAATGACTGAATTACCTTCGCTGCTCGCGCCATCTCTGCTGGTTTCCGTCTGTTATGGTTCCGGGTGAGTAAATGAGCGGATTATACAAGGTTCCGCCATAGACAGCGAACAACACGATTTTAAAAAACAATAAAACTGTGTTACCCTATGCCATGACACTTGATAAACGATTTAACATAATTTAAACACCGTTTAAATAAGTTTTCAAGATTTCAAGTAAACGTAAAAGGCGTCGCGATTTGCCTCAACCTGTAAAAGTGAGGCACTCGAGGATTATGCAAAATGCGTAAAAATTTGTAAACATTGTAGATAATTAACACTGCAGATATCTGTAAAAAGACATAAAGACATATACATACGCAAACATATACATGTACAAACTAAAAACAACTTAAACTTAACCATCTTTATTCAACACTTATTGTCTGTTTTATCATAAGACTAACATATAACTATTTTGCTTTAAAACATTCAAAATTTAAAATGTAGAAAACTGTAAATACCCAAGATACACACTGGGTGTCAAATGTTTCGAATAATTAAGATGTTTTTGAATGTTTCATTTGCTCACCAAAACAGCATTTATTCGATAAAAATACAGTGAGACATTGATACTGTACAATTTTATTACAATTTAAACTAATTCAAAATTATTCAGTAATAATAATTAAGTGTTTAATAATAACTGAGCTCTAATTAGTTATGATGCTGAAACTTCAGCTTTGATAACAGCAATAAATTACATTTTAAAATCTTAATTTTTTTAAAAAAATCTTAAAAATTCTTAAAAGAGAAACCATTTATTTAAATTGTGATAATGTGTCACAATAATACAATTTTTACTGTATTCCTGATCAAATAAATACAGCCTTGGTGAGCAAGAGACTCCTTTCAGAAATATGAAAAATCTTAATTATTCTAAACTTTTGACCCCCAGTGTATATAAATACCCTGAGAACTCCTTCAACAACACAATAGAATAATTAGACTTTATGTGAAATATTTTGGCTCCTGAGCAGTCACTGAGAGTCTGAACTGCATATAAGTGTTTTAACTTCATTTAGTGACCTAACTTTATGTGAAAAAAAAATCTAATTAGTTTCATTGGGAGCTGTTTAAACAAACTGCAGTGACAAAACATTCACACATCCAAGCTCAACAAGTGATATCCACACAGTTGTGGTCTTGAAGTAAAATCCTGAGTCCTCTTAATCTGAGACCAAGACAAGACAGAGTCCAAATGCAGTTGAGACTGAGACAAAAACAAGACCATCAAAAAATTGCCTTAAGAGACCAAGAGCGGTCTCAAGTACTACAATACTACAATGTACACTACCAGTCGAAAGTTATTGAACAGTAAGATTTTTAATGTTTTTTAAGTCTCTTCTGCTCACCAAGCCTGCATTTATTTGATCCATAGTACAGCAAAAGCAGTAAAATTTAGAATTTTAAAATAAAATTTATTCCTGTGATTTCAAAGCTGAATTTTTAGCATCATTACTCCAGTCACCCTTTAGAAATCATTCTAATATTCTGATTTGCTGCTAAAAAATACTGATAATAATAGTGACACTGAAGATTAGATGCTAAAAAATTAATTTTTGATCACTAGAATTAATTTTAAAATATATTCAAATAAAAGCAGTAATTTTAAATAGTAAAACTATTTCACAATATTACTGCTTTTGCTGTATTTTGGATCAAATAAATGCAGGCTCGATGAGCAGAAAACTTTTGACTGGTAGTGTAGGTCAAACGTGTTTGTAGAAAGTCATATATCCTGTCATAACATGATCATGACAGCCTCTGCAGGGCAAATGACATAGATGGATAGACATGCATGTATTCAAATTAGATGTGGCTGTTGTGCGTGACTTTATGAAGACAAAAACAAAAACTGAACAAATATATCTGTTCTAGGAGAGATCATGATTCATCAAAGCATGTTATTTTAAGTTTAAAACAAATTAATGTCACATATTTTGAAAAAATAAAAGGTAAGTTTATATCCTTGTTGTGAGGTAAAAACAAACATAAAACTATATATTTTAATGCATGAGAGTGCATTAAGAAAAAAGCAAAAGGAAAAACATATTTTTAACATATTTTTCCTACAATACTCTTTCTTTTCAGCCAATTAATTAAAGTCATCTGCAAAATTCCTACATTATAAAGTCTGGAAAGGGTGTTCAACACATGTCTTGATTTTATAAATCACAACAGACACAAGAAAAACAGAAAATGGTAATACAGGAATAGAAATTTTATTGTCTCTTTTGAGCATCACTGCACAATAAAAACTGTTAAGTCAAATGATTAAATCAGAGAAAAAAAGAAAACCACTGATGAAAAACTACTAACCAAATGTTAGAAGAAACCTACATTTTTCATAATGCATTTGATATGCAGTGATTACAAAATACCCAAGACAATCTTTGCACTGGATATGAATATAATATTTGGAATACTTGTCTGCCCCCGTATTCAGACATAAACACAAACACACTCACAACATTCTGCACATCATTTGCCCCTTTTGTGTTTGTTTATTAAATTCTCTCTAGGGTTTGTCATAAATAAAACTGCTCAGAGAATATATAGGGCTTCTCCCAATCTCACAAAGAATCTCACAGCTTATTTGCATATATTTATATATGGCTTAATTTTACAGGGTTATGAAAAGCCTGTGCTCTTCCCTGAACCCACCTGATTTACAGACAAACATTTTTAAGGAAAATAAAACATGCAAACTGTTAAAATAAATATAATAAAAGAATAAATATTTGAAATACACTTAAGTAGAATGTCTGCCATACAACATTAAAAAATGCTGTTGTTGGTGAGCAAAACACTAAATTAAAGTTTGGCCCAGGATCCAAAAGTGCCAACAAACAATAGCAAAGAATAAATATTTAACATGTACGTCTTGTGAAAGAATGAATGTCTTATGATATGAAAACAGGAAACAGTTTCATAAAAAAAAAAAAAAAAAAAAACTTTCTTTGTAAGCAAGAGACTAAATACGTAAAACAAAATAAAAGTTTGGCGATAACACCACCCTGCATCATATCTGCTGAATGAAATCCAATACTTTAATCTTAGTGTGCTGATTCCTTGTATTATCCCTTACTTACAAAAACACTGCACAAAGAAATGATTTCCATCCTTCTCTGAGCCAAATTACAACTATTTGTGACCCTGGACCACAAAACCAGTCTTAAGTAGCATGGATATATTTGTAGCAATAGCCAGCAATACATTTTATGGGTCAAAATTATAAATTTTTCTTTTATGCCAAAAAGCATTAGGATATTAAAACAAAGATCACGTTCAATGAAGATATTTTGTAAATGTCCTACCGTAAATAAACCAAAACTTAATTTCTGATTAGTAATATGCATTGCTAAGAACTTATTTGGACAACTTTAAATGCAATTTTCTCAATATTTCGGTTTTTTTTTGCACTCTCAGATTATAGACTTTTCCAAATATTGTCCTATCCTAACAAACCATACAACAATCGATAGCTATTTATTCAGATTTCAGATGATGTATAAATCTCAATTTCAAAAAATGTACCCTTATGGCTGGTTTTGTGGTCCAGAGACAAATTTGTTCAATTCTAAGCCCATTTTCACATGTATGACATTATTTTACTCCTAATCCTGATTTCAAGGCTAGAATTATAGCCAGAGAGAAAGAAGAAATTTGAAACATGACCCAGATGTTTTCTGCTACATCTGTGAGTGTTTAACTACATCCGAACAGCCACAGAAACTTACAGATTTTGCAAAATTCTACAGTATTTGAGCATCATTTCCATTTACTCAGCAATGGATCCTCTGCAGTAAATGGGTGCCATCAGAATGAGAGTCCAAACAGTTGATAAAAACATCACAATAATCCACAAGTAATCCACACCACTCCAGTCCATCAGTTAACGTCTTGTGAAGCCATCTTGCATGTTTGTAAACAACAAATATTTTTAACTTCCAGCGAAAATGAGTCCTCTATATATAATATTGCTTTCTCTAGTAAAAAACACCATCTGGACTCAACCAGGAGAGAAATTCGCACCGATAAAGCCAGCCAAAACAGTTCTAAACAAATATGTGGGTGGATTTTGATGTGAGAGACAACTGGAGAAACATTGTTATTATGGATTATGGACTCCGTAAGCGATGTTTTAAAGTTAAAACATCTTAAAGATGGACTTGTTTCTTACAAACATGCTGCTTTTGGCTTCTCAAGATGTTAACTGATGGACTGGAGTGGCGTGGATTACTTGAGGATTATTGTGATGTTTTTATCAGCTGTTTGGACTCTCATTCTGACGGCACCCATTCACTACAGAGGATCCGTTGGTGAGCAAGTGATGGAATGCTACATTTCTTTAAATCTGATGAAGAAACAAACTCATCTACATCTTGGATGGCCTAAGGGTGAGAACATTTGCAGTAAATTTCATTTCTGGGTGAAATATTACTTTAAAACTGAAACATTTGACTGATTCTATATTTGTAATAAGTGCATTAAAGCTGCTACATATATGTGACCCTGGAACACAAAACCAGTCATAAGTAGCATATGTATATTTGTAGCAATAGCCAAAAATATACAGTATGTATGGGTCAAAATTATCGATTTTTCTTTTACGCCAAAAATCATTAGGATATTAAGTAAAGATCATGTTTCATATTTTGTTTCCTGTTTCTCTCTCTCTCTCTTTGTTGCACCCTCAGATTCCAGATTTTTCCAAATTAGTCATATCCTAAAAAATCATACATCAATGGAAAGTTATTTATTCAAATTTTAGATCACGTATAAATCTCATTTTCAAAAAATTGACCCTTATGACTGTTTTTGTGGTCCAGGGACACATTTGTTCAATTCTAAGCCCATTTTCACATGTATGACATTATTTTACCTCTAATCCTTCAAAGCTAGAATTATAGCCAGAGAGAGAAGAAAATGCCCCGTAAATATCAAAACTAACTTCTGATTAGTAATATGCATTGCTAAGAACTTAATTTGGACAACTTTAAAGGTGATTTTCTCAATATTTAGATTTTTTGGCACCCTCAGATTCCAGATATTTAAATAGTTTTAGCTCTGACAAATATTTATTATAAACTTTTTATTTAGTTTTCAAAAAATTGACCTCTATGAGTCAAAAGTTTGGACACACCCTCTCATTTAATGTTTTTTAAAGAAGTTTCTTATGCTTATCAAGGCTGTTTTTGCTTGATCAAAAAATGTTACAGAAAAAAAAGGTAATATTGTGAAATATTATTACGATGTGAATCAATGTTTTTCTATATTAATATACATTAAAATGTAATTTATATTTGAAATTAAAGTTGAATTTCCAGAATCATTACTGCAGTCTTCAGTGTCACATGATCCTTCAAAAATCATTCTAATATGCTGATTTATTATCAGTTGCTGCTTAATTTTTTTTTTTTTTTGGAACCTGTGATACTTTTTTCAGGACTTTTTGATCAATAAAAGGTTAAAAAAGGAACAGCGTTTATTTAAAATAGAAAGGTTTTCTTACAATATAGCTTTTTATTCTTTCTTTTTTTAAAGAAAGTAATACTTTTATTCACCAAGGATGTGTTAAAATAATAAAAAGTTGCATAGATTTACATTGTTAGAAAAGATTTATATTTTGAATAAATGCTGTTCTTTTTAACTTGTTATTCATCAAAGAATCCTGGAAAAAGAATCACAGGTTGCAAAAAATATTTGTTTAACTGTTTCTAACATTGATAATTCTAATAATAAATCAGCATATTAGAATGATTTCTGAAGGATCACGTGACACTTAAGACTGGAGTAACAGCTGATGAAAATTCATCTTTGTATCACAGGAATAAATTATACTGTACAGTATATTCAAATAAAAACCATTATTTTATATTGTAATAACATTTTGCAATATTATTTTTTTTCTGTATTTTTGATCAAATAAATGCAGCCTTGATGAGCATAAGAGACTTCTTTAAAAAACATTAAATGAGAGGGTGAGTCCAAACATTTGACAGTGTGGTAAAATTGATATTGTTTGTTTTTGAACTCAGCACCATTAAATCAGCTAATACTAGGCCATTTTTACAAATCAGCAGTAGATGCAGGGCTGTGTAACCACTGGAGAAACTCTCAAATGACTTCTATTCACACCGAAGATGTTTGCAGCGACTTTCCCTGCAGACTCCCAGAAATGGTGTCCGAGTCCAGCAGCTCGACTACGCTGTACGGAGAACAGTCCTCCAATCCGAGCTTCCCACAAGCCCATCCGCAGAAACCCTTCTCCAGATCCCTGACCGACAGCCACCATTCGCTAAAGGCCCAGGACACTTGAACGACGGCCGAGTACAAGCCCAGCGACAGCGACAGAGCCACGATGAGCACGGGGTAGAAGATGATGAGGAACGGGCAGACCGTGATTTTATGGCAGAACGTCCGCTCTTCGTTGTACACCAGGAATATATTGTACCAAGTGAGAGTACCGTAGTAAAACGAGGTGATGAAGGACAGGACGAAGACGACGGGAGCGCAGGAGAGGCTCCACAGGACGACGTGGGGACCCTGAGAAAGCCCGAACCCGCACGAGCGGCTCGATCCCTCGCGAGCGTCGCATTCGGCGTCCAGACGCTCCTTTGACCTGGCCATCTCTTGCAGCTCTCTCTCTGTGAGCGTGACGTGAATGTCCACCATCTGACCTTTCTTTTTTCCACGCGTAATGGTCCCTGTGAGCGTCACGTAGCGGCTGTCTGGAGGCGCGGCCCAACCTAATGAGGTCAAGACATTTCATTTAGAATGAGACAGAATCCAGAATGCCGTGTGTGTGTGTGTGTTTAATGCATTTCTCGTATTAGGAAAAAGACAAGTAATATTTGTGACCCTGGACCACAAAAACAGTCATTTTTTAAATGGAAAATAGAAAATAAATAAGCTTTCCATTGATGTATGGTTCGTTAGGATAGGATAATATTTCGAGATATGGCTTAATTTGAAAATCTGGAATCTGAGGGTGCAAAAAAAAAATCTAAATATTGAGAAAATTGTCTTTAAGTTGTCCAAATGTTCTTAGCAATGCATATTACTAATCAAAAATTAGGTTTTGATATATTTACAATTGGAAATTTACTAAATATCTTCATGGAGCATGATCTTTACTTATTTACCTAATGATTTTTGCCATAAAACAAACAAACAAAAAAAAATTGATAATTTGGACCCATACAATGTATTTTTGGCTATTGCTACAAATACACCCGTGCTACTTAAGACTGGTTTTGTGGTCCAGGGACACATTTAGTAATATTACTGACTGTTTGAACCGCCCTGACACTATCAGGTGAGAACAACATTTGAACTGAATTAGGCTGCATTATGACACCAACTGTACTGCAGTAAACTGAATTGAATCAAGATGGAACTAAACTGAGCTGATTAATGACATTAAGGTCATATACTTCATATACTATAATGTTTCATAATTTATGATTTTACTGTTATTTTTCGGTTTATTAATGTGAAGTGGGACTCGTATCATGAGGAATCACATTTTCTGAATTTTTTAAAAAAAAAAAAGAGTTCACAGTATTTGAAAGTAAAACTTTTATGCAAGTTTCACAACTTAAAGCTTCTTTCCCACTTACAATGAAATAGCATTTTGTCATTGTCCTATAAAAAACACATACCTCCACTTTTGATCATTTTGAATGTATTTTTTTTTTTACCATAGACCGAATCATTCACTAACAGAAGTGAAGTGATACAGGTCTATATACGTTACAGAAAGTGACTAATTATATTATTGCAACTGAAAACTGATTGTTTTGTTTTGTTTTTTAAGCTGAATAAATTTGATTTGTTAGAATAAGACAACATTTGGGCGAGATACAACTTAATTTGAAAATCTGGAATCTGAGGGTGCAAAAAAAAAACATTTAAAAATTTAAAATTGCCTTTAAATTTGTCCAAATGAAGTTCCTGGCAATGCAAATTAAGTTTTAATATATTTCTGGTAGGAAATTTAAAAATACCTTCATTTTTGATGTAAAAGAAAAATAGATAATTTTGACCTATACAATGTAGAAATAAAATTTTGTCACTGCCCGATTAAAAAACCCCACATTACTCCACTTTTGATCATTTTGACTTTTTGGACACTTTTAAACTCTTTTTTTTTTACCATACACAGAATAATTCTCTACCAGATGTGAAGTGATAGAGGTCTATATATGTTACAGAAAGTGACTAATTATATTATTTCCATTTCATTTTGTAACTGAAAATCTTTTTTAGCTGAACAAATAAGCTTCCCATTGATGTGTGATTTGTTAGAATAGGACAACATTTGGGCGAGATACAACTTAATTAAAAAAATCTGGAATCTGAGGGTGCAAAAAAAGAGAAAATTGCATTTAAATTTGTCCAAATAACGTTTCTGGCAATGCAAATTAAGTTTTGATATATTTTACGGTAAAATATCTTCCATTACATTTTTGGCGTAAAAGAAAAATCAATAATTTTGACCCATACAATGTAGAAATAGCATTTTGTCACTGTTCGATAAAAAACACATGCCTCCACTTTTGATCATTTTGACTTTTTGGACACTTTTACACCATTTTTCATTTTTTACCATACACAGAATCATTTACTAACAGATGTGAAAGGATAGAGGTCTATATATCTTACAGAAAGTGACTAGTTATATTATTTCCAATTCATTTTGTAACTGAACATTTTTTTTGTTTGTTTTTTTTAAGATACACATTTTTCATCAGACAACAATTTGAGCAATCATTTAACATTAGCATTAAAAAAAGAGGGTGGAAGTGGTGGCAAAAAATTAAAATATGTCTGCACAAAGAATCTGAATTTATTGTAAATTTATTGTAAAATGAATTTTATTGCGCTGATCAAAAATACATTTTCAGCATCTTTACTCCAGTCTTCAGTGTCACATAATCATTTAGAAATCATTCTAATATGCTGATTCTTTGATGAATAGAAAGTTAAAAAGAACAGCTTTTATTTGAAATAGAAATGTCTTTACTGTCACCTTTGATCAATTTAATGCATCCTTGCTCAATAAAACATTAAAAACATTTTAAAAATATACTGTTTGTTGATTTATTGTTTGGACTTATTTTTGTGAGCTTATGTAACTTACTATTATATTTTGTTTTAAAATACGCTTGTGGCTTATGCAACCAAATGCTTTTCTTTACTAGACTGCTTGAGATTGCATGCTTTACCTTCACTGCTGGGGTTGTTCAGAAATGTAGCTCCTTCTTCAGAGTTCCTCTCTCCACCTTCACTATCTCCTCCATGGTCTTCACCAGCGGCTCTGTCTGGATCAGAGCGGTAGACGATGATGGACTCCGGCCGGTGTTCTCGCTTTCTCCTCTTCCTTCGAGTGCTAGTGCCGCTGCTTCCTTCATCCACCTGTCCTTCAGAGACCTCTGATCTTATAGACTCTAGCTGAGGGCTCTCAGACCTGAGATGCTCCACCTGCTCCATGTTAGTGTCTCACAAGCTTTGGGAGGAGCTACAACTTCAGAGAGACTAGAGAAGGCTATTTACTCCATCCAAACACGATAAGCTTGTGGGAATGAGAGAGAAACATGATGCACAGTTGATATTTGGGATGCATTCACTTAAATAGAAAAATAAGGAAATTAAATTGTATATATATATATATATATATATATATATATACATACACACACACACACACACACACACACACACACACACACACACACATACTACCAGTCAAAAGTTTTCAACATAATAATAATAATAATAATAATAATAAATGTTTTTTGAGCAGCAAATCAGAATAATTGAATGATTTATGAAGGATTAGGTGAATGGAGTAATGATGCTAAAAATCTGACCTTAAAATCAGGACTAAATTACATTTTAAAATATTTTCAATTAGAAATCAGTTATTTTAAATAGTAAAAATATTTCCAAGTTTTACTGTTTTTGCTGTATTTTGGATTAAATTAATGTGGGGCTGGTGAACAGAAGAGACATTTAAAAACCTGAAAAATCTTTTGACTGGTAGTGTATATTGTTAACTGAAATAGAGCTAAAATAAAATTAGAAATATAAATATTAGTTGAAAAAACAAACATTAGAAATATTTTAGAATTCATCTGAAATTAAGAATTAATTATTAAAGTTAAAGTTGAAGTGTTAAAAGTACTAAAACTAAAATAGAAATCAATTAATATATTAATATAAATATTAAAAGCTGGCAAAAGCACATAAAAATTATTTTAATGATTATTAATGATTTTTAGGAATGAATTAGAACTAATTAGAAAATTAGGAATTATGTAGACAAGCTTAGGTTGAAGTACTGAAATTACTAAACTGTAATAATAATAAATTCAAGTTAAACAACAATATTTAAAAAAAAAAAAAAAAAAAGGCAAAAAAACATATATATATTAAACCTGAATAAAGATAAATGAAAGCTAAATAGAATATAAAAAAAACTGATAATTGAAATAAAGCTAATGTAAAATCAGAAATATAAATATTGGTTGGAAAACATAAACAAAAATTAATACATGAATATAAATATTAAAAACAAACAAAAATGAAAAGTTAGAAATGTTTAGGAAATTAGAAAATTGAGAATTATGTTACTTTACAAAAGTAAAATAATAATAATAATAATAATAAAAATAATAATAATGGAAAAGCACCCAAAATTAGAGATGTGGCAACTAACCGAAATTAAAGATAAGTTGAAGTTCTAAATATATTAAGACTGCATAAAAATAAAGTGAAGCTAAAATTTAAATGAAAACTAAAAACATTAAATATTAATAAATGCTACCAAAAAAAAAGTATCTAAAAATATTAAAACAACACTGACATGTACACTAGCTTTTGTGCAGCCAACAACACCCTTCCGTCCCTTCAGCTCTATTGTCAGAGAAACAAAGACATACAGCAGACACATGAGAAGTAGAGCAGCTAATCAAAACACTGTGTTTAAATACAACAGCATCTGAAACGTAAAAGCCTTCATCTGAACCCTTCTGAGATCAGTGTTTATTTTGAATCAGTGTTTGTGTAATGCTTGAGAGCCAGGCGGAGGCTGTTTTTCTCTCAGCTGATCCGCTCTGGGTTTCATCACACCCAAATGTAACAAGCGTCTTATTTACAACCACCAGAAGCTCCCGTCTTATTTATAATAATTGCATTCTTACCTACCAGATGCACATGCGTGAAAGAAACAGCTGTGGAAAAACTTGCGATGAAATGCTTAGCTGGGTCTGTCTGACGTCCAACGGCAGCCGCCGCCATGCAGATGCGCCTGGGCCACGATGAACGCAAGCCCCGCCCATTGAATCTGTAACGTCTGTCTCGTCCAATCAGATGGCGAAGCCCTTCCTCTAGCTAAAGCAGCTACTTTTTATTCTATTTATTTTTAAATAGCATTTTTGTGTATTTGTGTATATGTCTCTGCTTGTATAATATATATATAAAATATTTATTTTAATAAAATAAATACGTACTTATTAAAATAGTTAAGAAATAATTGAAATAAAAAATATACATACAAAATGCTGTAAACTACTTTTATTATTATCATCATCAACATTTTATTTTAAATCTCTCTCTCTCTCTCTCTCTCTCTCTCTCTCTCTCTCTCTCTCTGTGTGTGTGTGTGTGTGTGTGTGTGTGTGTGCTTATGAAACTAATTAGGAAAAAATAAATGAAATTGCTTTTATTGCTACTTTTATTATTATTATCATCATCATCAACATTTTATTCTAAATATTTTTTTTATTTAAAAATATCATTTTATATATATATATATATATATATATATATATATATATATATATATATAATATTGAATAAAATAAATGCGTACTTATTAAAATAATGAAGAAATATTTGAAATTAAAAATGTACATACAAAATGCTGTGAACTTTATTATTATTATCATCATCGTTTAAATATAATTTTTTTTGCGTATGTGTATGTCTCTGTCTGTATATATATATATATATATATATATATATATATATATATATACACTATATTAATAAAATAAATGTGTATTTAGTAAAAAAAATAATACATGCAAAAAAATTACATATAAAATGCTATATTTATTATATATTATTTGTTATATTATTTATTATGTCTATGGGATTAATATTACTGACTCAGCATGGTGAAATCGGATTAAATATTTATTCAGAAAACAACGACTTGTCTCATGACAGGCTAACCAAATACTTTATTTATTTAATTTTAACATTTTATTTAGCAAATTTCATATTTATTATTTACTTCATAAAAAATAAAAAATAAAAATATTCTGATAAATGATGATGTAACCGCGTATCGTCACTCGCCATCAGTCAGACAAAATCGCGCGTAACGGACGCCGTAACTGACTCATACGAACTCTGTTTAAAACACAATAAAACGCTCAAAATTCGCCTTTCAAATCCATATTTGTGTTATATATCATATTAAGACTGGAAAATAGATCTATTTACGTGATATCTGTGGTATTGTGTGTGTTTTATCCGGTTTTGAATGGAGGAGCAGACGGTAAATCAGCTGGACAACCTGCTGCTTCAGTTAGGTGATTGATAGCGCTTCATTTCATCATTTGTTTACATATTTTGATATGTTTAACTTGATATGTACTGTATACTGTAATATATTAACAGGTATAGAAACACGAGAACTTGCTCAGAAGAAGGATGACCTCAAACAGCAAATACAAAGTACGTTTTTGAAACATTGGAAATTTTACTCTAACTTACCAGTCAAAAGATTTGTAATGTTTGTTGTTGTTGTTTTTAAATAAGTCTCTTCTGCTCACCAAACCTTAATATATTTGATCCAAAGTACAGCAAAAACAGTAATATTTTGAAATATTTTTACTATTTAAATTGACTGCTATGTAAATGTATTTTAAAATGTAATTTATTCCTGTGATCAAAGCAAAATTTTCAGCATCATTACTCATCAGGATCCTTCAGAAATCGTTATAATATTCTGATTTACTGCTCAAAAAACAGATTTTTTTCTGATTTTTATTATCAATATTTAGAACAGTTGAGTCATTTTTTTCAGGATTCTCTGATGAACAGATCCAAAGATCAGCATTTATGTGAAATAGTATCATTTTTTATTTAGCAAGGATGCTTTACATTGATCAAAAGTGATGAAAAAGACATTTATAATGTTACAAAAGATTTCTATTTCCGATAAACGCTGTTCTTCTGAACTTTCTGTTCATCAAAGAAACCTGACAAAATTCTACTCAGCTGTTTTCAACATAATACTAAATGTTTTTTGAGGAGCAAATCAGAACATTATAATGATTTCTGAAGGATCGTGTGACTGGAGTAATGATGCTTAAAATTCAGCTTTGAAATCACAGGAATAAATTAGATTTTAAAATATATTCAAATAGAAAGAAGTTATTTTAAATAGTAAAAATATTACGAAATTGTTTTTGCTGTACTTTGGATCAAATAAATGCAGGCTTGGTGAGCAGAAGAGACTTTAAAAAATATTAGAAGTCTTACTGTACAAAAACATTTGACTGGTAGCGTACTTAAAAAACAGTTCTCCTAATTGAAGAATCACTCACATTTAAAAAACAAAAAAAAAGTCATAATTTGTTCTGTCTATTGTGTTTTTAGTTTCTGAGTCCAACATTCAGGAGAAGAAGGATTACATAAGCACAACTCACAATACCATCAACAAACTTAACGAGGAGATCCAGCAAAAACAAAACAATTTGAAGTTCATTAAAGAAAACACTAAAAAGTAAGGCAAACTGTGAGGTGGACGATGTTTTTTTTGTTTATAAATCTCAAGCGTAATGTAGTATTCTATACATATAAATGTTCTAATATCAGTCTCCAGCGAACAGGACAGCTGCTGCTTCAGTATGAAAAGACACTGGAAGCGGAGCTAGAGAAGAGACAGGACAGCTATAATCAAGACATGTAGGTCAAGACTGACGCACAACTGTCCTTTGGGCGGTGCAACTGGTGTGGCCTCACTTGGCCCCACACTTAAGTAGACTGTGTGCAACAGGTTTTTCAGCAATCATGTCATTTATAGGCCTTAGAAGTTCCCATATCAAATATAATACATTAGGCTTTATAGGATAAATATGCTTGGTCTGTGAAGGAGAATCTTCCAGGAGAGAATCGAGAGCTACAAGAATGTGTTTCAGCAGTATAGGGATCGATACTGCCAGAACTCACTGGCACAAAAACTGCTGAAGATTCAAGCCGAGAATGAGGAAATCGAGAGGAGAATCAGAGCAACGGAAGAACAAATATTGGAGAAAGAGAGAGAACTGATGACAGCACTGGGTAATTAAATTTTTTCTTTAATTTTGTTCCTAAAGTGAACTATTTTTGTTAATACAGATCTTGTTTTGATAGGTGAGGATGAGCCAGTCACTGATGCTGCTGACAGGTCTTTTATCTTCACAGCAGATTTGTTTTTGTCATGTTATTTGCATTCTTCTAATTCACATTCTTTCTGCTATGAAAATAGTAAGTGTCAAGACAATGATGCCCTACAAACTGAAAACAGTGAGTCGTTTGATGAAATAGACCCTCATCAAGACCCTATAATGCAGGTACTGTACTTCTGCTGTTCACTAAAGCTAAATCTACTTCTAGATTACTTCTATTGAAAAATGAAGATGCTGAGACAATTCTGTAACTTCTAGAGGCCTGAAAAATATGCAGATGAGCACATGGTTACTAAGGATCCTTCTGAGGAGAATAAGAATAAAACAGCAGAAGGTGAATCTCAAACTGACACATTTTGTCACGGCTTATGGACAGAGGCCGAAAGTGGGGAAGGTAAACACCAGCATATTAATATATTGAGAGTATCACAAAAATAAACCTCAATGAGCATATAAATCGACCAATCACAATTAGAGCTAAAGATCTTTGCCCGAACCCGACGGGACCCGACAAAACCCGACGGGTTCGGGGTTAAATTTCTGTCACTTTAGCTTGTGCTCCATCTTGCGCCGTAAATGAGCGGTCATGTGATGTATTTCGATTAACGCGAGAAAGACGTGAAATTGGATGAGGATGTGAAACGGAGGCTTGCCACTGGCGATTATGTTTTGGTTGCACCAGAAACTATGCATCCCTGCCAGTAGCAGCAGCGGTAAAAGGATGTTCAGTGCTGCTGGATGCACCATCAGTGAAGTTATCTACAGTGGATTAAATCATTTTCCTCCACAAAAACATGTAGCCTTAATGCGAAAGGGTTTTTCAAATTATAACGAAATATTATTTGAGTCTTAAATGCATAATGTAGACAGAGTATATAGGCTAATGTTGGCATTATCCTTTTATTAAATTACTGCTGCTATTTACCGTCGCGTTGAGGCTGGATTGTGGAGAGAAGTGGCAACGCAAATCCCGCGAAGCCTTTATCTTAATTTGGTTATTGCCAAATACCCGTCGTAATTTAGAGTTTATCTTAATTTAATTTGTTAAGAAAGACTCATTTTTATTTATTTATGAATAAATAAAAAGCTAGACTTATAGGCTAAGTGTATGTCTAGGCATATTTAGAGTGCTGAGATGTTACGATGTTACAGAGGATTCATTCTTTTTTTTCCCAACTTCCAAGTGGCCAATAGCCTACGTTATTCACGAAAAAAATATGTTAAACATGTATAAATGACTCATTCTTGGCAAAAGCTGTGTGCGTGTACACATTTGAATAATGTCGGGCTGTAAACGGGTTCGGGCTTTTAAAAAGCTGTCAATCAAAATATACTTGTCGGGCTCGGGCCGGGTCGGGCTTAACTTTTAAGGCCCGATTACAACTCTAATCACAATTATGTATTTCTTTCATTTTAGATCAAATGCAAGAAGGTGATGCGAATCAGTCAGAAGAGGTAAATGAACTGGTGCAGTTGAAACACAATAATTATCCATACAACTGGCTTTAAATGATTGAAATATACACTTCTTGTCAAAAGGATATTTTAATGTTTTTTTTTTTACAAAAATGTATTCCCGTGTTCAAAGGGAATCATTTGAATTAGATCTGAACTTTGGAGCTGGTTTGTGAATCATTTTGCCAATTAAATGAGTCCTGATCTGAAATTATGTTTCACGAATCATTATTCAGATCAGAACTTCACGGATTGTGAATCATTTTGCCAATTAAATGAGTCTTGATCTGAAATTATGTTTCACAAATCATTTGATTCAGATTGGAACTTTGGAGCACAGATTGCAAATGATTCAGATCGGGATTTAGGTGTGGGTTTGTGAATCATTTGATTCAGATTGGGACTTCAGTGTGGGTTTGTGAATGTTTTGATTCAGATCGGAACCTCAGAGCCTGAATTGCAAATCTTTTGATTCAGGGTTCAGGAATCATTTGATTCAGTTCGGGACTTTGGTGCGGGTTCTCTTGGACCAATCTACATTTTTCTGTAACTGAATTAAAAAAAATTATGACCAGTCTTAAAGAAAAAATTATCTGACTAACTTTTTAAGACTAGTCTAAACCTTTTATGCAACCAGCCCCAGGACTTAGGTGAGGGTTTGGTTGATCATTCGATTCAGATCGGGACTTCGGAACATGGCATGTGAATCATTTGACTTAGATCGGAATTTCGGAGCAGGTTTGGGAATCTTTTGGTTCATTTCGAAACCTCTGAGTGTGAATTGCAAATCTTTTCATTCAGACTTCAGTGTTTGTAAAATATTTTATTTAGATCAGGACTTAGGTGCGGGTTTGCGAATCATTTGAATTAGATCAGAACTTTGAAGCAGGTTTGTGAATCTTTTGGTTCAGATTGGGACTTCAGAGCGTGCACTGTGCACCAGAGTAGGTTCGCAAATCATTTGATTTAGATTGGGACTTTGGTGCGGGTTCACAAATCATTTGATTCAGTTCGAGATTTGGAGTGGGCTGTACTAAGAAAACCACTAAGAAAATGAACTGTGGTTTTACTATAAAAAAAGTGTAGTAAACATGTTTTTCGTATCACCACAGTTTTACTACAAATACCATGGTTAAACTATGGTTAGTGTAGCAAAACCATGGTTAATTTGTGATTACCATGGTTTAAGTATAGTAGTATGTTATTTTTTTAGTAAATAGTAAGTTTTTTTTGTCAACTTAAAATATCTGTTTAAATGAATGCAGGAGAATATGAATGTTTCATGTGCTTCTGAGCTCATGGTGGAAATATCAGAGGAGGAGGAGGAGGATCATTTGGAGGCAACCACAGCAGATGCTCAGGAGGACACAGCGAGCGAAGGTGGCATCTGTCGTCCTCCATCACCGGCTATTTTAAAAGCCATGCCAACCACCCCCACCTTCTCTCTAAAGTACGACTCATTCATCAGTGTTTATGATAAAGCATACACTTATGTAGCTCTATATGTTGCAAACGGTCACTTGCATTAGAAACTTGCTTGATCTGTTAACAGCAACAGTCCTGGTTCCTCACCTGGACGACAGGAGATCTTAGACACAAAGTCACCCGCTTTTGTCTTCTCTGTGAATTCTGGTCCAAGCACACCTGCGTTCTCTAAGCTGGGCTGTGATTTTGGAGCAGAAGAGGTGAGTTCAGAAGCTGAAAGACTGATATATGCATTGTTTCATCAATGAGATTTTTATCATCATCTCTGCATATGTTTTGTGTGTTTATGTCATAGGCATCTCCATTTACCTTCACAAGCTCCTATTTCAGTGACAAGGTATTTCCAGAGGAACATGATAGATGTTTGTGCTTAATGGCTGAATGTTTTAGATGTCTGAAAGCTGATTTTGTGTTTCTGGTAACAGAAGTCACCAGGATCGGCACCCAAATTCTCAGGTGAAGTATAACTCATGAGTAATATCTATTATCTCACATCAAAACATGTTAAGAAAATGGTCACACTCTTAGAAAAAATTTACTTAAGATGTCACAGGTGCAGTGCCTTTTCAAAAGGTTACACCTTTGTACCTAAATGCTCTATATTGGAACCTTAAAGGTACCTATCTGTACCTAAAGCGTACATAATAGTATCTAAAAGGTACATAGTATACTTTTAAAAAGGTACCACAGCTAACAAAGGTGAGAGCTTTTGTACCTTTTATTATATATACTGTATATAGCTAAAGTCAAAAGTTTACATACACCTTGCAGAATCTGCAAAATGTGAATTATTTTACCAAAATATCATACAAAGGGATATTACAAAATACATGTTATTTTTTATTTAGTACTGACCTGAATAAGATTATTTCACATAAAAGATGTTTACATATAGTTCACAAGAGAAAATAATAGTTGAATTTATAAAAATGACCCCGTTCAAAAGTTTACATATGCTTGATTCTTAATACTGTGTTACCTGAATGTACAGCTGTTTTTTTGTTTTTGTTTAGTGATAGTTGTTCATGAGTCCGTTGTTTGTCAACAGTTAAACTGCTCGCTGTTTAATAGCAAATGTTTTTCAGCATTTTTGTGTATTTGAACCCTTTCCAACAATGACTATGATTCTGAGATCCATCTTTTCACACTGAAGACAACTGAGGGACTCTTATGCAACTGTTACAGAAGGTTTAAATGCTCACTGATGCTTCAGAAGGAAATACAATGCATTAAGAGCGGAGGGTGAAAACATTTGAAGAGAATGAAGATCTGTACATTTTTCTTATTTTGCTTATATATAATTTTTTTTTTATTCAGTACTGCCCTTCAGAAGCTACATAAGATACTTACATGTTTCCCAGAAGACAAAATAAGTTACATTTACCCTGATCTTCAAATTCAGAAAGTTTTTACCCCTGGCTCTTATACATTGTTTTTCCTTTTGGAACATCAGTCAGCATTTGAACTTTTTGTAACCGTTGCATATGAGTCCCTCAGTTGTCCTCAGTGTGAAAAGATGGACCTCAAAATCATACAGTTGAACAGGGTTCAAATACACAAAAATGCTGAAAAACCAAAGAATTTGTGGGATCAGAAGGATTTTTCTGAAGAACAGCAGGCAGTTGAACTGTTCAGGACAAACAAGGGACTCATGAACAACTATCACTAAACAAAAAACACAGCTGTGGATCATTCAGGTAACAACACAGTATTAAGAATCAAGCGTATGTAAACTTTTGAACGGGGTAATTTTCATAAATTCAACTATTATTTTCTCTTGTGGAAATATCTTATTCAGGTCAGTACTAAATAAAAAATAACATGCAGTTTGTATGATCCCTCTTATTTTGGTGAAATAATTAGTATTTTGCAGATTCTGCAAGATTTATGTCAACTTTTGAACTCAACTGTATATATTTGACATAAACCAGATTAAACCTATTTATATGCACGTTTGCAACCATTAATACAGTTTGTTTCTCTGCAAGGTTTCCTGTTCGATGAAGCCGAGAATCGTCAAGAAGAGTTTTCCTTCTCATTTGGGACGGAGAGCCCTCAGCAGAACTCTTCCACACAGGACACGGCAGGATCTGCAGATTCATTTCCATTTTCATTCAGCTTTGGCAAAATGTAACTTCATTAACATACATGTTCATTAGAAATGAGTTAAAAAAAACAGTTAGTCTGTTGAAGTTCCATTCTATACTGTAGATTTCATATTAGTTTGTGTTTTGTTCAGCATATGATTCAGAATATCTTAATTACAGAGGCCATTTAAAATAAAATGCATGCATTATATTTTATATAAATATAAACTTGAATGTTAGTTTCATGCATGTTCTTCTTATTAAATGCATTTGCTGCATAGTAACTGAAAACAACAATGCTGACATTAATCTTTCAAAAAGTCGTTCTATTTGTTTTCCTGCTACTTACAACACAGAGAAGTATTTTTAAATATATTCTTTTATTATATATTGTAATATATGTATATTTTTTTAATGACAGGACAGTCTTTTTAATATGACATTTAGCTGCATCATTACATTCATTTTACATTGAATTTTTTATGGCTTACATTATTAGACAGAAACACTACTGTAAGTGAATAACCTACTGCACATTTAGAGTTCAGTAGATGTCAGCAAAACAACAATCTCAGAGTTGTTGACAGTAATACAATGTAAAACGGTCCATATGCAACACTGTTAAACATGTACATTTAAAATGCTCTGAGGTAAAAAAATCAGAAAAGTTGAATTAGCACAGCCACTGTTTTAATGCTGTATTTTAATAACTAGCCTGAACAGCTAGTTAGCCAATCTATAATATGTTTTACTTTTCACATTCATGTTAGACCAATCTATGTCAGTCTTGAAGAAAATAATCAGTCTAAGCAGTTTATGCAACCGGCCATACCTCACCACAAAAGCAGAAAAAAAATGAAGTTATAATTATTGCATTGTGACACTAATGGCTTCCATATAATCTGGAGTATTAAATACTGGAGATGTAAAACATGCTGCACTAGAATATTATCTATTGCTTTACATTAATCACACTGCATAGGCACACAATATAACAGTCACATTACTGAAGCTCACAACCACAAAATACATGTTTAAGCATTTCACAAAGCACCAGGTTCATAATCTCCACCTGTATCTGCTTGTGACGTGCTTCATCACGGTTCATCAAACCATTCCCCTCAAAGATTTGACAGAGTACAACAATAAATTCTGTAGGAACTTTTGAGATGTTGAATGATCTACTAACAGCAGCAGTTTTAGTATAAAGTATAACACAGTGTTTTCACTGGAAGTGACTGGTGTTGCTTCGCAGCATGAAAGAAAATGTACTTTGCATTAGTTGTTTTGGAAGAGCAAAATTATTTTGCATGCTGACATTGCTACAGTTGCGTACACATTCGCAGCTAAAAGTTTAGAATTTATTCCTTTATTTTTCTGCATTTATTTGATTAAAAATTCAGTAGAATTCTGAAATATTATTACAGTTTAAAACAACTGTTTTCTATAAGATTATATGTTAAAATATGATTTATTTCTGTGATCAAAGCTGAATTTTTAGCATTGTTACTCCAGTCTTCAGTGTCACATGATCATTCAGAAATCATTCTAATATGTTGATTTGCTGCTCAACAAACATTTCTGATTATTATTAGTGTTGAAAAAATAGTGCAGCTTCATATTTTATGAAAACCATGATGCACTATCAAAAGTTTGGTGTAAGTATATTAAAAAAAGAAGAAATTGACACTTTTATTCAGCAAGGATGCATTCAATTTATCATAAAGAATCCTGAAAAACATTTGTTTCCACAAAAATAACTTTGTAACATTGATAATAATCAGAAATGTTTCTTGATCAGCATACTAAATTGATTTCTGAAAGATCATGTGATGCTGAGAACTGGAGTAATGATGCTGAAAACTCAGCTTTGATCACAGAAATGAATTCGCATAGAAAACAGTTATTTTAAATTATATTAATACTTCACTATTTTTACAGTTTTTCATCAAATGAATGCAGCCTTTGGTGAGCAGAACTCAAAAATATTTATAATTCTTAATAAATTCAAACTTTTGGCCCCCAGTATATATATACGGCTCCAAACGTTTAATTCAAATTAATTAATTCGTAATTTTTTTTAGACCAGAAGCATCATTAGTTGGATTTGATGACCTAGTCCAAATACATAAGTAAAACCAACAGCGATTAATTCACACATATAATATTCGTAAACATAATTATGTCAGCTTACAAGGAAACAGTACAGTATTGATTATAACGGGAGTGATCTAGTATTGACACTGCATGAGTCCAGTGTAAACATGGTGCAAATACAGGCCTCTAATATAGGTTTAGGCACAAATCTGGAGTCTCAGCCTCCTTTACTCACTAAAGGATCAGGCGTTTACCCGTTTTAACGGAGATGTGGCAGTTTGGTGTGTCTGCTGATAGGATGGCACTGGCGGTGTGTGGTTTTAAAGCCCGGTGTCTATGCTGAGAGAGCGGCGGGTCACGTGTTCGATCTCTCCCGTCACGTACTCGTTGAAGGGCGTCTGGTATTTGGCCAACATCTTCAGCATGAGACGCAGATTCAGCCACCACTGCGTCTTGGGCATCCGGTGTCTGCAGGGTGAGAGGAATGCTTTACTGATACTATTTTGTCCTGTCATTATGTATGAGTACAGTATGTTATGATGGAGCCTGTTATTACTGCTTGGAAAATGCCTTGAGAACTAGAAAAGCATTATAGAAAGTGTTATAATTTGTGGTAGTAGCAACTTGATTGAATTGCAAGACACTTATCCAAACAGCTTTTTCTTCATCTCATGAGAATGTGCATCATTTTTAAGCACAAAAAAAGTAAAGTAATATTAATTTCCATGGTTATTATGGCTACCTTGAGCTAAAACCATATATATTTTTATGAGAAATAATTAAACATGAACTTGTAATGCAAATAAAAATAACTAATTAAAAGATGCTATATAGACTTTTTAAAAAAAGAATATAAATTACAAAAACATACAACACAATTACTAAAACTTTAACTAAAAATAAAGTAAAAGCAGAAAATATAACAAAAATCTGAAAAATCTAATTATACTTATTAATAAAAACTATAATAGTATACAAGTAATACTTAAATAACACTGTTTTAATGAGGAAAAAATATTTAAAGTTGTTTATCTTTGCTTAAAATAAAAAATAGATTCACATTCTTGTTCTTGGGTCACAATATTTTGAATTTCAAATGAAAAAAACGTGCAACTGTTTATCTTACAATTCTGACTTTTTCATGCATTTTCAGAACTGTGAGATATAAACTCTTACTCTTATATAAACTCTATTATGAGATAAAAGTAAGAAAAGAATTTGAGACAAAAAACAATTATGAGAAGTAAACTCATTGAATTGAATTGAAGAAACAATGTCAGAATTATGAGATAAAAAGTCACAATTACCTTTTATTATTGAGTTAATATTTTAAGTCAAGTATATCTTTGCTTAAAATCAATAAATATAATAAATAAAAAACAATAAATACTCTCTCTCTCTCTCTCTCTCTCTCTCTATATATATATATATATAAAAGAATTAAAAATTACAAAAGCATACAATTAAAATTTAAACTAAATTTAAAATGCAGAAAATATAAAAATACAATTATATAACAGTATATATATATATATATATATATATATATATATACATACATAACAGTATACACAAAATATAACAGTATATAAATTATACTAAAATAATTATTTAAATATCTTTGCTTAGTTCTACCATTATGATATTATGGCTGATATTAACTGATTGTGGAAGTATGCACAGTGAAAAAAAATCTAAATTTGCACAATGTACAGTTACTGTTTACATCATATAGTTTTGTATATTTTGCTTTATATATTCTTTTTTGTCTACTATATTTTATGTTTTACATTATATTCCTTGATATGTTTTATTATATTATATTTCTTATGTGTTGCACTGTGAGGAACCACTGAAAAACATTTCACTAAATCACACATATGTAATATTTATGTGACAAATAAAGAGTCTTGTGTCAGAATCACTTACTTAAAGTCCGTAAGATCCTTCAGCTCAGTGACAGGACTGAAGGTCAAAACCTTCCTATACAGGCCGACCACGCAGGCCGTGTCCGGGGTGTTCGCAAACACACGACCTGACAAACACAAAAACACACATTGGGTACAGGTTCTATAGTTCTGTCTGAACTGCTGCTGCTCAAATACAGGGAATGTAATCTGGATAACAGACGTACAGATGTTTCATAGAGTTTTATGCATGCAAATGTCCTCTCACCTTGTCTAAAACTGTCAGTCATTTTCTCTGTCAGCCACTGCACGGCTCGAACACCCAGTTTAGTGCCATAGTTTCTGTCAAAAGGTGTTGGTACTCCACCCTATTGACATCAGAAAAAAACCCATTCAGATCATGCTTTTCTATTTCTTTCAGAGTGAAATCCCAATGTTGTTCTCTCCTAAATCTTTTAATAATGCACCATAATTGCACTTTAAGTGATTTTACACTATTATAGTCAATGCTTGCTTAGAAATCAAACTCAAGCTGAAACTTTGATTAATGCATTTGATGCAGTTTTTTTAATAGTTTTTTTTGCAAGAAATAGAATACAGTGCTTGAAAGTTTGTGAACCCTTTACAATTTTTTTTATATTTCTGCATAAATATGACTCAAAAAACAAGTCCTGAAAGTAGACAAAAAGAACCCAATCAAACAAGTGAGAGACAAATATTTGCTTTGTCATTTATTTATTGAGAAAAATGATCCAGTGTTACATATCTATGTGGTTCAAAAGTATGTGAATCTTTGTTTTCAGTATCTGGTGTGACCCCCTTTTGCTGCAGTAACTGAAGGTAAAGCTTCTTGTAAATGTTGATCAGTCCTGCACAATAACATGTAGGAGTTTTAGCCCATTCCTTAGTGCAGAACCACTTCAACTCTGTGATGTTGGTGGGTTTCTTCCTATGAAATGCTTGCTTAGGTCCTTCCACAACATTTTAATTAAGGTCTTTGACTCAGCTATTCCAAAACATTAACTTTGTTCTTCTTTAACCATTCTTTGGTAGAATGACTCGTGTGCTTGGGTTGTTGTCTTGCTGCATGACCTACATTCAGTTGAGACTCTTCTTAAACAGATGTCCTGATATTTTCCTTTAGTATTTGCTGGTATAATCCAGAATTCATTTGTCCATCAATGATGGCAGGCTGTCCTGGCCAATATGCAGCAGAACAGGCCCAAGCCATGATACTACCACCACCATGTTTCACAGATGGGATAGGATTCTTAGGTTGGAATGCAGTGTGTTCTTTCCTCTGAAAAGAATAGCTTCTCATTTAAACCAATAAGTTACATTTTGGTTTCATCCATCCATTAAACCTTTCTCCAATAGTCCTCTGGCTTGTCCACATGATCTTTAGCAAGCGATTTTCTTTTTGGAGAACAGTGGCTTTCTTCTTGCAACTCTGCCATGTGCACCATTGGTTGCTCAGTGTTCTCCTGATGGTGGACTCATGAACATTAACATCAGCCAATGTGACAAAGATCTTTAGTTGCTTAGAAGTTACCCTGGGAACTTTTCCAATCTCGCAGACTATTACACGTTCTGCTTTGGAGTGATCTTTGTTGGTCGACCACTTCTCAGGAAGGTAACAGTGGTCTTGAATTTCCTCCATTTGTACACAATCTGTCTGACTGTGAATTTTTGTGGCGTCCAAACTCTTTAGAGATGGTTTTGTAACCTTTTCTAGCCAAGTCTTTATCTGAGGTCCTCAGTAATCTCCTTTGTTCGTGACATGATTCAGTTCCACAAACATGATCAGACTTTGACAGATCCCTGTTCTTTGAATAAAACAGGTCACATACTGAAATTTGATAGTCATTGCACTGACTGAACACACATCTGCACAAATAGACTCTAAATTCACCTTTAAATGAACTGCTAATTCAAGAGATTCACATACTTTTGCACCACACAGATATGTAACAACCATTTTTCTCAATAAATAAATCACAAAGCAAATATTTTTCTCTCACTTGTTTAATTGGGTTCTCTTTGTCTACTTTCAGGACTTAAGTGAAAATCTGATTATGTTTTGGGTCATATTTATGCAGAAATATTGAAAATTGTAAAGGGTTCACAAACTTTCAAGCGGCACTGTATACTGAAACGAATCAGAAATAGACTATTTAGGCTAGACATTGTTGAAACGATGAGTTGAGTGATAAAGCATAAGTCTGTACCTGCTGCAGGTGTCCCAGGACATTCACCCTACAGTCGAAGACGCCTTTCCCCTCAGCGGAGTAGAGCTTATAGATGAAATCAGTGGTGTAGTGCTCGTGACATTTCTCATTCCTGAAAACAGAGCGGTTTTACATTTACACTCTCATTAAGAAGTCGAATCTCAAGCATAAAGCCACAAAATAAAGGAATAGTTCATCTAAAAAAGAAATTTGTAAAATATGTAATGTAGATAAATTTGTTTCTTCTTCAGAGTTGGAGAAATGTAGCATTCCATCACTTGCTCACCAATGGATCCTCTGCAGTGAATGGGTGCCGTCAGAATGAGAGTCCAAACAGCTGATAAAAACATCACAATAATCCACAAATAATCCACACCACTCCAGTCCATCAGTTAATGTCTTGTAAAGCCGAAAGCTGTGTGTTTGTAAGAAACAAACCCATCATGTAACTTCAAATATCACATTTGGCTAAAATATGAGTCCATAATCCAGTGATAGTGTCTATCTCCAGTTGTCTCTCACATCAAAATCCACCCACATATTTATTTAGAGCTGTTTTGGCTTATAAACGGTGTTTGATCGGTCCAGATTTCTCTCCTGATTCAGACCAAACAACTTTTTTGCTGGAGGAAGTGTTATTATGGATAGAGAACTCAGCGGCAGTTAGAAGCAACTTTATTATGGATTTGTTTCTCTCAAACAGGCAGCTTTTGTCTTCTCAAGATGTTAACTGATGGACTGGAGTGCTGTGGATTACTTGTGGATCATTGTGATGTTTTTATCAGCTGTTTGGACTCTCATTCTGACGGCACCCATTCACTGAAGATGATCCATTGGTGATTGAGTTATGAAGTCTCCAAATCTGATGAAGAAACAAACTCATCTACATATTGGATGGCCTGAGGGTGAACTATTCCTTTAAAAAGTAGTTTTCATCATTCATACATTAGTTTTAGTATCACAATTGGATACTAAATATACTAAATCGTTACTGAAGTAATCATTAGGGCTGAGTTTTCACATCAGTAAACCTGGCAAATATTGATTCAAATAATTTGCTAAATGCAAAATGAAAATGTAAATGTTTAAATTCCAACTCAACCCACATGAGGTCACTAGAGACACAGATGAGATCAAGAGAGATGAATCGTTACTGTATTTTATTTTATAGTACATTTTAACAGATTGTTTTATTAACAGTTTTATTTTAATGTCTAGATCTGTATATAAATATGTAATTCCTTTTGTGATTAAAACAGTATGTGAGTAATGATGCTAACAGTTATTTTAAATTGAAATAATATTTCACATTTTTTACTGTATTTGTGATCAAACAAATGCAGTCGTGGTGAGCAGAAGAGACTTCATAAGAAGAGACTTCTTAATTACTTCTTAACCATAATTATTTCATTTTGACTGATAGTGTAGATCCTTCATTGTACAACTTAAATTTTGTGATGTGGGTAAAGATGCAGTAATTTACCAATCTAAAAATGTGTTGCAGACAGATTTACCTCAACACCAGACCTCTCTGAATGTCCTTCTTCATTTTCTCTGTCAAATGCTCCACGTTGGTCTAAAAAAGTGTCACACCAACAGCAAACATTTTTCACATGCTAAAAAACAGCATTTGAAAAGTTCAGATGCAAAAATCCATCTGACGTCTTTCTTTAAAAAATGCATTTTTATCAGGCTCCGATGTATACATTTCTATCTAAGTAATGGTACTTCTGATTGGGCTGAGGCTGGGATTTTAGCGAGTTTGAAGTAAAAGTATTTAATGGACGTATGATATGTGTTGAGAGCATTCACTCAGTGTCATTATCTCATTTTTGACCGAAATGGCTTTTAGAGGGTTTTGCAACTGAACTCTTCATTTATTGTTCTAGAATGAGCTGATGTGGGGACTGTCAGGAGCGTTACTCACCTTAAGTTCATGGATGTTGAAAGGATCTTCAAAAATGTAAGCAGCGTCTGCACCGACAGCGATGCCTGTGGTGGTTGCCAGATAACCGCAGTATCCCCCCATAGTCTCCACCACAAAGACTCTCCTCTTGGTCCCTGTGGCCGACTGCTTGATCTTATCACAACTCTTCAAAAAAAAAAGATCCACTTCGGATCAATAACTGAACAGTGGATGTGGTGAATCAATAACACAAACAGCATCTTTATTTATAACTCATGCTACGATTTGGCAGGTAACTTCAGATGCAAGCTCTGTACTCTAAGAAGCATTTAAATGATCAGATGCAGTTATAAAATATAGCTGCAAGCAGCATCTATGAGGCCAAGCACTAGGCAAGCAAGGCAGCAAGCATCAGACCAACTGCAGAAATGTATAATTGAAGCCATTTTAGGATGATTTTAGACACAAATCATTAATACAACCTGGTTTTGTCTATCCTGAAAATCTTTTTGACAACTGAAGATGGTTGGTCTGAAGATGATACGATTCGATTTTGGTGAAAATCAGATCAACGGTCTAGGAGGAGTTTGAAAAAGTAGGTTTTTAAAGAAAATTAAAATGGTGGAGAGGAAGTTTGGCTGACTATGGCAGCATTGGTATCACTGTTCTTAACATAACCCAAGGAGACTATTAATACAGTCTCATTACAACTTGACTTGACAATAGGCCTTTTGACCACAAGGTGGCACTGTGTTAACTTTTTGAGTACTTTCAGATCATGGTCTCATTGGTACATACAAAGTTTCGTAATGGTATAATCATAATACTCTATTGTAGTCTATGGCAATTTCATGTTTTGTTCCATTATAGCACCACCAAGAGGCACAACCCCACCAATTTTTTGTCAAATTTGGTGTAAATATCTCATTTTGTTTTGGAATTATATACTTTTTTATATATGAGAAGAGAAAAAATGACTGATGGCCGACTTTGTTTGCACTGTTTGCCACTTACTATCAAAAGTTTGGCTATTGGGCATTAGTATATAATCGGCACGCTATGTTTCCAAATTTCCTGTGGTGGTTTCGTGTCGATCGGAGTAACAGTTTCTAAGATATTGCCAAATGTTTGCATTTTAAGAGCTAAAATGCAACGTTGCACAAACCATAAGGCAAAACCTAGCATGTTTGGTATCGCTGGACCCGGCAAGGATTCAGGAGTCTAAAAAGGTGAATAAGCATGTGAATATTTGATTTTACCACTAGGTGGCGCTGGCTCGAAACTTCTTAGGCTCCTTCAGAGCATCGTGCCGATGAACCATTCGTAAGTTTCATAACGGTATGTCAATACGCATTTTACTGCAAAATTAAAAACAGCAAATGCCCAAAATGGCTGACATTTGGGTATTCAACTCTGCATGATGAACCCAATCTAAAAAGACAAGTTTTGTGATTTTTCACAATTTATATGCAAAAATATAATTTTTTCCTATCTCCTGACCACTAGGTGGCACAGCGCCGAAACACTGCAGGTAGCCACAGGTGATGCTTCTTATAAAACACACCAAGTTTGGTCTCAATAGGCCTAACCGTTGTGGAGATACAGCCTCACATACATTTTTGCATGCTTTTCATAGAGTTCGTTCGTGTGTTATTCGAGAACAGTTTGACTAAACAACTTAAATTCCAGAACTTTTTTGCCAGCATGGTCTGAAGATGATCTGAGCCAATTTTGGTGAAAATCAGACAAACCGTCTAGGACGAGTTCGAAAAAGTAGGTTTTACAAACTATTAAAAATTAAAAAACTGTTAATGTTTTATGCCTTCATTTGATTACCACCGTTTTCAATAACACATCGGTGTTCAATAAAAAAAGACTAAAACAAAGGCAAGAGTTTCTGCCTTTCACAGGGCAACATTATTTACTAACATTTTTCAATAAATAATTAAATTGTTAATGTTTGATTAATATTTTTTTTCAGATGTTCAATTTAGGTGATAAATTGTTACATATATTTATTTATTTTTTAAATTCTGTTTTATGTTTTTAGATTTGATTGTAAATTCAATTTTAGCAATCAAAAAGCAAGTCTAATTAATTCAAACCATGAAAATGACATATTTGTTCGTAAATGTGTGTGTGTGTGTGTGTGTGTGTGTGTATATATATATATATATATATATATGAGTACTTTTTTGTATAAAATAAGGGCATGAATTTCATTTGCCATAAATATACTGTATTATATAAATATCTGCATTATTTCATTGCAGGTTTATTATGGTTCAGTAAAACTAAAAATTAAATAAAATTCGAGAACGGTTGGACTAATCAGCTTGAATTCCAGAACTTTTTGTCAGCATGGTCTGAAGATGATCTGAGCCAATTTTGGTGAAAATCAGATAAACCGTGTAGGACGAGTTCTAAAAAAAGTAGGTTTTACAAACTATTAAAAATAGCGAAAAAACTAAACCTTACAATTTTTACATTTTGGAGTTCATTCGACTCGGCATGAGCCAAGGATTCAGAGGAATTTTCCTTCTGTAACTTATGGTTCAAAAGTTCTTAGTATAAACACGAGTGAAACTTTGGACAAGTGGTGGCGCTAGAGAGTTTGAGTTAGAGACTCCAAACTTGCTATGGTTAATGTTAAGACTGTCCTCTATCTGAAGAAGAAGAATCTGCACTGCATACATTCCTTAGGAATATCAAAAATGCATATTTGTGTAAGAGTAAATCTAAAAGAGAATACATGAGTGTTAATGAGTACTCACAGCCATTGCTGCATTGACCGCAGTATCGCTGCCCAGACTGAAGTCCGTTCCTGGCACGTTGTTGCTGATGGTGGCAGGGATCATGCACATGGGAATACATAATTCATCATAACGTCCTCTCGCTTCAACCAACTCCAGGATGCCCTCATACGCCTGAACGTGATGAGAAATACAGTCAGATGTCATTAAGTGTGGCTTGGATATTGCCTAACATCTCATTAAGTGTTGCATGCAAGACAATACAGAGTGGAAACAATGACAAAACCATCATTTGTGGGAAAACGACTCATTTAAATGCATCAAGTTGCACTGCGTTGCATCATAACACAGTGATTTTTTTCTCTGTACCTCAAAACCACCAACGACGAGCAGTGACTGGATGCTGAACTTGTTGAGGTTCTCCACTAGTTTGTCCATGCAGGTGCTTGGGAGGGTTCTGGAGGGTACAAAAGATCAGTCTTAAAAATGAAACATGAAAGATTGCATGAAAATGCATTGATTATTAAAGTGACTAACCGTTTAGTTCCTAGCAGAGAGCCGCCTTGACCCGTCCAACCGGCCACCTGATTCCACGACACTTCATTCACCTGTAACATCAGGGGGATTTCATGCTGTTATTTCATTAATATTACTATAAGCATTGCTATTATTGTTCTTTATGGAAAAACAGAAAGAGGTGGGGAAAAACCGGCATGTGTTCATTCTTACTTAAAGCCCTGCAATGCAGAACCCATCAAAATAAGTCTGGTTTAACTTGAAGTGGATTGTGAATATATATATTGCTTTAATAACAATATTAACTGTTTAAGTAATATTAGAATTTTTCTTTCATGTTTTAATTTGAACATTCGAAAAGGAAACTGTTATGTTTTTATTTGACATTTTAAAAGATTAATTAAACTGTTAATGTTTTATGCCTTCATTTGATTACCACCGTTTTCGATAATACATCTGTATTCAATCAAAAAAGACAGAAACATTTTAACAAAGGCAAGAGTTTCTGCCTTTCATAGGGCAATATTATTTACTAACATTTTTCAATAAATAATTAAATTGTTAATGTTTGATTAATACATTTTTTTCAGATTTTTTTTACATTTATTTATTTGTTTATTTTTTTAAATTCTGTTTTATGTTTTTAGATTTGATTGTAAATTCAATTTTAGCAATCTAAAAGCAAGTCTAATTAATTCAAATCATGAAAATGACATATTTGTTCGTAAATGTGTGTGTGTGTATATATATATATATATATATATATTATGGTTCAGTAAAACTAAAAATTAAATTTAAAAAATTACTATTAAAATACATTTTTGCTACTCAAAATTAAACTGAATTATTTTTTTTATACATTTTGTAAACTACAAAAAAAACTAACTAAAATGAAAATGGGAAATATATGGAGGGCCAAATTACTCTAAATTAAATAATTAAATAAATGTTAAAATATATAAATAAATCGTTAAATACATCATTTAATTATTGAAAGCACAAATAAATGTATAAATTGTATATTTATTTAATTATTTATGTAATGAATTATAAATTTATTTAATTATCTATCTAATTATTTAATTAGACATTTTTTAATTAAGTATATATTTATTTAATTATATATTTATTATTTATTTATATATTTTTTAAACTACATATTTATATAAATGGATTTAATTATTTATTTATACATTTATTCATTTAATTAATAACCTCAAAATGAAATGTGGAGGCAATAAATAAACAGTTAAATAAATAAATAATTAAATTAATAAATATCTAATTAAATAATGACATTTATAAATAAATAATTAAATATATACTTAATTAAATAGATATATAATTAAATAATTCGATTAATTTAGATTTAATTTAATAAATAAATATGTATATAATTAATTACATAAATAATGAAATAAATGTATAATTTATAATAATAATATAATGATTTAATTAATTCGGTCCTCCATAAATATAAAAACAAAAACTTCTAAAAAAAAGTATTTTTAAGTATATCTATACTGGATTCATTGCATACATTTGATTCACTACAAAGATCTGAGTCATTCGCTCAGAAATCAGACTACTTTGGTTCATCATCGGTTTGATTCACTACAAAGATCTGACTCAAAGTCATTTATTATATAAAAAAGTATTAAAAATGACTTTAAATTATATCTAAATGATAGCAAAATAACAGCTGCAGTCGTAGTTCAGTCTCTTGGCACTAATAAACTGATACAAAAATCATTTAAATTGTTTGTTACCGCTCCATTGGCCAGACCCTCAAAGCCATCGTTAACGATGTAAACCCGGTGTCCTGTGGCCAAACCGACCCTCACAGCCGACCGCACCGCAGCGTTCATGCCTGCAGCCGGAGCTCCTACATTCAGGATGGCAATGGAGTTCTTGCTCTGAGAAAAACAGACAAAAACCAGTAAGATATAAACAGCTAACTAACCAGCTCTTCACTGAGCACCACATTACCAGACTTTACTTTAGCAGAAATCTGTGGAGGATCTGTGCATTTGAAATGAAATTATCCAAAGAAATGTGGTAAAATGTTGTTGATATGACCAATATGATATAGAGGACGAGAAATGACTTAAGTATAAATAAATAAATAAATAAATGAATAAATACATAAATGCAGAAATACTTAAATTAATTAATTAATTAATTATAAATAAACAAATAAATGAATATATAAATAAATAATTAAATGCTGAAATAAATAAATGCAGAAATAAATGTAAAAATAAATAAATGTAGAAATACATAAATAAATGAATAAATAATTAAATGCTGAAATAAATAAATAAATGACTAAATAAATGCTGAAATAAATAAATGTAGAAATACATAAATGAATAAATAATTAAATGCTGAAATTCAAAAATGTAGAAATATATAATAAATAAAAATAAATGAATATATAAATAACTAAATGCTGAAATAAATAAATACATGTAGAAATACATAATAAACAAACAAATAAATGAATACATAAATAAATAATTAAATGCTTAAATAAATGTAGAAATACATAAATAAATGAATACATAATTAAATACTGAAATAAATAAATGTAGAAATACATAAATAAACACATAAATATATAAATAAATAATTAAATGCTGAAATAAATAAATACATGTAGAAATACATAATAAATAAACAAATAAATGAATATATAAATAAATAATTAAATGCTTAAATAAATGTAGAAATACATAATAAATAAACAAACACAAATGAATATATAAATAAATAATTAAATGCTGAAATAAATAAATACATGTAGAAATACATAAATAAATGTAGAAACACATAAATAAATGCACAATTAAGTGTAGAATAACACAAATGGAACAAAAAAAGCACAATTAAAAATGACACTTTCGACAAAATTATTTATTTGTTCATTCATTTATGCATATCTGCATTTATTTATTTCAGCATTTATTGATTTATTCGTTTATGTATTTCTACATTGATTTATTTCTTCATTCATTTATTTATTAATGTATTTATTTATTAATTCATTTATTTATTTATTTATACTTGAGTCATTTCTCGTCCTCCATAATATGATACTCAGAGTAGACCTGTATGCAGCATTTTCCCTTTATCTTGAGAAATTCATATATGTGGCTCTCAAACCAACATGATAAATTAACTTTTATAATTTATGCATCATGTACTGTACTTACAAAACTAATTCAACTGTGTCAAAACAACTGAAGAGTTCACAGTACAAATAGTACAGTGTTTAAGACTAGCATTTTATGACTGTTATATTCTGATAGCTGTAATAAAAACACTTCAATATCAAGCGAATGACCTGAATGTAAACACTTATAGTTTCGTATAAACTTTTCATTTTCTAATGTTTAAACTTGTTCACATAATGCTGTAAAATCAGGTTGTGATGCTGTGGTGTTCATGTGGTACCGGGACCGCAGCAGGTTTCTGGTAGGCCAGCAACTTGTAAATGTTCCAGTTGTTCTCAAAACTCCTGTAAACCACATCATTTGATTCATTATTCCTCATTTAAGTGCAAAACAATCAGCTGAAATGTTGACCTCTGCGAGTTTATATGCTTATAAACACAGATAATGATAAGGGGAATCTCACCTTCCACGTAACTGGATGGCCTCTTCAAAACGCTTTTCATTCATGGCTCTCTGAACCTCTTTAGTCTTTAAGAAACAGAGCAAAATAATTTTCTTTATAATGTGAGATATTATTTAAGACTTGTCAAATTCATGTGTGTGTTGCACAAGAACTGTATATCAAAAGACATTTATTAGTTTTTAAATATTATCTCACTCAACTTTGATGAAATTTTGGACTTTATTCTCAAAATATTTTGACTTTATTCTCGTAATATTTCAACTTTATTCTTGTAGTATTTCAACTTTATTCTCATAGTATTTTGACTTTATTCTCGAAATATTTCAACTTTATTCTCAAACTATTTGGACTTTTTTCTCAAAATATTTTTACTTCTTTTTAAAAATATTTAGACTTTTTTCTCAAAATATCTGGACTTTATTCTCATAATATTTCAACTTTGTTCTCAAAATATTTGTATTTTATTTTTTATATATTTTGAGAAAAAGTTGAAATATTTTGAGAACAAAGTCAAAATACTATGAGAATAAAGTTGAAATAAGTACAAAATATAGTATTTCAACTTTATTCTAAAATATTTCAACTTTAATCTCAAAATATTTCCAACTTTATTTGTGTAATATTTCGACTTTATTGTCGTAGTATTTCGACTTTGTTCTAAAAATATTTCTACTTTTTTCTCAAAATATTTGACTTTGTTCTCAAAATATTTCGACTTTATTCTCAAAATATTTTGACTTTATTCTCAAAATATTTTGACTTATTCTCGTAATATTTCAACTTTGTTCTCAAAATATTTTTACTTTATTCTCAAAATATTTTGACTTATTCTCGTAATATTTCAACTTTGTTCTCAAAATATTTTTACTTTATTCTCAAAATATTTTGACTTATTCTCGTAATATTTAAACTTTGTTCTCAAAATATTTTTACTTTATTCTTTATATATTTTGAGAATAAAGTTGAAATATTTTGAGAACAAAGTCAAAATACTATGAGAATAAAGTTGAAATAAGTACAAAGTATAGTATTTCAACTTTATTCTATAATATTTCAGACTTTATTCTCGTAATATTTTGACTTTATTCTCATAGTATTTTGACTTTATTCTCAAAATATTTCCAACTTTATTTGTGTAATATTTTGACTTTATTGTTGTAGTATTTCGACTTTGTTCTGAAAATATTTCTACTTTTTTCTCAAAATATTTGACTTTGTTCTCAAAATATTTTGACTTTATTCTCGTAATATTTCAACTTTGTTCTCAAAATATTTTTACTTTATTCTCAAAATATTTTGACTTATTCTCGTAATATTTAAACTTTGTTCTCAAAATATTTTTACTTTATTCTTTATATATTTTGAGAATAAAGTTGAAATATTTTGAGAACAAAGTCAAAATACTATGAGAATAAAGTTGAAATAAGTACAAAGTATAGTATTTCAACTTTATTCTATAATATTTCAGACTTTATTCTCGTAATATTTTGACTTTATTCTCATAGTATTTTGACTTTATTCTCAAAATATTTCCAACTTTATTTGTGTAATATTTTGACTTTATTGTTGTAGTATTTCGACTTTGTTCTGAAAATATTTCTACTTTTTTCTCAAAATATTTGACTTTGTTCTCAAAATATTTTGACTTTATTCTCGTAATATTTCAACTTTGTTCTCAAAATATTTTTACTTTATTCTTTATATATTTTGAGAATAAAGTTGAAATATTTTGAGAACAAAGTCAAAATACTATGAGAATAAAGTTGAAATAAGTACAAAATATAGTATTTCAACTTTATTCTATAATATTTCGACTTTGTTCTCAAAATATTTCAACTTTAATCTCAAAATATTTCCAACTTTATTTGTGTAATAAATAGTATTTTATTTGTAGTATTTCGACTTTGTTCTGAAAATATTTTTACTTTTTTTCTCAAAATATTTCAACATTATTGTCATAATATTTCAAATGTATTCTCTTAGTATTTCGACTTTTTATATTTTTTTACCGTGCCACTAAAACACCATCGTAGTTTTCCTGGAAATATAAAAGTTCAAGTGAAATAAAATAAATAAATAAATAATAAAACAAAATAAGATTCTAAAAACAGTGCGCTGCTGAAGACTCACCATCTCTACCGCTTCTATTAGCGGGAGACGCACAGCCTGGTTTCCTGATAGGCCGATCACACAGGCGGGAGTATCTGGCCCCGCCTCCAGCAGGGCCACCACAGCCTCGACACCCATCTTACTGCTCTACAGGACAAAAGACAGACGATCGAAATACCCAAAACCTTTATGAAAACATAATGAAAACCAATAATAATGTCATGACTGAAAATGATTCTGTGGGTTTAGTTGAAATAATTTCTTTATTTACCAGCACTCTGTCAAAAGCTGACGGTGTCCCACCCCGCTGAACGTGACCCAGAACAGTGACCCGCGTGTCATATCCCAGCCGCGACACCACCAGCTGAACCAATTACAAATCACATGATTATTCATACACAAAAAACTCAAAAATCCAAGAAGAAAAGTAGAATTGTGAAACCTAAAGTCAGAAATTAAAGAAAAAAACTACAAATTGTGAGATGTAAACTCTGAATTAAAAGAAAAGGGTAAAATTGTGAGATGTAAATTCAGAATTAAAAGAAAAAAGACAAAATTGTGATATAAATAATAATAAATATTAAAAAAAATACTGAAATAAAAAGTTTAAGATACACTACTAAACTACTAAAACTGAAATAATAATTCAACGAAAACCTAATTTTAACATAAAAAGTGACTTATTTTTCGCACATCGCATCACATACAGTATAAAATACATGAATATATTTGGAAACAAAGTAAAAAAAAAAAATAAAGAAATAAAGTATGTATGAATGAAAATTAAAAAGAACATGAGAGATTAAAAACATGCTAATAATGCTAATAATAATAATAAAAAAAAAAATAATAATAATAATAATAAAAAACGTAAACAAAATTAGCCTGAAATAAACTGAAATAAAAAGATACTAAATCATTGAAATGGAATAAAAAATACATTACAACTATACAGAAATACATAAAAACAAATAAAAGCTAGTTAAAAAAATAATTAATTTGCATAAATAGCATATCAAAATGAAAAAAAGACAAAATTGTGAGATGTAAACTCAGAATTAAAAGAAAAGGGTAAAATGGTGAGATTTAAAGTCAGAATTAAAAGAAAAAAAGACAAAATTGTGAGATGTAAACTCAGAATTAATAGAAAAGGGTAAAATTGTGAGATTTAAAGTCAGAACTCAAAGATGAAAAGTCAAAATTGTGAGATTTCAAGTCAGAATTAAAAGAAAAAAAGACAAAATTGTGAGATGTAAACTCAGAATTGCAAGATATAAACTCAGAATTCAAAGAAAAAAGTGAAAATTGTGAGATGTAAACTCAGATTTCAAAGAAAAAAGTCAAGATTGTGAATTGTTAATTCAGAATTCAGAGGAAAATGTCTTTTTGTAAGATAAATTGTAAGATAAAAAGTCACAATTTATTTTTCTTTTGATAAGTTTCCACACAAAGCAGCTTATAATAAAATAAACAGAAAAATAACAGTGTTGCAAAATTATAAATGACTTGAGCTGTAAAGCAGCTCTACAGAAGACAATATTATACAACTTTATATCAGGCAACAAATTATCATTTCTAGAACTGACATTCAATGACTGACATTTAATAAGTGTGAACTGATGGTAAATCATATGAAAACATTAAAGAGAGTGTAAATGACGTAAACTTACATCTTTGATGTAGTTGGAGGTGATGGGTTCACCGCTTTTGTTGATGGCTCCTTCAGCGATGATGATGATGTTCAGTCTGGATCCTTTACTGCGGCTCTGAAAACACGTCCAGCATTCTGTTAGTACTATTATTTATACATGAAACTGGGCTGTTGTTATCTTTAGTGTTGTTTCTGCCTGATCTGACCTTTAAACATGACTTTTGTTGGTGTAACCTAATGCAGTCATGCTGATTTATTCATAATAAATAATATTTTTTGACTTGCATACAACGGATTGATTCAGATTTTTTTTGGTTACTAATCATTGAATTGTATTGTTATAATTTTCAGGAATTGAAATAAAGCTGAAAAAAATTAAATGTATAAACAATTGATGAAAATCTGAAAAAAACAAAAACATTTCAAAATTGTTTCAAAGTGTTAAATAAAAATGTTACATATTTTTGAAAAAAATACTGAAATAAAAAAAAGTTTAAGATACAGTACTAAACTATAAAATACTAAAAACAAAAACAGATATATACATAATATAAAATACATGAAGATAGATAAATAAATAAACAAAGAGCATGAAAGTTTTGCTGAAGAGTCACTATCTCTAAAAATATTTTCTATTAATTGAAATACAGTTAAATATATAAATACATATATTTATATTTTATATAAATATATAAAACATACTGAAATAAAAAAGTTTAAGATACACTACTAAACTATAACTACTAAAACAAAAACACACATATACACACACACACACACACACACACACACACACATATATATATATACATATATATATATATATATATATATATAACAAAAGTACATAAAAACTAAAATTACATAATATAAAATACATGAAGATAGATAAATAAATAAACAAAGAGCATGAAAGTTTTGCTGAAGAGTCAACATCTCAAAAATAAATATTTCTATATTTGTATTAATTGAAATAAAAATAAATATATAAATACATATATTTTATATAAATATATAAAATATACTGAAATAAAAAAGTTTAAGATACACTACTAAACTACTAAAACTGAAATAATAATTCAACGAAAACCTAATTTTAACATAAAAAGTGACTTATTTTTCGCACATCGCATCACATACAGTATAAAATACATTAATATATTTGGAAACAAAGTAAAATAAAAAAAAAGAAAGAAATAAAGTAAGTATGAATGAAAATTGAAAAGAACATGAGAGTTTAAAAACATGCTAATAATGCTAATAATAATAATTAAAAAAAAATAATAATAAACATAAACAAAATTAGCCTGATACAAAATTAACTGAAATAAAAAAGATACTAAATCAATGAAATGGAATTAAAAATACACTACAACTATATAGAAATACATAAAAACTATTAAAAGCTAGTTAAAAAAATAATTAATTAGCATAAATAGCATATCAAAATAACACTGCTCTAATAACCAGTGACTAAATAATTCATGCTAACTGATGGCACTGATAAACCCACTGATGTCCCATTTTTCCGTCTCACCTCCCCCAGTCGGGTGCACATGCGTTCTTCCCAGCCGTCCTCAGGAGGGGCTTCTGGGATAAAAAGCCAATCGGCTCCAGACGCCAGAGCTGAAACCAACGCCAGATACCTGCAGCAGAAAACACACACTACAGTCACAGCTTTCTGTGTTAAATTATTCCTAATCAACACTATAGTTACTGTGTGAGAAAATATCAGGATGTTGGCATTAGATGGTGAATGGATTCAAGGGGATTGCTAGGGCACTCCTAGTGGTTAATAGGGAATTATAAGCAGGGCTCAATGCTTACTTTTCTTTTTAGGAGCACTTGTGCTTCTAACTTGAAACATTTAGGAGCACAGTCAAAATTTCAGGAGCACCTTCTAATCAATAATCAAAAAATCTGATCAAAAATTAGCCTTTCCATTATGAGTTGATATTTGACTCCTGAAAGTGATTTAAAGGGGGGTTTTGTTTTTACCTTTGTAATGGCATTTTTTTTAACTTTTTTATCTACTTTTATGTGATTTTTTAATGATATTTTATAAACTTTTTAAATATTTTAATTAAAACAACAGAATAACAACAAGTAAAATAAGAATAAGTTACCAATCAAATTAAATCAGTATTAACTAAATTAATTTGTACTACAGAGGTGGAACAGAAGAACACAAATGTGGCTTGTAGGTGTATTTTTTATGTTTAATGAGGCTCAGGGTTGGCATGAGCACGATTAAATTCAGAAATTCAAGTGAAGATTAATGTTTGAAATAAACATTTTGAATATAGAAATATGTTCAATGATTTAAATAATTGAAAAGATACTTTAAAAATGAAACTAAATCTGCCAGTAGGTGGCAGCGAGTCGCTGATTTAATTACTGAATCATTCATTCATTTGATTTGTTCGATGTGATTCATTCAGGAATAAAGCAAGTGGCTGTCTTTATGAATGGAATATTGAATCATTGTCCCACTAGATTTGTTTAAAAATGCATGTTCATTCATAAACGAAACACCGCTGTGTTTTTGCAGGAGTGACTTGTTTCTAACCATTTTTGACCAAGAAATAGAGCAAAATCAGGTAATAGGGTTACAGTCAGACAATGTAAGTCACTTAATACTAACTTCCTGTTTATTTAACTGTTGTATTAAATCAATATATCATTTATAAACTCTCTCTACACTTTGTTTATGAAAGGATTTGTCAGATATGTCTGTGATACCAGGGCTTGACATTAAGTTTTGCCATGTGCTTGACCTTTGGACAAGTAAATCAGTCATTCACTTGTCAGAGTGAAAAATTTACTTGTAAACTGCTTTGTAAAAAGGACACAAAAAAAAAAAAAAACTCTTTTTTGCCATAAATGTAATCCATTCTGAAGCAATAGTCTCATCACTGCTCTATGAGGTCTTACTTTAATCAGCATATTTGTGATATTTGCCTTAAATTGATTTCTAGGACACTTTTTTTAACTTTATGAGGGGCAGTATTTTCCTAACTGTACCAAATGTACATCATCATTTACATAAAATTCTTAAATTTTATCAAAATACATTCAGTTAGAATAATTAGACCCGTTCTGCTTGTTACCATTCAAATTAAATCAGTATCAATAAAATCCATCTTTCCGCTGCAGAGAAAAAACAAACCTGCACTGAAAGTGCTATTTAAATGTATTTACTCCGACTGTTCATTGAAGATAACAGGTTCCAAAAAATGCATTTACACAGTAAAATTGCAAATGCATAAATAATGTTAGAAAATTAATGTTTTACTTTTTTTTTTACATATTAATCTGAAATGTTGGAAAAATGCAATCATTTTTTAAATATGAAACTGAACCACCAGTAGGTGGCATTTTTCTAACTTTATTAAAAGTATCTTGTATGTCAATTTTATAAAAAAAATATATATATATATATTTTATAATCTTTTTAAAGAACAAGTAGAATAAGAAGAATAAGTTACAAATCAAATGAAATCAGTATTAACAAAATTAATTTACTGCAGAGGTGACACAGAACACAAAAGTATGGAGGGCGTAATTACTCAAAATTAAATCATTAAATAAATGTTGAAATATATAAATAAATCATTAAATACATGCTTTAATTATATATATTTATATATCCAATTATTTAATTATATATTTAAGTATATATTTATTCGTTTAATTATATATGTATTTAATTTAATTTAATTTTTTTTTTTTAATTGTCTCCACATTTCATTTTGAGGTTTCCAGTTGAGTAATGTGCCAACAACCGCAAACCTTAAAATGAAATGTGGAGGCAATAAATAAATAAATAGTTAAATAAATATATATTTAAGTAATTACATAAATTAATAAATAAATAAATGAATTAATTAATTAATATATAATAATATAAATCTAGACTTAAATAATTAAATATATAATAAATAATTACATAAATTATTAAATGAATAAATAAAAAAAACAATAAATATATAATTAAATAAATATATGATTTATACATTTATTGGTTCAATAATTAAATTATGTATTTAACGATTTGTTTATATATTTTAACATTTATTTAATGATTTAATTTTGAGTAATTCGGCCCTCCACACAAAAGCGGCTTGTAGGTGTATTTTCATATGTTTAATGAGGCATGAGTACAATTAAATTCATAAATTCAAGGTGAGATTAATATTTGAAATAAAAATTTTGAATATAGAAATATTAAATGATTTAAATAACTGAAAAGATACTTTAAAAATGAAACTAAATCTGCCAGTAGGTGGCGGCAATCACATCATTCATTTGATTCGTTTGAACGGCTGATTCACTCAGAAATAAAGCAAGGGACTGTCTTTATGAATAGGAAATGTAATCATTGACTTAGATTCATTAAAAACGCACATTTCATCATAAACAAAACAGCGCTGTGTTTGAATGGAGATGCGCAGCGGCTCAGTTGTGGCTGTTTCAAACTATTTTCGACAATGAAATGGAGCAAAAATTTGGAAATAGCATTATAGTCACTTGATATTAACTTCTTGTTTATTTAACTGTTGCATTAAATCAATAAATACCCTCAATAGTGGGTACAGCTCTGCTGGTAAGGGTGTTTCTTAAGGCATTTTAAGGTAGTTGCTAAGAGGTTCTGGGTGGTTGCTAGGGCACTGTCTCTCAAAATAATCTGAGATGTCAGCATGTTTATCTGTTTGTAATCTTCCCATGACGGAAACTCACCCGCAGTGGCGGCCCATGACCTCCAGCACAAATGTGCGTTGATGACTGAAAAACACAATCAATACAACAACATCAGCCAAAAACACTGTAGACTGACTTAACTATGTGAAACCATCTGATTACATAATACTAAACACAGTGAGTGAAACACACTCCCTCTGTGTGTGAAAAGTGAAGAGACGAGCCGAGACAGGAATTCAGCACATTCCCAGCATTCCTCAACAAATGGGGAGACAACAGGAAATCACAGCCTGATAAACCTTCGCATCAATTCACCATTTATTATTTTAGATTTGCTTATCCACATGTGTTTTTAAAATCAGTCAGATAATATTATCGTTTTTATTCATATTTTGAAGTTTTATTTTTATTATCCATTTTAATTTTAATTTAAATTTTATTAATTCTGTTGTTTTTGTCATATTTATTTAGTAGTTTTTTATATGTCTATATACTTTTTATTAATATTATTTATTTTTAGATTAAAATAAGTTGTTGTAATTTTATTTTATTTCAGTTATTTTCAGTTCAGTCTTTGTTATTTTTTAGCTTTTTTTGTAATTTGTCTACATAGCTACATAGCTTTTATTAATTGTATTTTTTAAATAGTATTTTTCCATATAATACTGTTGTATGTTTCATATTTAGCAGTGTTTCATATTTAAGTTTTTATTATTATTTATTACATTTTTAGATAATTAAGTTTAGATTTTTAGGTTAAACTAAATTAAAATTTTACAAAAATGTAAAAATATTTTTATGTTCTATTTTAATTCAGTTAACATATTTTATGTCAATTAAGTAAATGTAAATGTAGCTATATAGTTTTTATTAATATTATTTCATTTTTAGATTTATTTTAAATTTAATAAATGTAATTTTTATATAATATTTTATTTCAGTTAACATTTCTTTTGAACAAAAAGTATTGAAGTTATTGCTGTTGTTATTTTTAGCTTTTTTTGTAAATTTGTCTACATAGTTTTTATATTTTTTTATTTCAGTTGATTTTAAAGTTTTAATAATACTGTTGTATATTTTGTCATATTTAGTTTTTAAATGTTTACAAAGTTTCTATTAATATTTATAAATTTTTTAGATTTAATTTTAAGTTAAACTAAATTTAAAAAAAATAAAAAAACGTAAAAGTATTTGTATATTCTATTTTTATTACATCAAGTTAAACTAAATAAAAATGATACAAAAATATAAAAGTAACATATTTTATTTCAATTAATTTAAGTTTAATTTAAACTGTAATAAAATTGTTGTGTTTTTGTAAATAGGTTTTTATATTTTATTTTATTTCAGTTAACATGTATTATAATTCAAGCAATAAAGTTAAAGTTTAGTTAATATTGTAGTAATTTTGTTGTGTTTTTGTAAATTTTAGTAGTATTTTGTCTATACTGTTTTTATACAGATTTATTTATTTTAGTACATCAGGTTAAAATTAAAAAAAAAAAAAACTTTGTTTATATAATGACGTTTATAAAAAACTTTTTATGTTTAATTTTATTTCAATTAACATGTATTTTATTTCAGCCAATTAAGTTGCATTTTTGTTTTTACAAGTAGTTGTTTTTGTCATTTTAGTATCTTTTGTTATTTTTGCTAACATAGTTGTTTTAATTTTTATTTCAGTTTAAGGTTTATTTAAACTAAATGAAAATAATATAAAACAAACTTTTTAATATTTCGTTATATTTAAGTTATCATGTATTTTATGTAAATTTTAGTCATTTTGTTGTATGTTTTTGTCATTTTTAGCAGTTTTTGTAAATGTGTCTACAGAGTTTTTATTATTTAAGTTAAGATTTCTTTATGTAAAGTAATGATTTTTTATGGTTTTAGTTGAATAAGTGTGTTTGAGACCTGGTGGCGGTGGTGGTGATGGCGTCGATGATCTCAGTGATGCGGTTGAGGGCCGAATCAGCGCCGATGGTCATGTCCGTCCCACAGAAATCATTATCGATGGAGCCCACCAGACCCACGATGTTCAGGTGCCCATGCTGCTTGGCTGTTTCTGCTGTGATTCGACCTGTCAGGAAGAAGATAAACGTGTCAGTATACATGAGCAGCTCATTTTGATCAAAAACAATCCACAAACCATTAGTTAAATGCTGCTGTTCTTCAGTATCTTCAACACAAGTTATAAAAATCATGGTATTTTAGGATGACTTTTGTAGCATCTAGTGATATTGTATCCATTTGTATTAATTTGGTATTGTATAAATTTGTCAAAGCTGTCAAATTGAGCTAAACGAAAAAATATTAAAGCAATAAATTATTCATATTAATTTATATTAAGGGGAGACACATCGGTAATTATTCTTGCAGTTCAGTTTAGTGATGCACCTTTAAAATATTTTTGTCCATTTTTTTTTACATTTTAAGTAGTTTTTGCAAATGTATCTATATAATTTTTATTAATATTATTTAATTTTTATATTTATTTAAAATTAAAGAAATTAAATTAAAATGTTAGATTTTAGCATTTTTTTGTAAGTTTGTCTGCTTTTATCAGTTTTTATTTCTGTTCATTTTAAAGTTTTAGTAATACTTTTGTATTGTTTTGTCATATTTAGTAGTTTTTAAATGTTTACAAAGTTTTTATTAATATTTATTTAATTTTTAGAGTTATTTTAAGTTAAACTAAATTTTAAAAACGCAAATGTAAAAGTATTTTTGTATTCTATTTTATTTTAATTAATTTAACTATTTCAGTGAAGTTAAGGTTTAGTTAAAACTCTAATCAATTTGTTGTGTTTTGTCATTTTTAGAAGTTTTTGTGAATTTTTCTATATAGTTTATTATCAATTTTATTTCAGTTTATGATTTATTTATTTTATTACATCAAGTTAAACTAAATTAAAATAGTAAAAAAGTAGTTTAGTGACATTTTGGGCTTTTCGGTTTTTCATAAAGTGTTTTTTCATACTAGTGAAAAGAAAACATCCAAAAGACACAACTTTTATAGTACTTTATCTATTTAGGTCAATAGATTTCAATTACAATACTGATTTTTAAAGGCTGTTTTCTCAAAATGAGTCTTTTCTCCTTCACTGAGCCATAAATCTCCACTTCAGTAGCACTTTACATTTTTATTCCTGTCTCTGAAGGTTTTTACAGAGGGATTTGTTCATATATAATTAGCTGGATTAAGTACAACATTTTACCCCCCCCCCAAAAAAATGGTAAAAATATACTTTTAAGTATATTCTATATTCTAAGTATTTTCTGAAAAAAGAGATACCAAAAATTCCCTCTGTAAAGACATTTGACTCTAATATGACAAAAAAAAAAAAAATAATCAAAAATGTTTAAGCAGACTTCATTCAGTGTTTTGATTTTTGTACTTGAAATTTATGCTAATTAGCACATATTTCATTAAATAATGCCTCATTTGCATATATAAACCTAACATTGAGAAAACTTGTAATACAAAAATAAAAATTTAAATTAATGAATTAAATTAATTAAGTAATTAATAAGTAAGTAATTAAACAAATAAGCTCAATAATATATATATATATATATATATATATAAATGGGGAAAAAGCAAAACAAACAAATAAAAAAAATGTAAATACATTATTTAAAATAAAGAATAAATACATGAATAACTGTAAAATAAACAAAAATCAGAAAGATTTCTTACATATTTAAAATCATATGGCCTCCTCAATTCAACAACTTTAATGAAGTAAGATGAACTTCTTTAATGATGATTAGTTTGTATCTTGGGAAACTACAATTTCACAATGGTTTCCTGAACACTGTTGCTGAATAACAGACTTGCCTTAAACGGACTTTGATACGTCCTTCATAAAGATTTATGAGATTCTTATCCTCTAGAGGCTTTTCTGCTGCAGTCATCATTATTCATGAGCTTGAATCTGACTTTCAAATATATTTCTTGGCAGTAAATTTTCTTGTGTCAATTCATTCATGATGTTTGCAGTTCAGCTTTAGTGATGCACCTTTAAAATACATCTGATGGCAAACTATAAAGTGAAAAGCAAAGCTCATTGTTTTTTCCCACATGAATCATTGTGCACAACGTAAGAGCATCTTAGTGTATTGCAACATGGACATAATTGCAGGATCCAGTCATAAAAAATTACAAATGTTGCACAATTTTTTGGCACAATTTTTAATCCATATTTCAATTTAAACAGCAAACCATTGTCCAGCACTTTGTTTGCCATATTAATTTGATTACATTTTAAAAGGCTAAATTAAATTGTTAAAGTTTTAAGCATCCACCATTTTTGATAATACATTTTTATTTTTATTTTTTTTACATTTTATGTAATGTTGCTAATGTTTCATGAAAGACCACTATTATTATTAAGCTTTTAATAAATTATTAATCTGTTAATGCTTTACAAATTTAATTGCTCAGACATCCTTTTTGATTTTTACAATTTAATTAAAATGGAACAATTAAAATGGAAAACACAGATTGTGGGGGGAAAAAAATCTGGAAAGAATTTGGGAAGAAATAAAAGAGATTTCAGAGGCACTAACAACATGATTTAGAAAATACAAACATACGTATATATATAGTTTTAATGGATTTGTATTTATATTGAGTAAAATTAATATATTTTGGAAACTAGCTGAAATAATATATTTTTATGTTTTTGAATATTAAAATGTAAATAAAATGGAACCATTACAACAATTAAAATGGAAAACAGAATTTGGGAAGAAATAAAATGTAATTTGGCAAGAAATACATTTCACAAATTTTACAGATGTAGAAAATACAAAAATGTCTATGTATAGTATAGTATTAATTTATTTAAAACAAAATAATAATTTGAAATTTTGCCTAAGAAACTAGCTGAAATAAGATATTTTTATTGCTTATTTTATTTAAAGTAATGAAGTAAGTAATTTTTTTATTATTTTAGGTGACTATAATAACCTTGTCTGGCATATATATGACCATATTACTAATGATAATAAGCAAATGAGGGTAAAATGTGCTTAATTTTTATGAAAATAGCAATAAACAAACACACAATTAAATTTACAAATTTTTCAAAGAGCATTATTTTGTTAAACTTTTAATAAATTATTTATCTTTGTTCTAAAGCAATGAATTCAGTTGGTTGGACATCCTTTTTGGATTATTAAAATTAAAGGGAACAAATAAAGCTAGAAAACATGGAATATGGGGGAAAAAAATTAAAATAGAATTTGGCAAAAAACAAAATGTATTTCATAGGGCCTGAACAGTGTGATTCAGTACCTTTCTTCACCAGCTCCTCGAGGAGTCCGCTCCACTCGGAGCGGAAGATATTGGCCCCGGTGAGGCTGCCATCCCCTCCGCAAACACACAGGTTAGAGATGCCACGCTTGACCAGGTTAAAGGCAGCAGCTAAGCGGCCCTCTCGCGTGGTGAAGGCCTTACAGCGCGCACTTCCTATCACCGTTCCTCCCTGTGTGAGCAACACACATGCACTGCTGCTGTTACATCTGTACATGCTGCATCTGTGATCACATAGAGGCATTTATTGCAACGCTTCACCAACGGCAAACTGTTCACAAATGCATGTCAGCGCTGCGCCAGAACAATCAGACATGCATCAGAGTCAAGCGTTCGCAAAGGGAGCACAGCAACAGTCAGCGCAGACATACAAATACAAAACACAAACTGTTTTGTCAGCCGAACCCCTTAGATGTCAAATATTTACTTGATAATGTAAGTTATTGTTTTTATTTTTTGTATGTTAACCGATAAAATACTCTACCAGTCAAAAGTTTTGACACCCTCTCATTTACTGTTTTTTAAAGAATTTTTTTTATGCTTATCAAGGCTGTTTTCACTTTTTTCAAATTATGTAATATTTTGAAATATTATTAGGATGTAAATCAATGATTTTCTATATTAATATACATTAAAATTTTTATCTGTAATTAAAGTTGAATTTCCAGAATCATTACTCCAGTCTTCAGCCTTCAAAAATCATTCTAATATGCTGATTTATCAGTTGCGCTGCTTAAAAAATTTTTTTAACCTGTGATACTTTTTTGGGGATTTTTTGATCAATAAAAGGTTAAAAAAGAACAGAATTTATTTAAAATAGAAAGGTTTTCTAACAATATACACTACTGTTCAAAAGTTTAGGGTCAGTCAATTTTTATTCTTTCCTTTTTTGAAAGAAATTAATACTTTAATTCACCAAGGATGTGTTAAATCAATTAAAAGTGATAGCATAGATTTACATTGTTAGAAAAGATTTATATTTTGAATAAATGCTGTTCTTTTTAACTTGTTATTCATCAAAGAATCCTGAAAAAAGAATCACAGGCTGGAAAAAACATTTGGCATTTCCAACATTGACAATTTTAATAATAAATCAGCATATTAGAATGATTTCTGAAGGATCACGTGACACTTAAGACACTTAAGAGTAACAGCTGATGAAAATTCAGCTTTGCATCACAGGAATAAATTATATTGTTGAGTATATTAAAATAAAACACATTATTTTATATTGTAATAACATTTTGCAATATTACCGTTTTTTTTTTTCTGTATTTTTGATCAAACTTCTTTTATAAAACATTAAATGAGGGGGTGTCCAAACTTTTGACTGGTAGTGTATATATTCTATTTATAATTCTAAAATAAAAACAATCAAAATAAAACTTACTAAAAAAAAACAGTAAATATTTTATCCGTTAACCACATGCCAATAATTATTATTGTTGATTTAACTCCAATTATAACAATGAAGATTTAAATATATTACTGTTGTTCATCACGATTGTCCTTTAAAAATAAAATAAATATTTATATATAGTTTATATTTAATTTATATCTAATTATATGCCTAAAATTATCATCACAGACTCACAGAAATCTTAATATCAAAGGATTAGTTCAGTTTCAGAACAAAAATGTACAGATAATGTACTCAACCCCCTTGTCATCCAAGATGTTCATGTCTTTCTTTCTTCACTCGTAAAGAAATTACGTTTTTTGAGGAAAACATTTCAGGATTTCTCTCCATATAATGGACTTCTATGGTGAAGTTTAAACTTTCATAATGCAGTTTAAATGCAGCTTCAAAGGGCTCTAAAGGATCCCAGTAGAGGTCTGCACGGGACTGTTTTTTTAGTCCCGCTCCCGCAAGGTTTTATTCCGCACCCACCCGCTCCCGCTATATATTCATTCTTTGTTCACCCGCTGCCCGCTTAAAATAATTTTCTTCCCGACCCGACCGTTCCCGCTAAATTCAGATCCAGAATCTCACATTTAAATACTACCGAAAGAGAGAGAACGAATAAAATTGTAGGCTGTACAATTTTTTTTTTTTTTTATTGTCAGGATGCTTTTAACATCTTTAAGGAAAATGTGTTGCAGAAGAAAATAAATGTAGGTACAAAAATTGTAGCCTATTTGCTATTTTTATTCAAAATAAAATGCAACATTTTCCTGAGAGAAAAAAAAAAAAACATGACATCTGTCATTTACCATTATAAGCAAAAGAACAAAACCGTTGACTTGTAACTAGAGCCCCTATAAAAATAGTTCAGTTTTGTATGCAACGGCAAAGTGATTATATTTCGTTTCATTTTTTTATAAAGTTAATTTAGAAGAAGTTTGAAGCATGTTTTGTTCGTTAAATATAAGTTTTTGTTTTTTAAAGTAACAAACAGCGGTCAGCGGAGGATTGTTCATAGTCGGCTTGGTCAATTTGCCTTCTCAAATCATCACGACTTGACTAAAATAAAATCTATAGATATAGAACAGTTCAAGTAAATGTTAAACCTAGATAAATGTGCGCTATTAGGCGAATATACAGTCGTTTGTGCGGAGAGTGAAAGTTAAAGCCGCTTTGCAGGAGGCGTCAGCGCGATCACTTGCATTTTTTTCAGTGGAAACAATTTAAAATGATCCGACATTTTTGCTCAAAAAGGTAAGAGTAAAATATCATTCGGAACTGAAAAGGGTCTACTTTTATTTGTGTGCAAAATCAACAAAACGTTACAAACAATATTTTATAAAATAAAGAAAACAAACATGATGCACAGACATGATAAATACATATTTTGAAAGCTTTAAATTGTTACTTAACGAAATAAAACAAATCGAAAACAATAGCTCTTTCATTATGTAATAATCCGTAAAGATTTCTCTCTATAAAGGCGCATCCAAAAAGAAGATTGCCAGTCAGGATCTTTGCGACGCTGACTCAGAATACGCTAAATAATTCAAATATCTCCTTACTATTTCCCCGACACGTTCATTGTTATTTATTTTTGCCGGTGCTTTGTGGCAAGTTTCAGCCTATTGTGTGCAATACCTTAAAAAAATAAAAAACGTTCAACAACCAGATACATTTACACTTAGGATATACGATAACAATGTGTAAAGCGCAGAAATTCTGTTCAGAAAGGACGTCAGTAACGGGATATTGTTAGGCCGCCCGCTTCCGTTCAAATTACACCAGAGTTACCGACCGCTACCGCGTTTTATTTGGAAATTTATTCCCGCGTCGCAAGAAATCTAGTCGGGTCTCGCGGGTCCTGCGGGAGAACCGCGGGAATGCAGACCTCTAGATCCCAGCTGAGGAAGAAGGGTCTTATCTAGCAAAATGATCAGTTATTTTCAAAACAAATTGGCAATTTATATACTTTTTAACCTCAAATGCTCATTTCTGTGAGCGCATGCATCGCAGAGACTAGACTAGGCGAGCATTTGAAGTTAAAACCTATATAAACTGTCAATTTGTTTCAAAAATATCTGATCGTTTCACTAGATAAGACCCTTCTTCATTGGCTGGGATCATTTAGAGCCCTTTGAAGCTGCATTTAAACTGCATTTTGAAAGTTCAAACATTGGGGCACCATATATATCCATTATTTGGAGAGAAATCCTGAAATGTTAACCTCAAAAAACATAATTTCTTTACGACTGAAGAAAGAAAGACATGAACATCTTGGATGACAAGGGGGTGAGTACATTATCTGTAAATGTTTGTTCTGAAAGTGAACTAATCCTTTAAGAGCTCTCTGTTTGGACATTTAGTTAATCATTTAATACTCACTTCAGACCGAACTCGCTGCATACAGGACAAGTGCATACAGTAGGCCACATTTCATAAGACCAAACTACTGCATGGGAAACAGCATGTAGGATACTATCTGCAGCATCTATAGATGTTATTCTACAGTCTTTATTTTACCAGCATCAGAGCACATGCAGCAGGACAGCTTACCAGTTTAACCAGTTTAACTGAAGAACACAGAACAGACAGAAGAGAAAGAGCATGAAGAGTGAAGAGCTGCAGGTCAACATCAAAAACCCTCAACTCAAACAGAGCTTAGACAAAATTCAGCTCAATAAAAACCTTTAAGTGAAAGATAACCTAAACTACAGCAATGCTGTTAACATTAACTAAAACTAAAAATGTATATATATATATATATATATATATATATATATATAATTAAAATAGAGCTAAAATAAATAGGTAAATAAATAAATACAAAAAAATTAAATGAGCATTTTTAAATTAGAAACATAAATATTATGTGCCCTGATTTAAGTTACTAAAATTACTAAAAAATAAATAAAAGCTAAATAAAAAAAACGAATAAAACTGACAAAAATCACAAAAAATAAACAAAATTTATTATGAAATAAATAAAACTAAAAATATAAACTTAATTTGAACTATTAATAAATAATATAATAGTATTAAAATACCACTGCACTACAGTGATATCATAGTTTTTGTATTTCATTTCAATTTATGTTAAAGTTTTTAGTAATTTTAAAGAAATCTGCATTTATTTGATTTAAATTACAGCAAAAACAGGAACATTTTTAAAATATTTTTACCATTTTAAATAACTGTTTTTTTATTTGAATATGTTTTAAAATGTAATTTATTCCTGTAATTTCAAAGCTGAATTTTAAGCATCATTACTCCAGTCTTCAGGCCTAACTATTCAGCTAAAGCTCTGCACAGTTGTTTTATTCCTTATAAGAATATTCATTGTTGTCAGACACTTTAACATTGTAAATACACAGTTTGAACATTAACGCTGCACAGTGCTTACAAACAGGTAAATAAAAAACTTTAATTGAATAATGATTCAATTAAAACGCGTTGAACCTAAAAGTTAAATAAAAACTGTACCGTACATGTAAAAAAAAGTAAATAAAAAATAAAACTTTACAAATAAAGATTAAATTAAATTGTATTGTGTTTTAACATTAATTTATATTTAATTTAGCGATTCCTATGCGGTATGCATTTGTTAATGTTTCTTGAGCAGCAAATCAGCATATTAGAATGATTTCTAAAGGACTGGAGTAAAATATGCTGAAAATTCAGGTTTGATCACAGGAATAAAATCAATTCAAATAGAAAGCAGTATTTTAAATAGTAAAAATATTTCAAAATGTTACTGTTTTTGCTGCACCTTGGATCAAATAAATGCAGGCTTGGTTTAGCAGAATGTTTAAAATGTATTTAATGTTTAAAAAACATTAAAAATCTTACTGTTAAAACCAATGTGTCCATGAAAGAAAAGCTTATAATAGATAGAATAAATCTCTAATAAATCTCAGAATAAATCTCTCTAAACTGCAGCTCAGTAGAGATCTGACTGAATTTCTTACCAGCTGAATTATATTGGTGACGCTTTGCCAGTTGGCCAGTTTAATATTGTCTCCTCCGTCTACCAGCCCCTGATACCCCTGAAATCAAATCAAATACACACATTATTACTCCTATATATAATACAAATACATGTTTCCATCATCCATACATTAGTAAAAATCTGTGAAAAACATGAATGGCGAGAGATGAGAGTAGAGTACCTCATAAACCAGATACACCTTGGCGCCCACATAGATGCCCATTCGAGTCACAGCGCGGATCGCTGCATTCATACCTACAGAGAGATTGCGTGTTATTTTAAGTAATCACACAATAAACATACATTTTTTATAAATAGATGATATAAAACTTCCCTGCATATTCAGTTTATGGCTTTTGATAAAGTATAAATTCACAATCTGATTTGATTCTCACAAAACCCAATTCCATAAAAAAAAGAAGATTAATCAGTCTAACATCAGTGGTGTTGTGGAAAATTGAGATACTATTATAGTTTTAAATAAAAAAAAATTGTGTCTTGTCATTTTTATTATATATATATTTATGCTATGCTTAAGTTAATAAAAATGAGAAAAGTTTAATTGGAAACTAGCTAAAATAAGATATGTTTTTAATACTATAATAATATTTTATTTCAGTTATTTTTTTCAATTGATTTTTTATTTTCTTTTTTATTATTATTATTTTTGTATTTTTTTTATGGTTTTAGTTAATTATAATAACCCTGTCTGGCATATAAAGTATATCATCATATCACTAATGAGCAAATAATTCATAATCTCATGTGATTCTCATAAAACCTGTAAAGAAAATGACATTAACCAAACGAAAAAAGAAAGTTTGACATCAGTGCTATTTTGTTTTTAATACAGATTTTGAATCAGTTTTTGTTTTAATGTTTTTAAAATTGCAGTCATTTTGTTGTGTGTTTTTGTAATTTTTTTATTGCCAGTTTTTTATTATTATTTATTTATTTTTATTGCCTCCACATTTTTTTTTTTTTTTTTGAGTTATAAGCAAAATAACATTTGAAGTTAAATACTGGAAACTAGCTGATATAAAATAAGTTTATACTCTTTTTCAGTATTTTTTTTTTTTAATGATTATTATTATTATTATTATTATTATATTATTAACATTTTTTTTTTACATTTTTTAATGGTTTTAGTTCATTATAATAACCCTGTCTGGCATATAAAGTATATCATCATATCACTAATGACAATGAGCAAATGAGAAAAAAATGTGTTTAATCATGGAAAAACACACACACAAAAATATATATATATTTTAAAAAGTATTTTACAATATTAAATATATATTATATAATTTATTTTCTTATTTTCTTCTGATTTTGAAATATAATCTGGACCTGTTCTTGACCATTGCCCACCTACTGACATAATGTGAATAATTGTATATATTTATAGAGATCTACTTTTCTAGTAAACAGACAGATGATTGACCGTGGAGGATCAAACTCAAACTGAAACATTCAATACATGTTAAAAAACATCTGAAGGAAAGTCTATAGCTGACCAGGAGACAGTGAAGGTCAGTGCAGTTCATGTCTGTGCCAAACATTATGCAAACCTGTTTACTGGTCATGCATTTTGTTGCCATTAAATGAACAAACATATCTGCATCTACAATTCAGACAGCGTTCGAGTAGTCTAGCATCTTTCATTTGTTTACATGCATGTCATTAGTAGGCTATACATTGGTCAGAGGCCCTGCATCAGCTGCAGCTTCACCTTGCGCGTCTCCTCCGCTCGTGAGCGCGGCGATGGCTTTGCCCGCGCCCGTCATCCGCAGCTTCTCCAGCCCCGCCGAACTCATTTCTGCTCGCGTGTTTTCCGCTAACGATCCGCTTCTGAGAAATAGCAGTATACGGTTACCGTGTCACTGTAAGTTATCCGCTCGGACCGGATCGTTTACACCGCTTCTGTTGCGCTGATTGACCTTCCGCGGAGACGGAAGGACGCCGCTGAGTTTTGACGTGAGCGCGCTGACGTTCACGCCCACTGTACACACTGTACTGCGCGTGCATGCGTGCATGTCTTAACTGCACTGCAATTTCCTTAGCTTACAGCAACAGGCAAGACTGGAAAACCACAACCCACCCAACAAAAACATGTCCTATAGTCCTAAATATGGCATACATTACAAGTTAAAAGGTTTTTTGAACAAAAGGATTTTTAATGTTTTCTAAAGAAAACTCTTCTGTATGGAGGGCCGAATTACTCAAAATTAAATTATTAAATAAATGTTGAAATGTATAAATAAATTGTTAAATACATAATTTAATAATTGAAAGTAATAAATGCGTAAATTATATATGTATTTAATTCTGTAATTATTTAATATTATATTTATGTATTTTTTATTCATTCATTTAATTATTAATGGAATTATTTATTATATAATAATAAATATAAAATATATAATATTATATTATATTTAAGTGTATATTTAAATAATTATATATATATATATATATATATATATATTTAAATATTAATTTATTAATTTATTTATGTGATGATTTAATTATATATTTAAGTATATATATATATATATATATATATATATATATTATTATTATTATTATTTTTTATTTTTTTTTTATTGCCTCCACATTTCATTTTGAGGTTTGCAGTTGTCTGCATGTCACTTAACAGTAATCATTTAATTATTTATAAATAAATAAATAATTAAATATATATATATATATATATATATATATATATATATATAGTTAAACAAATAAACATATAAATAAATAATTACATTAATAAAAAATCAAATAAATATCTAATTAAATAACTATATAAATAATTAAATTAATACATAAATAATTAAATATATTATTAACATAATTAAATAAATATATAATGTATACATTTATTTGTGCTTTCAATAATTAAATTATGTATTTAACAATTTATTTATAAATTTCTAACATTTATTTAATGATTTAATTTTGAGTATTTCAGCCCTCCATAAATTTTCAGCATCACTATTCCAGTCTTCAGTGTCACATGATCCTTTAGAAGTCATTCTAATAAATAAATGTTGAAATATATAAATAAATTGTTAAATACATACTTTAATTATTGAAAGCACAAATAAATGTATAAATGATATATTTATTTCATTATTTATGCAATTGAGTATATATTTATTTGATTATTTATTAATTTAAATATTTATGTAATTATTTAATTATATAATTAAGTATATATTTATTTATATATTTATTAATTTAATTATATATGTATTTAATTATTAATTTATTCATTTAATTATTTATTTATTGCCTCCACATTTCATTTTTTGTGGTTTGCAGTTGAGTGACGTGCCAACAATCACAAACCTCAAAATGAAATGTGGAGGCAATAAATAAATAAATAAATAAATAAATAGTTAAATAAATATATAATTAATTACAGAAATAAATAAATCAATTATTAAATATATAATTAAATAAATATATACTTAATTAAATGTATAATAAATAATCACATAAATTATTAAATAAATATATAATTTTTACATTTATTTGTGCTTTCAATAATTCAATTTTGCATTTAACGATTTATTTATATATTTCAACATTTATTTAATTTTGAGTAATTCGGCCCTCCATACAAACCAGCGTGAAGTAATGATGCTGAAAATTCTGCTTTGATCACAGCAAATAAATTACATTTTAAAATATATATTTAAATTGAAAGCAGTTATTTTAAATAGTAAAAATATTTCAAAATTTGACTGTTTTTGCTGAACTTTGGATCAAATAAATACATTGTTATAATGGTGAATGTTCATAACGTCCAGTTTTTTTTTAAAGTTAAATATGCCAACATTCAATTTTTTTTAATTTTACAAACATTATGTGAATGTTACTTTTGAATGTTTCTGAACGTTTTGAAACTAGTAGGTAAGTAGCAACATTTAAACACATTAGATGAATGTCTAAATAAAACATTTCAGAAAGGAATATTCCATTTGATCATTTAGCAAACATTAGATGAATGTTACATTTGAATGTTTTCTGAACATTCTAAAACAAGTAACATTTAAATATGTTAAATGAATGTCCTAAAATGTTTCAGAAAGGGAATGTTCTATTTCATTAAGCAAACATTCTAAACATTTAGAATGTTACATTTTTTTTAAAAGTAACGTAGATGAACATCCAACTAAAATGTTTTAGAAAATATTTCCATGAATGATGTTTTGAGAACATTATTAAAGACTAGTTAACTTTGAACAAACTTTCTATTTGCATTACTAGAACCTGTTTAGATCTTCTAGATAAGATCTTTAGATCTTAGTTCACGCCATTAAGTAAATTAGGAAAATGCAACCTTTTTTCCCCCTCATTGGTTGCAATACTCTCAAGACTTCACCCTCTGTATAAATTGCAAATGCAATAAAACTTGTGAACTTTGAACATGCAACTCTATTTTAAGATATGTTATCTGGCACGTCTGCTTCATACTTCATACCTGGTAAACGTAAATGGATATGAAATACTGTATTTATGGCTATAAGCAGTTTTAAGGTATATGGGCCACTCTACAGAACTGGTTCAAAGTCAGAGTTATAAAATATGTCTTTTTCCACAAGTTGCCTGTGTATGCAAATTGTATAATATCCAAGGTACACATTTCAAGTAATTGTGCAGTTGATTCTCATATTGTATTTTCAGAAAGTTTTGAAATATTTGTTCTCTCCCCGAATTTGTCACTACCGAAACACAGTGATACTAATTTAATAGAAGGGTTATATAGACCTATTAAGATTTTGTTTACATCTACATTGTAAATAATATTGTAAATATTATTTTTTATATTTTATTAACATTTTTTTAGAGGTAAATCAATAATAATTACAATTTTAGCAATATTTCAAAATGTGATTTATGAGATTTGTTGTATTTTTAATCCAATTTTTCTTTGTGCACTGCAAAAAAAAAAAAAAAAAAAAAAATTAAAATATTCTTAAATCAAGAAGGATTTTCTTGACAAGTAAACATTAATGTCTTGTTTTCAGAAAAAAGAAGTTAAAATTAAGTGAGTTTTTGCTTGAAACAAGCAAAATAATCTGCCAGTGGGGTAAGCAAAATAATCTTATTTCAAGCAGAAAACTAGATCATTTTGCTCGTTTCAAGGAAAAACTCACTTCATTTTAAGTTCTTTTTTCTGAAAACAAGACATTAATGTGTACTTGTCTAGAAAATCCTTCTTGATTTAAGGATTTTTAGATATTTTGTCTGGAAACAAGACAAAAAATCTAAGTAAGAAAATCATTTTTTGCAGTGTAATAGGCAAATGCTGATTTCAAAGTTAAGGATTCATTCGTTTGAACTTACACTGAACCAAACACCATCATTACATCTTAGTTGATAATTCAGTATGCTTTATTTTCGACAAAACATCCCATGTTTCGGTAGTCACTGCACATTTTCGGAGGTGACAGTAATGCTTTGATTTCCATACCAAAAAACGATTTCCTCCAAATAAGTTTCCCTTTTGTCACTTGTGAAACAATGATAACATGTTTTGGTTGTGACTGTTTCAAATGACAATTCTATTGGATAAAACCCCAAAAAAACAAACAATTCAGATTCTAAAGAGCATTTGATTGGACAGAAGGTTTGATGAGAAGCTGAAGCAGTGTGAGGTCATCAACATCATTGATTCATATTGGTGGAAGTGATAAGACTAAGATTTGCATGTTCATATCTTGTAAACACAAATGTTATTGTTGTTTTGGAGGTAAAATCAGTCTCACCAAATGGACTAAAACATGCACTTGTTTCAGTAGTGACAAAAAAATCATTTATATCATTTATATCTTTTATAATGGAGTATATCTTCAGACTTCTTCTCATAACGGAGTTTATATCTTGCGCTTTTTCCTCAGAATTGATTCTCAGAAATATAAACTCAGTTGCGCATTATAAACTAAGAATTGTGAAACAGAAGCTTGTTTCTGACTTTCAAATTCAAATTTCTGACTTTTTATCCCACAATTCAGTCTGATTATGAGATGTAAACTCAGTGTTATGACAGATAAACTCAGAAATGAGAAAAAAAGTCAGAATTGTGAGATATAAACTTCAGAATTCAGAGATTGTAAAATATAAACTCAATTGCACATTATAAACTAAGAATTGTGAGAAATAAAACAGAACTGTGAAAAATATAATTTCAAAACTGCAACTGAGGAAAAAAAAAAGTCACAGTTGCCTTTTTTTTTGCCATTTCATGGTGAAAAACAAAACAAAACAAAACTATAAAATATAATCACAGAATTTAAAGAAAAAAAACTGGCTATATCAAAATGGTCAGATATAAAAAAAAAATTGAGTTTATATCTGGCCGTTTTTTTTCTCAGAATAAAGAAAAAAACAACTCAGAATTCTGAGATATAAATTAAGAATTGTAAAATATAAATTCAATTGCAAAATATAAACAAAGAATTGTGAGACATGCTAAAAACTGTGAGAAATAAAACTAGAATTGTGAAAAATAGCAATTCAGAACGGCAAGATATAAAACTCACAATTACCTATTCTTATTTCATGGTGAAAAAACTAAACTAAAAAAACAAAACTGAGATATAAACACAGAAATGTAGAAAAAAACTAAGAACTGCAAGAAAAACGTGTGAATTTTGAGTTTATATCTTGCAGTTCAGACTTTTTCCTCATAACTGAGTTTATATCTTGCGTTTTTTCCTCAGAATTGATTCTCAGAAATATAAACTCAATTGCGCAGATATAAACCAGAGTTTAGACAAAGAAAGTCAAAATAGCCAGATATAAACTAAGAACTGTAAGAAAAAAAGTCTGGATTAAAGCATGCACTGTTTCAGTACTGACAAAAAAATCATTTATATCTTTTATAATGGAGTATATCTTGCAATTTAGACTTCTTCTCATAACTGAGTTTATATCTCGCAGTTCTGAGTTTATATCTTGCGTTTTTTTCTCAGAATTGATTCTCAGAAATATAAACTCAATTGCGCATTATAAACTAAGAATTGTGAAACGAACTAAAACCAGAATTGTGAAAAATATTAATTCAAAACCGCAAGATATAAAAGTCACAATTACTTTTTTTATTTCATGGTGAAAAAAAACTAAACTGTAAGATATAAACACAGAATTTAGAGAAAGTCAAAATAGCCAGATATAAACTAAGAACTGTAAGAAAAAAAGTCTGGACTAAAGCATGCACTGTTTCAGTAGTGACAAAAAAAAAATCATTTACAAAAAAATTTTTTTTGAACTTGACTTTTTTTTTTTCAATTCAAAAAGATATTCATTACAAAATAAAAATGGAATGAAATGCAAAAATGACTTCAATATAATTTTCATAAGTTGAAATTTAGGGGTTAGGGTTTGGGACAGCCAACTTCCAATTAAAAAGTAGCCAATAAATGATGATTATATATATATATATATATATATATATATATATATATATATATATATATATATATATATATATATATATATATATATATATATATATATATATATATATATATATATATATATATATATATATATATATATATATATATATATATATATATTAAGCTTACTGATATTTTGGTAACACTTTACAATAAGCTTCATTAGTTAAACATTAGTTAATGTATTAACTAACATGAACCATGAGCAATTAACTTGTTACTGTATTTGATAATCTTCATTAATGTTAGTTAATGAAAATACAGTTGTTCACTGTATATTCATGTTAGTTCACAGTGCATTGACTAATGTTAGCAAGATTTGAATAACGTATTAGTAAATGTTAAAATTAACATGAACAAAGATTAATAAATGCTGTATAAGTGCAGTTCATTATTAGTTCATGTTAACTAATGAACCTTATTGTAAAGTGTTACCGATATTTGAAATATTAGATGTGGTTTTCATTAGATAAACATCTAAACATACTTTTTTAAATGCGTTTTTGGTTGTGGTACAGCAGTTTGCACCAGTTCTGTAGAATGGCCCATATGCAGCATATTAAAAATGCATAAACCACAAATTAAACCAAATGAACAGAATGAGGAGAGGCGGGAGAGTTTGGTACAGTACATCAGTGTTTATTCCATGCAGTTGCTCTGCCTTGATTTTACACGTCACTCCTGTCGGACTGTACACAGGCTATTACAGGAAATCGTCAGGATTGGTTGATCATAACACCATTCAAGATAAGGAAGGGAAAAGAGACATGAGTAAGAAACAAACTGGAGGAGGAAAATGAGCCCAGAGCTGAAGATAATCTGCACAAAAATAGTTCATTTTTAAATACCTGTATATGTAGTAGTCGACATAGCAATTAAAAACGGTTAACGTGAATAAAGGACAGAAATGATGGCAGGAGAAAACGTACAATTCGTACTTTCAAGTCAACTGTATGACACTGGAATCATCTTTACAACCAGAACAAGTTTGTGTAATCTTATTACAATGATTACAATGTGAGGCAATAATCTCTTGCAAAAAAAAAAAAAGGTCTATGAGAATGACGTCTGAAAAGTTTACAGACGTAATAAATGTCCAGATATTTTCCCCCTCATTTCCACATACAAAAAAAGTGAAGAAAATATGGAAGCTTGTTTCTGCCACGTGAAAATTTCTGACTTTTTATCCCACAATTCAGTCTGATTATGAGATGTAAACTCAGTGTTATGACGGATAAACTCAGAAATGAGAAAAACAGTCAGAATTGTGATATAAACTTAGAATTCAGAGATTGTAAAATATAAACTCAATTGCACATTATAAACTAAAAACTGTGAGAAATAAAACAACTGTGAAAAATATAAATTCAAAACTGCAAGATTTAAACTTATAATTCTGAGAAAAAAAAGTCACAGCTGCCTTTTTTTTTTCATTTCATGGTGAAAAACAAAACGAATATAAATCACAGAATTTAGAGAAAAAAAAAAATCTGGCTATATCAAAATGGTCATATATATATATAAGTTTATATCTTGCGTTTTTTTCTCAGAATTAAGAAAAAAAATCCTCAGAATTCTGAGATATAAATTTAAGAATTGTAAAATATAAATTCAATTGCAAAATATTGCATTTTTTTTCTCTGAATTGATAAAAATGTCAGAATTGTGAGATATAAATTAAAAACTGTAAGAAATAAAACCAGAATTGTGAAAAATATAAACTCAAAACTGCAAGATATAAACTTTTTCACAATTACCTTTTTTTAAATGGTGAAAAAACAAAAACAAAAACAAAACAAAAACAACAACAACAACAACAACAACAACAACTGTAAGACAAACACAGAATTTAGAGGGAAAAAAAAGGTCAAGATAGCCAGATATAAACTAAGAACTGCAAGGAACAAAAAAATTATATCTTGTGTTTTTTCTCAGAATTAAGAAAAAAGGTCAGAATTACGAGATATAAATTCAGAATTGTGAGATATTATCTAAGAATTGCAAAATATGAACTTAATTGCGCATTATAAACTAAAAATTAAGAAAATAAGTCAGAATTGCAAGATATAAACTGAAAATTGAGAAATATAATCAGAATTGCAAGATATAAACACTTTTCAGATGAAAAAAAAAAAGTCTAATTACTGTATTTTTTATTTCACTGTGAGAAAAAAAAACTGAATTGTCTCAGAATAAAGTCAAAACTGTGAAATAAGTCACTATTAATAATAATCCCTATGATTTTATTCCATGGCAGAAATGAGCTTCCATAAGAAAATGACCGAACGTCCATTTCTGAGATAATTACTGTATATTATTCCTATAAGATGCCATCTGTAATACTTCAGAAGACCGTTCTAACACACATGAGACAATTAAGAGATAAAGAAACGCAGAAATTAACAGCTAGTGCTTCAAAATAAATTAATGATCATGTAGACCAGCTACAAAACAAAAAAAATTAAATTAAATTAAATTAAATTAAATTAAATTAAAAGCATCATTTACAGGATTCGTGGTTGGCGCTTTGGCCGGAAAGACTTCATACATCATCATACTTCATACATTGCTCACTAAAAACCCAGGCCTGATCTTTAGCGGGACACGTAAACGGAGAGAATGAGGTTGGTGCGTGTTTTCGGTTTGCCTTCGTTACAATTCATCAAAACAAATCTTGCGTTTTTAGCGCGTTACCATCATCCTGAACAGGAAATAATGAAAACTGTACAGTAATAATGGCTGATTTCGCCTCTCAAAGACACGAAAAGCTATTCACAACCCATATTTCTTGGTGAAACTTGATTTTTATCCATTAGGAGTTGACTGAAAAGTTCAAAACGGCCAGAATGGGGTTGAAAAAGGGTTAAAAATGAAAACCAAAAAGCAAAAAAGAATCCATTTTGGTTTCATGTTGACCTAAAGTTTGTTTCCAGTGGCCTCTGCTTTGTTCATCTGCTGCAAACTCACAGCTTTTCTCACTAATTCAACAATAAAGTGAAACTGGAGGCTTCTTTTAGTACAATGTCTGAAAATAATAATAATACCATTCACAGTTTATTTCACATGCCGTATCCGGTTCAGAAACACACCCGGCTGCATTTACTGATGATGAACGAGGCATTTTTAACTAGCACTATAACATCTAAATATCTAAACACAGGGTAAATATGAATGCAACAATTAAATATAGTCATGCCGGACGATGCAGTGTCCCTTTCGTAAGGAAACGACAAATAAAAACACATTTGCGAAGGAGAGTTTACACACGGACTACGTTCACACTGCAATTTAATCCGGTTCGGGATTCAAATGCGGTGCCAAATTTTCCAAACGACGAAGACAAAGCATTTTTTTCCCTAGTGGAGACTCTTTTGCACTATAAAGCATTGAACCTGAGCATTAAAACCAGCAAAAAGCACGGGAAATCCATTTCTTTTTTCTTGCCTTTTTCTTTTTTACTCAAAAAAACTCTAGACGTGTAAAAATAAGGAACTCAAATCTGCAAAAATAGAGGTCTTTTACAAAGCACTTTAGTTCCGACTCGCCTTTTTTCCGACTCCTCGCGTCTGTCCAGCCCGCTAGACAGTCATCCTGAGCGAATGATTCTCAATAGCCTGAGCGCAAAACCGACGTTATTGCTGATTCACCCGCGGCCCTTAAACGAACGAGGCTCGTTTAAAGGTCTGTGCTTGTGCCGTCTCCTGTGAGCACGCTATGGACACACAAACACCGGCAGAACCACACCGTACACGTTACAGATGCGGATCATTTCACCAAAAAACTATTGTAAACCTGTATGACTTTGTTGCATGGAACGCAGAAGTCATTTTGTGATACTTTTATGGTGATTTTTTTTTGGTTGTGGAAGAGCGGAAGTCAAACAGGTTTGGAAAAAAACATACATTTGACTGTTTTTTGGGTAAACGATCCTTTCGAACTCTAAAGGGACACTGCATCTCCAGAACATCATCACTACTGCTCAAAAGACTGGAAAATCATTACTTTTTTTAATCTTTATAGACTATAAAGTCTTTAATGCTCACCGAGACCTTTTTAATTTGATTATAAGTACATTAAAAAATGTGAAATATTATTACAATATAATATAACTATTCTCTAAGTGAATATATTGTAAAATGTAATTTTTTTTAAATTGATAAAATCTGAATTTTCAGCATCATTACTTGTCTTCAGTGTCACATGATGCTTCAGAAATCATTCTAATATGCTGATTTGCTGCTCAATGAATATTTCTGGATTATTATCAATGTTAAAAATGTTGTTCATTTTGTGGAAACCATAAGTTAAAATTAAACTCCAGGACTTTCAAAGACAACTTTAATTTTTAAGGACTTCAATCACTTATCAAACAATGTCTTCTCTTTCAAATTCTAAAAAAAACTAAGAAAATAGATAAATAAAAAGTGAAGTATTACTACTAAAGTATACTTTACTATTTACTATAGTAAAATCACAGTCAATTTTCAGATTTGTATGTGTATACTTTCTTTTTTCTTTGTTTTGTTTTGTTTTTATAACTTTTCTGCCTTAATTGTTTGATGTTTTCTACTGTTCAAGAAAATAAATAAGATAAAAAGATTCCGTAACCGCTTCGAAATCCTCATCTGAAACAAATGACTCGCCATACGCACTTCGAAGTCCTGAACTAAGTCAAACAATATCTAAATCAAATGATTTGCAATCCATGCTCCAAAGTCTCAATCTTGAAAAAATCTTGACTTAGATATGGACTTCAAATTGCGAATCATTTGATTTAGATCAGGACTTCAAATTGTGCGCCGCGAATCATTTGATAGGAATCATCCAATTCGTAAAATGATTCACAGATCCATTTTGCTCTAAATCAAATGATTTGTGATACACGACTTGAAGTCCATACCTAAATAAAATGATTTTGCGAATCCAGTCAAGATTTGTGAATCATTTGACTTAGAATGGGACTTAAAATCACAAATCATTTGACTTAGCCTGGGACTTTGCGTATTGCAAAAACTTGATTTAGATTGGGACTTTAAATTGTGCATTGCAAATCATTTGATTTGAATCATTCAATTCATGAAATGATTCACAAACCCGTTTTGATCTAAATCAAATGATACACGATACACAAAGTTCAAATCTAAAACAAATGACACACAATACACAATTTGAAGTCTCGATCTGAATCAAATGATTCGCAAACCTGTTCCGAAGTCCTGATCTAAATCGAATGATTCACAATATGCAATTTGAAGTCCCAATCTGAATCAAATGATTTGAGATCTGCACTCCGAAGTTACGATCTAAAGCAAAAGAGTCGCAAACCTGCTCCAAAGGTCTGATTTAAATGATTCATGATCCACGCTCTGAAGTCCTGATCTAAATAATGATTCACTAATTGCTCTTTTCTTGATTTGGATTGCTTCCATTGTCCTCATTTGTAAGTCGCTTTGGATAAAAGCGTCTGCTAAATAACTAAATGTAATGTAATGCAAATCATTTGATTTGAATCATTCAATTCCCGGAATGATTCACAAACCCGTTTTGATCTAAATCAAATGATACACAATTTGAAGTATTTTTTTGAAACAAATGATTTGCGATTGGAGCGCTTCAAAACAGCGAATCATTTTGTGACGCTTTGATTTAACTGATTTGGAGTTTCATAAAGCTCAGTTTCACTCTTCACTCCGTCCATTTTTTGTAAATCATTACAAGTGATGTTAAAATTCGAAAATTTATTTGATCTGGCTTTTGGTAGTGAATCGCTTGAAATGAATGATCGAAGTCACGAGTTTGAATCAATTTGCTAGTTTTATAACATTAACTGAAATTAACTGAAGTACGATGTTTTTTGAATTGTGTTAATTCAAGCAGTTTTCAAGTAATATTGATGAATATTGCTATTTTCATGATTTCCTAGGCCTTTACATTTCAAAAAGTCAAATTCAAATACTTTAAGCACAAACTCTGTTAATACTTTCATTCGGCAAAGACGCATTAAATTGATCAGTAAAGACATTTATAATGTTCCAAAAAGACACTGTTGTTTGAGAATTTCCACAAAAATATTAAGCACTAAAAATGTTTTTTTTTAAATAATAATTAAGCAGCAATAACAACTAAGCAGCGAATGAGCATATTAGATTTCTGAAGGATCATGTGACTGAAGACGAGTAACGATGCTGAAAATTCAGCGTTGCATCACAAGAATTAATTACATTCAAACATAATATTCACCTAGAACACAGTTTTTTCAAATCATAATAACATTTCACAATTTTACAGATTTTACTAGATTTCTGAGCCTTGCTGAGCACGATTAGTAATTACTCCAATCTTTTGACCAGCAGTCGTTTTTCACGTCAATACAAAGATGACGGAAGAAAACAAACTCTTTAGGGTTGATGTCGAGCGTCCTTGCTCTCCTCGGGCCGTCCGCAGCGTCTCTTCAAACACAGTCCTGAGATGAGAAAAAAAGCTGCTCGGGTTTCGTTTCAAACACTGATTTGATCGTTAAAGACGTGGTTTCCGCTAGAGACTTCCTATTCGTCCGTAGAGGCCAGCAGCAGCAGCAGCAGCAGTCTGATTGGCTGATCGAAAGGCCGACCAAGCAGGCATGCTGGGATATTTCCACACGTCTTGGAAGTCAAAAAGGGCAAAAGAAACGAGGACGGACATCGTTCCTGCTGGTGCTCAAACTAAAGTTACCCTGAAGGGGGCGTCGTTTCTGTAAACTCAGGAAGTAGCAGGTGGCCAGAGACACTCCCGTGTGTCTGTGGTCCCGTCGTGGAATGGATCCTTAACACTTTCGCTCACGTACCCACGGACATATATATACACACATTCTTGCAGACCGCAATCGTCGTCTAACTAGCTAGCTAAGTGGTCTCAAGTCGCCTTGAACACTTCAGCGCTAATACTCGGAATTTATGCTCTGTTGTTGTTATTTTTGGAGTTCCTGATTTTTGTTTTTGCGTTTTCCTCCAGCTCGTAATAAAATAAATTATGCGTGTTAACTCTAGCTACATTATCACTTCAGAGGAATCTGCCTGAGATGCTCAGAGAGAGAGAGAGAGAGAGGTGGATTATGGGAAGGGTTGATCAGATGGGTCATGGCTGTTTACAGCGGGCGTGGTTTATTGCCGTGTTTCCTCCGAAGGCTCGCGCTCACCAGGATGAAGGTGCGCAGGGCTGTTTATTCCTGATGGTGGCGTCGGAACATTCCGCGTCCGACGTGTCACAGTCCGAGTCTCCGAAATGCAACGGATTCTGAGTGGGACAGATGAACAAACAGGAAGTTGTATTTAGTTCTACTATTTAAAGACTGGCAACAAATGATTCACCACATTATGTTCTCGTTAAACACTAATAATGATAATTTTTCAGTGTAATGTCCTCTGAATTTATTAGTATTCTAGAGTTTTTTTTCTTAATTGCTTCATTTACGCCAGGGATTTACAAGTTTCTTTAATATATATATATATATATATATATATATATATATATATATATATATATATATATATATTTATAATTTTTTTTTCAGTAATTGTTTTATTTTGATTGATTTTATTTTAATTAATCTAAAATATTATATTTTTAGTAACTACTTTGTTTTTATTTTCATTTATTTTTAACTTTTTATTTAAAATAAATTATTTATTTATTTTATTTTCTGTCAGATATTTGTTTGTACTTATTTTTAGTAATTGATTATTTCATTGTTTTTATTTTTAAACAGCGTTTTTACTTCATTTCAAATAAACTATCTAATAATTGTATTTATTATATGTATTATTATATGTATTCATTCATTCATTCAGTTTTTTTAGTGAATCATTTGTTTGAGAATTATTTTGATTGATTTCTTTAAAATTATTTATTTCTTTTACATTTATTTCAGATATTTGTATTTATTAATTGTTTTTTTTAAGATTTAGTATTTATTTGAATTTCTTTCAAATAAATGCTATAATCTTTTTATTTTTATATTGTTTCAATTTATTTTAAATAATTTATTTAAATTTTCTTTCAGATATTTGCATTTAGTCATTAATTTTTTTAGTAATTGCTTTATTTGTTTTTATTTATACATTATGTATTTATTTTAATTCATTTCATATAAACTAGAATCATTTGATAGTGTTTTGATTGATTTCTTTTAAATTATTTATTTATTTTAAATTCATTTCAGATATTTGTATTTATTCATTTTTTATTTTAAATTAAGTTTTTAATTATAATTTATTTCAAAACAAATTATACAATCTTTTTATTTTTTATCCTTTTATGGTGTTTTGATTGATTTCTTTTAAATTATTTATTTATTTTATTTTCTTTCAGATATTTGTATGTACTTATTCATTTTCAGTAATTACTTTATTTTGATTGTTTCTATTTTTAATTTTTTTTTTTTTTTTACTTCATTTCAAATAAACTATATAATCATTTTAAGCATTCTGATTGATTTCTTATTAATTACTTCTTTTACATTTATTTCAGATATTTATTTACTCATGGTTTTATTTTACATTTAAGTATTTATTTTTATTTATTTTAAATAAATGATATAATCTTTTTATTTTTATAGTGCTTTGATTGATTTCTTTTAAATAGTTTATTTATTTAGATTTTCATTCAGATATTCATTTTTTAGTAATTGGTTTACTTTGTTTTTATTTTTAAGTTATGTATCTATTTTACTTCATTTCAAATAAACCACATTTAATTAAGCGTTTTAATAGATTTCTTTTACATTTATTTCAGATATTTGTATTTATTAATTTTTAGCAATGCATATATTTATTTTAATTTGTCATTTATAATCTTTTTTAGTGTTTGATCATTTTATTTTAAAATTAAGCATTCAAATTTAAAATGAGATATTTTTAGTGCTTTATGTAAATGCTTTAAGGTAAGGTATTTATTTAAAATTTACATTTTATGACTTAATCTTTAGCTCACAAAGCCCTCTGCAGTTCTCTGGTTTAAACAAACAATTTGAAAGAACTGCTTCAGATAAATGAGTTTGGATGTAGAGTTCACCTCATAGCTGTGCTCATCAGCACACAGTTTGCCCAGAGAGATCTGGGTCTTGACGCGACGGACGGCGCACTCTTTATCGGACAGGCCGTCGGATTGCGTGGAGATGTCGATGGGGATCTCAGGCGTGTGGGACAGGAGCTCGTCCAGATGCTCCTCCTGACTGGCGCTGAGCTGCTCCAGCGGGCCGCTGTGCGAGTGATCGCTGGTGTTTCCCTCCTCGCCGTCAGACACCGACAGATTCTCCGAACTGAAGGTGGAGTACGACTGAAAGCTGCTCATACAGCGATGAGGCCTGGAAACAGACCGGGAGAAAAACGACATTTAAAAACAACTTACTCTGTGGCTAATGGCTACAGAAACTCACATGATTCATTGGAGAACTCATGACAAGAAAAGGCACAGCTCAAAGATAATAAAACTGCTTATTAATTATTATTTATCAAAGCAAACTCACCGCTGTCTGCGTGGAAACTCCACCTCACTGTCAACCTCTCCTTCCTCTTCCTCGGACGACTCGTCTCCCGCCTGACGGACATATATTAGAATCACAAACACAAATAAAACACCTGGATCATATGCATTTGATACGTTTTATTCATCAAAGAATCCTGAAAAATAAAATGCATACAATTATTAAATTATAATTAGCAAAGCTGAAGCTTCTAAGCTTGACCAGAGCAGTTTTATTTTTCCTAAGTGTTTGAAGTTTTTATACAAATATATATATATTTTTAATTTATTGATAATTAATTAACCAATTATTTATTTAATACTTTCATGCATAAATTAATTTTTAAATTTTTAAATAAGAACATTTTTCATTTTTATCTTAACTTTAATTTCATTCTAACTTTTTAATTATTTGCTTTTCATTTTTGTATTATACACGTCTAATTATTATTTTAATGATTATAAAGTTATTGAATCATTTTAGTTTAATTTGTAATTCATTATTAGCTTTTTATTTTAAAATTATATATATTATATTTTATTTATTATTTCTTTATTAAATAATAATTTTTATTTGTTCTTTATATAAATTAACTTTAAAATTCTCTTATTTATTTATTTTTAATACTTTATTACTGGTATTTATTATTTTTAATAAATTAATAAGAAATAAACTATTATTTGTATTAATGAAATTTATTACAACTTTTTTATTTTAACGTTAGTATGATTGCGTCTCTTATTTTATCCAAGTAATTTTTAATCATTGATATTTATTATTTTTAATCAATTATTAATTTATTTAATACTTTGTTTACAATACAATTGTTTATTATTTATTTTTTTGTGTTTATTATTTATTTTCTCTGTATTTTTTTTACTGTTTATATTGTTTTTTTTTATATTTTGCAATTACTTTAATTATTAGCTTTTCATTTTAAAATTATATTATTTAATTATAAATTAATATATATATTAATATTAATATATATTAATATTTTAAATATATGTATACTTTTTATATTTAAATAAAAATAAATCATTTATATGAATTAATATAATTTTAATTAATTATTTGGTTTTCATTTTAAAATCATTTTATTTATTTTTCAAAGTTTATTATTGCTAATTATTATTTTTAATAAATTAATATATAATTTGTATTTGTATTATTGATATTTATTACAACTTTATAATTTTTTTTATAAAGTATTGTGTTATTTTTTCAGTAATTCTTTTTATTATTAATATTATTTTTCTATTATTTTTGCATTCATTACTTAATTTATTTAATAATTACATTTTTCAAATAACTGTTAATTTGTTGTTTTTAATTATTTTAATAAATTACTAATTAAATTATTTTAATATTTTAATTTATGTACGTTTCTTTTTTTTGCTCACCAAAGCTGCACATTTTTAAAAGTAAAAATGTGAAATATTATTGCAATTTCAATTAACTCTTTGCTATGTTACTTTATTTTAAAATGTAATTTATTCCTGCGTTCAAAGCTAAATTTTCAGCACCATTACTCCAGTCTTCAGTGTCACATGATCCTTCAGAAATCATTCTAATATTCTGATTTGCTGCTCAAGAAACATTTATAATTATTTCAGAATTCTTTGATGAATAGAAAGTTCAAAAGAACAGCAATTATTGCTGTGTTTACTGTCACTATTAATGAATGTAATAAGTGTTATCCAGACTCACGGTTCTCAGAGGTCTGAGCGAGGGCAGCAGGCCGCCGGAAGAGCTTCCTCTCTGGGATCTCTGCTCCGGCTTCTCTCCCGTTCCCTCTGCCTCATCCGTGGGCTCCATCGCCCTCTTGACCGCAGGTGGTGTCCCTTCGCATGTGCTCAGCAGCGAGTAATGAGGAAGTTGGGGGTGGCTGGGAGCGGCTGGCGTCTCCTGACAGCGCGTGCAGCCGGGGAACGGATGCGCCTGGCAGCAGGGACACAGCGGCCCCGGACCGGAGCCCGCGGACGGAGGTATGGAGGACCGGCGGTGGCGCGAATCCGCGTCCACGGCGGTGGAAATGAGATCAGGACTGGAGCCGGACAGCCTCCGCTGGAGGTGGTCAGTTTGTGGGCTGCGCAGTGCAGCGGCCGGACCGAAGTAGCGCAGGTTGTTGGCGCAGGTGGCTACTGCGTTTTCGCGATTCTTCACTGGCAACAGCGGCCCCTCGGGCGGAGGGTGATGATGGTGAAGGTAGCTTTGCTCCTGTAGGGGTTGCTGCTCCTCTGACGGAGCCGAATTGGCCTTGAGGGCTCCTGGGAACTCGTTGTGACTCCCTTTGCTGTTGGCCCTCCGGTGGCGGGGTTTACTGCGGTATCTGGTTTTCCCAGGCGGGGTGGATACTTTCGGGCTTCCCGACAGCGGGGACGGAGCCGGAAGAGGCTCGACGCTGGGAATGCCATCGGAGCGCAGCAGATCCGGTCTGAAGGAGATCACATGGACTGGGTTAATGACCTCATGAAGAATTCATCACGGATAATGTTTCTCTCAGTACAGCATCGAAGACTTTAACTACAAATTATCTGTCCATGCTTGCATATTAATGGAAAAATAATCACACGTTGACACGGGAAAAGTCATATCAAGTGGCTGTTAAAACATAATAAAAATAAAAAGTGGATGACATTTGTAGAACATTACGTTTATGATGTTATGACTGACTTTTATTGCTTAAAGCAAGGGTTCACAAATTATAAATATTATATAAATATTTATTTATTTATTTACATTTTTTTTTTTTTTGGGCTCACCAAGGCTGAACAAGTTTAATTATTACCATTTAATCATATTTTTTTATTATCTGCCATTTATATTATTTTTATATAAACATTTACATTATTAATTAACTTATTTTTCTACTTTAATATAAGTTTAATTATTACTATTTAACTATTCTTTTTATTATGTGTTATTCATAACAATCCATTATTTTTAATTTAATTAAATAGTATTTATAATAATTTAATTTTCATTTTTATCATTTTAAACATTTTTTTAAATTAATTATTTGCTTTTCATTTTAAAATTACAATTGTATTATTTCTTTTTTTAATTATTGTTATATTTTTATTTAATTAACTTTAATAAATTATTTGCTTTTCATTTTAAAAAGTTTTTTTAATAATTGTTTATTACTGATATTTATTATTTTTAATAAATGATTACTGTATTTATTTTGATAACTAATTCATGTTTAATTCATTACTACCGTTTTATTTTATTATTATTTCTTTTTTAAATAATTATATTTATTATTTATATAATTTATTATTTAAATCAATTAACAATTTGGTTTAAGTACTTTATCCTAATACTAATTTTTAATTAATAATTAGCTTTTTCATCAACTCACAAACCCCTGCAATTCCCCCATGAACCCCCAGGGGTCGTACAAACTCAATTTGGGAATCTCTGGCTTAAACTATTACATTTATCATGATAGAAACGGCACATAAGCCAGCATCTCCACAGTCGCTCACCTCTTTGGCTGTTGTGTCCCAGGCTTATGGTTCATGCTGCTCTTTTTCTTAATGAGCTTCTCAACAGCGTTGGGCCGCACAATGGGCCGAACCAGGTGGCGTTTGTACGTGCCGGGATACTTCTTCTCCACGGCCTGCTCCCTCCTGCAATAAAACACGGGCAACATTCAGATTCAGATTTGCGGTAGTAAAAGCAGAAGTGAGATTTGACTGAATGATCATTGTGATCTCATTCAGTGAGAATGTGGGTCAGGGAAACGGCACGAGCCGGATCCAGCTTTAAGCAGATTAGATTTAATTAGAGTTTGAGAGAGACGTCTGCGTTCAGGCACAGACGGAGTCAGAGTTCAGACTCATTACAGCCTTTTCATGAGTAATTTCATGCCAATAAACGGACAAACTCAAGAAAGAAAGACGCACACAGCATAATCGGCATCAGAAAAGCAAATCCGCAGCATAAAGTATGAATATTATGCCCTGACCTCTTACATTTTCAGTGCAATGAATGAACTGAAAGTACAATAAGTAGTGTTTTTAAAATCTCTCACTAAATGCATGCAAATTGAAAAATCATTGTGAAATTAATTATGAAAATAATGAATTAAGAAATTATAGTAACTTGTTTCTTGATTGTTGTTTGTGTTATAACTAAGATAAAAATGATAAAAAAAATGCAAAAAATGCAACAATTTGAAATAATTTAATTTAAATCAATCAAAAAATGGCACTTTTCATATATTAATGTGTAGGTAAATATTGCTGTTTGTGACTGTGACTGCTATATTATATGATTTAATGATTTGGGGACCTAATATATTTATGAATTGATTTAATTGTATAAGTTTGAAATAATTACAGAAAATTTAGTCATCTAATAACTGTGTGTAATGTCAAATTCCTATTTAATGATTGTACTGTATTGTACTGTATTTTTTTTTCTTGTGTTAAACATTTTGAACAGACTTGACTACAATGATTAATTGGTTTGATATGGAAGCTTGTTTCTGCCCTTGAATAAAAAAAATAAAACAAGTAATTTTATTAGACAATTCTGACTTTTTCACAATTTTGATTTTACATTTTACAATTCTGTTCTCACCAGGAGACTTTAAGTATATATTTCAACAATTTAACAACATACTCGCATGTTCACGGTTCTCAGCTAATGTCTACATGAAAAGGCAAGTAAAAAATATAATATATAATATTTTTTGTGCGTATTATTTTATTTAGTGTTTTTATTTGATATCTGTTTTTAAATTGCTTACTTTTTTTAAATTTAATGAATTGTTTAATGAATTCCTAAAGAATCTGAAAGATTTTCATTTTAAAATCATCACTTTATTATTATCGACTTTAATAAAAACTTTTTATTATTTACATTTATTTTTAATTATTTTTGGTTCAGTTAATTTATGGTTAAAATATCGGATTTTTAAATTAGTTTATTATTGACTTCATTAATATATTTTTTAATGATTTGCTTTTATTTGTAAATAACATTTGTTTCTATTAAATTATATTTTAATTATTTGCTTTATTAATTACATTTTGTATTATTTGCCTTTCAGTTTTCAATTATTTTGATTCTTTTTTTTGCAATGATTACATTTATTATTAAAATGTATTATTTAATAAATGATTATTTTTTTTTTTAATAACTTTATTTCAGGTTTAATTATTAGCTTTTCAATTTTAAATTTGAATACAATTAATTTTACAATTACGTTTTTAAATTTATTTTTTATTACTGATAAGTATTATTTATACATTTAGATGCTTTTATCTCTAAATTATTTACAAATGTAAATAATTTTTAAGAAATTATTAATCAATGTATTTATTTCAATGACTAATTTTAAATTCATTATTAGAATTCCAGCTTAATTTCTCATTTATATGGTTTATGCTGACTCTTTTTTTTTTGCAGTTACAAATTTATATCTTACAATTCAGTCTTTTTGTCTGAAAGAAAAAAGAGTCAGGATTAGAAGATTAAAAGGTCACAATTCATTTATTTATTTATTTTTTTTAACCAGTTGCAGAAACAAGCTTCCGTAGTTTAAATGATGCTTCTTCTGACTGAAAAAGAAAAGAACATCATGAACTTACTTGAGCAGCTCTTTCTCTCGCACCTCCAGCTGCAGCATGATAGCGCTGAGCTCCATGTAGAGGTTATTGGCTCGCTCCAGTTTCCTCTCATAATGCTCTCGGATATCCAGAGCGTGTCTGAAACACACAGAGACAGTGAGACAGACAGCTCCAGCTAAAGCTCTCTTCTTCCTGCTCTATGTTCTGTTGTTGTGTGCGATTGGTCCGGTCTTTACCTGAGCTCGTCTCTTCTGCGTCGAATCAGCTCCTCGTCCAGTCGATGGATGCAGGTGCCTTCGCTCTTGATCTTCTCGAAATGCTTCTTCACCTCCTCTCTCCACTCCGTCTGCCACAGACAAGATTGTTAGTGTTAATTAAAACAATAACACTTTAGTTTAGGGACCAATTATCACTATTAACTAGCTGCTTATTAGCATGCATAATACCAGCACTAAAAAAATGCATATTAATGCCAATATTATGCATGGCCATATCTTAGATCATTAATCCTAAACTACTACCTAACTAACTTATAATAAGCAGCAAATTAGGAGTTTAATGAGGCAAAAGTTGTAGTTAATAGTTAGTAGTGAGAACTTCTCCCAAAACTAAAGTGTGATCATTAAAACTATTAAAAAATGTTTTTGGTAAATGAAATAATAAAGCTGAAATAAAATATTATAAAATATAAATATTAGATTTAAAATATTAATAAAAATAATTTTTTTTTTTTTTTACTTCGCAACTACCAAAAATAAATAAATAAATAAGTAAATAAAAACCAAATTAAAAATTAAATACATTTTAATTAATTATTTGCTTTTCACTTAATTTTTTATTAAGAAATTATTAATTTATTTATTTTTAAATTACACCTACACATTTAATTATGACTACTTAATTATTGTGTTTAATAATTTGTTTATTATTCATATTTTTTATTTTTAATAAATTATTAATTTATTTGTTTTTAAACTACAGTTTAATTAGTACTAAGTTTAATTAGTACTATTTAATTTTTATTTTTACTATGTGTTCTTCATAATAATCCATTATTTTTATTTAATTAATTAATTAAAATTTGATTTATTAAATTATTATTTTTTTTAAATAATAGTGTATTACTAATATTTATTATTGTCAATAAATTATTAATGTATTTATTTTGAGAAGTAATTATTAGCTTTTTATTTTCTCAGTGTTTTTTATATTATTTTCTAATTATTAACATTTTAATTTAAAATTATTTTTAATATTGTTTAATTTGTTTATTATTCATATTTGTTATTTTTAATAAATTATATATATATTTTTTATTTGACCATTAAAACTATACAAAAAAATGTTTTTGGTAATTAAAATAATAAAGCCGACATAAATTAAAATATAAATATTAGATTTAAATTATTTAAAAAAAATTCTAACAATTATATAATTCATTATTTGCTTTTCATTTTTAAATTATTTGTATTACTGTTTAATAATTTGTTTATTATTCATATTTGTTGTAAAAATGAAAAAAATAAAAATAAAAAAAATATATAAAAAAATTCAAAAACTAATAAAAAAAAAAAAAATATATATATATATATATATATATATATAAAATAAACTAAAATTTACATGTAAAACACAAATAAAAATATTAAGATAAAATCTAATTGCCACAGACAATATTGTTATTAAAAAATGGCCTATTCACAATTATTTTGTTAATTTCAATAAAGATTAAATAAAATATAAATATTAGACTGAAAAACTATTTAAGAAACTTAAGAAAACATAAAAAATAGAAATGAATTAGAAATGAGGGAAAAAAAGAGAAATTAATTAGAAATTAGAAATGCTGACTTAGCAACTAACCGAAATAAAACGAACTAAAATAACTACAGCTAAAACTGAAATAAAATCGTTTGAAGCTAAATAAAATATTTAAAAATATTAAATAATATATAAAAAATGCAAAAAAACTATTAAAAATGACTAAAATGAACATTTTAACTTCAAAAAAGCATTAAAAATAATAAAATAATTATAACTACTATTAAGAACTAATTTAAAAGAGTAATTTGTTAGTATCACACTACACGTTTGCATTTCAGTGATTTTTTTTCTTTTTTACAGAGCTATTAGAGAATTGAGAATCAACTGGATAAGTGGTTCATGTTGCTTTTGTATTTCTTTATACTGGAGGCTGTGGTGATGCCGCTGGACGACACAATGAGTCTTTCTGAATGAACTCAATGAGAACAGCAGCTCAGCACTGTATACAGACGTCAACATTTGCTCACCTGAGATTTAAAGTAGGTTTCCTGTGGCGTCCCGAGGACATCAGCCGAGGCGATATCCAGATGGAGCAGGATCTGCCTGAAGGATGGCCGGTTTCTGGGTTTACCTTGCCTGCAGGTACAAAAGCAACCAATAAAACCTTGTTTTAGAGAACTCTCAGGAATACTGGATTCTGATTGGCCAATTACGGAGTCAAAATATGTTTCTGCAACTACCTGGCAACATTCTAGTTTTATAATTGACTTCTGCACAATTTTTCACTTTTTCCCCCTCTCACATAGTAGAAAAGTAAATTCAAATCAATTTTTTTTGTACATTATTCCCTTCCTATGTGATGCTATCTGGGAAAACCTATCGGATTGTCACGCTAGGATGTTTTCAAGAAATTAAAAAAATAGGTTGAATGTCAATTTTTGTGTCAAAATTTGGTTTTTCATTCAATTATTATTCTCTAACATCTTGTCTATCATCTCTGAAAATATCTTGGCAAAGTTCACTTGTTTAGTGCAGAAATGACAGTGTCTTTCCTTCTAATAAACAGGTTTGACTATTTTAGTCATTTCCATGAGTACTAATCTTACTGTTTAAGCATATAATGATATTCTAGGGAATTGTGTGCTTCTAATTTTATAGCAAAAGGAAGGGACCCTTTTTTATTCTAACATGACAATACCTCTTTGTGTAAGACAAAGTTCATAGAGAAATGTTTGATTCAGTCAGTGAGGAAGAACATGACTGGTCTGCATAAAGCCAAGTCCTAATCCCAGCTGAACACCTCTGGTGTGACTTTAAATGCAGACCTTGAGCCAAAAACTCTGTGCAATGACTTGTGCATATGGGTGCAATCATTTTAGACGCTTACAAACAGCAACAGAGATGGAAATATGATTTTAAAATACTTGAATTATGCTTCCATTTTTGCTGCTACAGTTTTAATTGTGCCTTTTTCTGTTCTAAAGAAGGGGGTGTCCCAATACTTTTGTCCATATAGTGTTTGGTCTGAGTTTTTGGCTCAAGGTCTGCATTTTAAGTCACACAGAGGCATTGTCATGTTAGAATAATAAAGGGTCCTGTCCAAACTTTTGCTATAACATTAGGACACAATTCCCTAGAATATCATTATATGCTTAAACATTAAGATTAGTACTCATGGAAATGACTAAACTAGACAAATCTGTTTATTAGAAGGGGGTGTCCCTATTCTTTTAACAATATAGTGTATGTGTAGCGTTATTATAATAAATACAGCACATTATTGTGTGTGGATGTAGTTATTGTAGATGATGCTGAGTCTCACCAGGTCTGTTTCATGAGGATTTTAAAGCCGTCGGGACAGGTGGACGGCACAGGCAGATGGAGACTGTTACTCCCCACACCCCAGATGATAGCAGACGAATCCACATCTTTATAGGGGATCTCACCGGTCAGCAGCTCCCATAACACCACTCCGAATGACCTAAAAACACAAATATTTACAGCTTACAGTACACACACTACTGTTCAGACGTTTAGGGGTCGGTAAGTTTTCAAAAAAAGCCTGCTCACCAAAACTGCTTTTATTTGATCAAAAATATTGTAAACATTTTGAAATATTATTAGAATTAAAAAAAAAGTTTTCTATGTAAATATATTTTATTCCTGTTATCAAAGCTGAATTTTCAGCATCATTACTCCAGTCTTCAGTGTTACATGATCCTTCAGAAATCATTCTAATATGCTGATTTGCTGCTCAAGAAACATGCATATTTATTATCAATGTCAGTGCATTAGTTCACACTCACCAGATGTCTACTTTCTCCGACACCGGCTCATTCCGGATCACTTCGGGAGCCATCCAGGCCACCGTACCCGCAAATGACATCTTTGTACTCTTGTCACTGAGCTCCTTAGATGTTCCAAAGTCTGAGATCTTCACGTTGTCATTTTGAGTGACTAGCACACTGCAAAAGAAAACACACACACATTCAGAGATGCTGAACACATTGGTATTTCCCATTTACAGTGTTTCCATATACACTGTAAATGATTTGAGTGTTTTTAAGTAATTTTGAACACCTGATAAAGTATGCATTTTTGTTGAAACAAAGTTAAAATACAAAAAAAAATATATAACTGTAAGGTGAAAAACGTAACCCTCGTATTGTGTTAAAAATCTGGGTACAATCGTTATATGTTTTAAGAAAAACTGACCCTAACAGATTCAATATAATCACATTATTTAAAAAAAAAACTGGTAAAAAATTTAAACCATTACTTAAACTAATGCTGAAACAAAAATGAATCAAAGCTAAATATAAATAAATAAATATGACAAAAGCAAAATAACAAAATTGCGAAAAATACACTACCAGATTTTTTTTAATGTTTTAAAGAGGTCTCTTCTGTAATTTGCATTTATCTGATCCAAAATACAGCAAACAGTAAAGTTAAAAAAAATAGTTTTACTATTTAAATTGTTTCAGATAAATGCTGTTTTTAAATGCTTTTTAAGGTTTTATTTGAAGAATAGAAAGTTCCGAAGAACAGCATTTATCTGAAACAGAAATCTTTTGTAGTATTATAAATGTCTTTATCATCACTTTTGATCAATTTAAACCATCCTTGCTAAATAAAATTATACATTTCTATTATTTCTTTTACAAAATGTTACTAAAGCTTTTTATTTCAGATAAATGCTGATCTTTGGATCTTTTTATTCATCAAGGAATCCTAAAATAAACATACTCAACTGTTTTAAATATTGATTGTAATAATAAATTTTTTTTCCTTGAACAGCAAAACAGCATATTTTTATACACTAAAGATTGGAGTAATGATGCTGAACATTTAGCTTTGATCCCAGGAATTAATTACATTTTAAAATATATTCAAAAAGAAAATAGTAATTTTAAACAGTAAAAATATTTCATGTTACTGCTTTTGCTGCATTTTGGATCAAAGAAATGCAGGCTTGGTGAGCAGAAGAGACTTCTTTAATTTTTTTAACTTTTGATTGGTAGTGTATAAAAATAAAAGCCATTTCAAAATATGAACATATGCTATAATAGTAAATTTTCCTAAAACCCCACAGGTCTTACTTTGGTGACTTGAGGTCTCTGTGGATGATCTTGTGGAGGTGCAGGTAGTTCATGCCGCTGGCGATCCCTGAGGCCCAGTCCACCAGCAGCCGTGGCGTGATCTTACGACCGGCCCTGAGAACCTCGTACAGCTGCCCTTGAGCACAGTACTCCATGATGATGCAGTAACACGGAGCCTGTGTGCAAACACCCCTAAAACACAACAGCACACTTCAGTTGCTCTCACTGCACTCGAAAACTCACTATCTGCTCATGCATTGTGACCTACTTGAAGCTGATGATGTTGGGGTGCTTCAGTTTGCGCAGGTGTTTGATATCCGTCTCCTTCTGCTCTCGGACTTTCTTGATGGCGACCTCTTCGGAACGAAACTTTCCAAGAAACACAGCGCCCTGAGCTCCGCTGCCCAGCCACTGGAGCTCAGAGATCTCCTCAAACGGCACCTCCCACATGTCTACTGACCAATCAGAACACACCGTTAACAAAATGTCAAAGCCACAGCAAAGATCAACTTAAAGGGAAAGTTCACCCAAAAATTAAAATATTGTGATCATTTACCAGAATGCTGGTAATGGAACAGTTGATGGCAGACACTGAAGTATTTATTTATTTTTTAAATGCTTAAATATCGGGAGAAAAAAAAGGTATATAGTTTTTTTTTTATAAGCGATGCAGATTATTTGCACGTTTATGTGCCTGATAACTGATATGCAGAAGCAATATTTTTTTTCTTCTTCCGTTTTTAACAATTATAACATCAGTAGATTTGATATTTCAAAACCGATATCCGATAATGGAAAAATGCTGAAATATTGGGAAAAACTAACATTTTTGGTAACACTTTATTTAACAGTGTCCTTGTTACAAATTTTTACTAAAGAAAAAAAGTAAATTATGTATAAATACTATTAATTAAATGTTGCTATTACTTAAATTATGTATATGTACAATGACTAGAAATCAATTTTTTTTTTATAAGCGATACAGATTATTTTCATGTTTATGTGGCTGATAAT